>CM062293.1:232297944-232873303 GCA_031216915.1 Pictodentalium vernedei
CAAACTAAAAGAACAAAAAATATAAGGACTGAAAGAATGCCAATTCAAGCAGAAAGCATCACAAAATATTGCATCAGGATCAGGCCGCCAAGAAACAAATTTGGAAAGTTGTGCAGTAAGTCTAATGGCAAATAGATCAATGTTGGGCTGAAAAAAGACAGCTGTGAGTTATGCAAACACTTTGGTGTTCAATTGTCATGCTAAAGACATATTAAAAGTTCTGGGCAGATGGTTGGTCTGTTTGTTTTACCTGGAATATGTGTTGCTGATAATAGGATGTGTTTGTTATCCCACTAAGACAAAATGTCCTTAGTAATACTGAAAAGTTGAACGGACATACCACTCTGTTTGTTGAGGCAATGAACAGCGGAAGGATTGTCAGAGTTAATACAAATATGACAGTGATATGCATCAGAACAGAGACTTTGCAAGCCAAAGAAAACTGCCAATAATTCAAGTTCATTGATGTGAAATGAAAACATTTATATTAATTTATATATTTTTTATACTTACCAATGACCCAGACTTAGCTGGTGCTAACTCTAAATTATTCAGGGCCAAACACAAATTTTGCCCCCCCAATCCCCAAAATTTGCATCCAAATAAAAAAATCCAGTGTCCTATATGGTCCACCATACTTTTGTCCACTGCGCATGCGCAGTGTCAAGGAAGTACCGAAATTGGTGCCAAGCCTCATTCTTCCAACCAGTGCCTGCTAAATGTTATATAATCAGCGGGGAGGTATGAGTTCCCAACTCATGGGAGTGCCCATCCCCGTCTGGGTCATTGTTAAGTATAAAAAATATATAAAGTACTATAAATTTTTTCATATTTTTATACTGTACCAATGACCCAGACTTAGCAGAATAGAAAAAAAGGCTGGAGGGCCTAGGACATAAAGGAAAATCCAATAGGCTCAATTACATATATATAGAATTATCCCCACAAGGAGAAAAGGAGAAACAGGATTTACATATATCTTTCTTGTTTATACAGAATAAGAAAGACATATTACCAATCCGTAATTGAGCACAACAACATCAATGATCTCTATTAACATCCAGTATAACCCATTATACTAATTTCTTAAAGGAAAGCCAATAAATAAAGATAGTCCAGAGAATGAGACTCTTTATACTCATTTAAAAGTGTCCGAGGATTGTATATTAACGCTCGTATGACATGTGACATATACAAATGCTTCACACCGAGCTACACTTTAAAAATATTACATAAATGAGAGAGACATTAGCTTTACACTTTAAAACCATCCCAGTACCAACTCGGAATTACTGACTCCAGAGGAGGTCTTCCCTTGCTTTTCACTATAAAGCAGGTGATATAAGGGAACACCATCGCCTCCCTTCCCCTTGCTCTGGGTCAATCACCCCAGAACGAAGAGGGCAGCAGGACAGAGTCACTGCTGGAACAGAAAGCCTGCATAACTATAGTTGCAACTGTTTAGTGGACAACATTCTGAGCGACAGATAACGGACCCAAACATCTAAGGTCGCCAGAAATAGACTCAATATTTCTAAGGTAAAAGTTTGTGAACGTAGAAGGCTGAGACCAGTATGCAGCCTTCATCAGATCCGTAATAGCAATACTATTAGCATAATCCCAAGATGTAGACAGCGCTCTAACTTCATGCACTAAAATCTTAAGCACAGACTGCTGAGTAGAAGATAATCTTTCATAAGCAAGACGAATAGTCAACTGAATCCACCTAGAAATAGAATGGACCATGATGTCCCTTCTATTTGGAAGCAGATACAGAAAGAAACGTTTTCGTCCCTTTCTGATAAACTCAGATCTTAGTTTGTAAATACGCATAGCTCTAACTGGACACAGCAAAGGCCTATGGCCATCTGAGGATGGAAGAGCCTTAATAACAATAGGCTCAGGGTACTTATTAGGAGCCTGATTCTTAGCCAAAAATCCCACATTGGTAGTCAAAGTAATAGTATTACAAACACTACGATAGGGAGAATCATCAACAGATAGAGCATGAAGCTCACTAACTCTTCTAGCAGAAGAGAAGTCTAAGAGACAAGCTGTCTTATAAGATAAGTAATTGAAGTCTACCGTGTCAAAGGGGTTCAAATGGCACTTCTTTTAGCTTCAGAAGAACCCAAGCTAAATTCCACTTAGGAATTAACCTAAGGGTTCTAGGTCTATTTATCGAAAAGTTTTTAACTAACTTTGATAAAGAGACATTAGATTCAATTTGTAAGCTATCATGATGAGCATAAGTATCCGATAGCATAGACCTATAACCCTTAATAGTTACTGGCTGCAGTTTGATCTCGTCCAACAAGTAGACCAAAAAATTAGCAATGTCTGGAATGGAGGGATCATAAATATCATTCAATGATCCCTACACCAACAAGAGAAAACCTTCCACTATGCTGCATAATTTAGCGAAGAGGAGGTCCTCCTACAGTTAGAAATCGCGTCCACTGCTCATCCTGTAAATTGCTTGCTGTGCAAGAAGGACCGCACAACAGAAATATGTGAAGATTGAGACCTTACGGGTTGTGATGCAGTGTGTGCGATTTCCCTGCGAAAGAAGGTCCTCCCATGGAGGAAAC
This sequence comes from Pictodentalium vernedei, assembly GCA_031216915.1. Classification (NCBI taxonomy): domain Eukaryota; kingdom Metazoa; phylum Mollusca; class Scaphopoda; order Dentaliida; family Dentaliidae; genus Pictodentalium; species Pictodentalium vernedei. Next base: position 232,300,536 of record CM062293.1, read on the forward strand.
TTCCGAGGAATGTCCCATAACAGACACCTGAGTAGATTTATCCATGGTCTCTGGGGTGACAGAGATGCTACCAACAGAATCTTGCAGTGAGATTGCTTGATTTTTAGCAATATCTGTTGAATCAACGGAGCTGGAGGATACGCGTATCCTATCATACTGTCCCAAGAGATCGAGAGAGTGTCTACTGCAAACGCTTGAGGATCTGGGCATGGTGACACATACGTCTGCAACTGATTGTTGAGATGCGTCGCAAACAAGTCTATCATTGGCCGATCCCATTGGTAGCAGATCTGATTGAATACTCGCTTGTTGAGAGTCCATTCTGACGGCAACATACGACCTTTCCGAGAAAGGGAGTCCGCTAGAACGTTCAGACAACCCAGAATATGATGGACCGACAGAAGAACATGATGCTCTAGGACAAACAGAAGGATTCTTTCCGTTAAGTTGAATAACGGAATGGAATGAGTGCCTCCCTGGTTCCGAATGTACGCTACTACTGTCGGACAGTAGTATTTGAACATGTGAATTCTGAATTATGTTCATCCAATGACGTAGCGCAAGCCAAATTAACATCATCTCTTTGATGTTTATGTGCTTGTTCAGAAACTGCGGATCCCAAAGACCCTGGCACCTCGAATCTGTTGGGCTCAATGTTGCACCCCAACCTGTTTGACTCGCATCCGTCATAATCGTAAAAACAGGATCCGGCAGTTGCAGTGGAACTCCCTGAGTCAACCACTGAATATCTGCCCAAATCTGAATCTCTTGTTTTACTTGGTTCGACAAGACGATGTTCATTTCGAGCGAATGAATCTTCACACTCCAATTCTGAGTGAAAAATATCTGGAGTGGACGAGTGTGTAGCCGCCCCATCGGAAAAATGTCGGCGGCGGCTCGGCACAAACCTATCAGTCGCATAAATTCTCTCGCTGTTACTACATCTGAGTGTAGACAAAAGCAAGCAATACATCTGACTAATTTCGCTCTGGGTAACGGAAGATGAACCAGATTGTTGTGCATTTCAAAGCTCATTCCCAAGTGAATGAACGACTTGGATGGAACTAGATCCGACTTCTTTTCATTTACTATGAAACCGAGATGTCAAAGCAATTGAAACAGACTCTGAACATCGTTCTGAAGAGTTAATCTGTTGCCATAACTCTGAAGAATGTCGTCCAAGTAGGCCGACGTTACCGCAGACGAATGAGCTCAGAAATGAGTCATTACCGAGTTCATTATTCGAGTGAAGGCCCAGGGCGCTAGATTCAGTCTGAAGCACATTGCTCGGAACTGATAAACGACTCCTAGGACAGCGAAGCGGTGGTGCTTTCTGAACATCGGATGTACCATGACATGAAAGTACACATTCTTGAGATCTATGCACGCAGCATAATCGTTCACTCGAATGCTCGCTCTCACCGATCGAATGGTCTCCATATAAAATTTCGGAGCCACGATCAGCTTGTTTATCCAGCTTAGATCTATAACTGGACGACACGAGCTGTCTGGTTTTGGTACCTGGAACAGGAGACTGTAAAAACCGGGAGATTCCTGGTTTTCTACGACCTCTATTGCGTTCTTCCCCAGAAGAGATTGCACCTCTGATAGAAGCAAATCTCTCTTCTGAAGGTTTGCTGGAAGCTGAGTCCATTGTGGACTTCGTGTTAACTGAGGTTTTTCCCTGAAGGACAGTTTTAGACCTTCCGAAATAACCTCCTGAACCCATCGGTCGTCTGTAATTGACAACCAATTGGTTAAGAATCTTGACAGGCTTCCGCCCACTGGAGCGCAATATCAAATCAAATCAAATCTTTATTCACTCTCCTTGATCACATAAGCAGTGTGAGAGGTATATATGTGTGTGTACATTAAAGTATATTGTATAGCAGTCAGTATAAATTGTTATATATTACTGAGTATAAAAAGAAGGATATGCCAAAAGGCAGCAAGACTCATCCCCAGTATAAAACCCACTCCAACAGAAATCGATAAAATATCAGAATATCTCCAGAAACTGAAGCTTGCGGGAGGAGAAACTACGTCCTCCCTGACCCGCACCTCGACCAGTTGACCTAGGGGCATCTGACCGGTTGTCTCGGCCAGCATTACATCCCCTGCCTGAGTCGCTACTCTGACGGTGTCTGGAGAAAGAACTGGCGGCTTTTTTAGATCCTCTATAGGAGCTTCCCTTGGACGTACTCGCCCCAGAATTTCCTGACTTACTCCTCTCTGCTGAGTCCGTTTTTTAGAAACGGACTTGAAGAGCAGAGAATCTGAAGCTTTCTTGGTAATCTGATCGTAGATTAATGAAAGCTTACCATCAAAGAGAAGTTCTCCTGAAACCGGAGCGACTTGAAGAGAGTTTTTCACCTTAGAATCCACACTAGTGGATAAAGCCAGGGCAGCATCAAGTCTAACTCCAAATTTGCCACTGAAAGGGCGGAGTTATATGTGGAAAATGCAATTGCCCTAGAAAGAACTCTCAAGGAAGTTTCAACATCCTGGAATTCTTTACCATCGAGACGTTGTGCTAACGCTCTTGTAAGGTGATCTGCTTATGATAAGCCGTCTAAACTGGCTCTGTTAGATTAGATTGTCATCTCCAACATACTGGAGAGAATCGACATAGACACCGGCAATGACAACTCCAAGTCTTCGGCCTGGTTGTCTAAACGCAGAGGAACTCTCGGAACACCCTTTCCTGCTGTTTCAAATTTATTTCTACTGTTGATGAACGGCAGATGTAGAGCATGTTGCGATAAGAAACTGGATCTGCCAGTCTTAGAGGCTAGCCTAAAAATAGCATCATTCAGCAATTCAAATGACCTTGAGACATTGCTGGACTGGACCGGAAACTCAGGAATGACGTCCTTAGTCCGGCCGGAGAAGTCTGTGTCCAGTGACCCTATCAGTCTCTTATCTGGTATTGCAGCTCTCTGGTCTGATGGAACAATGTCTGGAAGGTGTTGCCGGATAAAATCTACAGCCACCTTATTTGTTCCAGAAGGGAAAAATCCAGCTCAGCAGATTCCCTTTCACCATCCGACTGGACCAGACGCGAATCTCGGTCGTCCCTATCTGACACCGCAGGGGAACGTACCAATCCAGCTTCTTCAGACAGTTCCTGATCTGAAAGAGTTTCTGAAGGTTGCTGGGATGCTGCGGTGATTTGCGCTATCTGTGATAGCAAGTCCGTCACAGAGGCCTGTGGAGCTGCGGTCTTACGTTGTTTAGCCGCTGGAAGCTCCTGGGACGGTACCTCTTGCATAATCCTTTTATGCGTACGTCCTGACTGGTAAGGCCTCGTGTCCTTGGCTACCGGATGGAGTGACCTGGTCGACGTGGAATCCTTTGTCGGCGAAGCAGGCTGGATATCTGAGGTCACGTAGCCAAGGTGCGGTTGTGTGCTTGGCGTGTGGAAGAGGAAGCCAATAGACCAGCCGACCCCAGCTGCCTATGCGACGGAGCGTCCTGAGCAGGAGGAGTGGACGTAAGCTCCGACTGACGAACGTTATGTACAACAACATCTGGCCCCAGATGTTGTTGTAAGAGAGAGTGGCCTCTCCCGCTCGTGGTCCAGGTAGACCTGAACGAGCTAGCTACTGGACTAACTGGCTTCCTATGATCCATCCTCCGATCCGTCATCGCAGGGTGTGCGTGATCCGAGATTATAGTGCTCGCAACACCCTTTCTCCTCTCGTGGACCGCAACAGACGAACCCGGCGTCACATCACCCACATTACGAGTGATAGATCCACCGGTCGAGCTAGCTGGCGACAAGGTCGTCAATCCTACTAAGGATCTAGGCACTTGTCTGATTTCCTTGAGCAACTTTGCCGCTAGCACTTCATTGGTTTGCGACGACGGCAGCACACTTCTGGAAGACATCACGGAAACATCACCCTGTTCTTGTTCCTCTGAAAAAGAGACTGAAAAACTAGAGTGACCCTGTGGTGAGAGGACCAGCATGGACCTCTCACAACTAACAATATACCGTGACACACGTCTCCAACATTTGTCATCCCAACAAGCACGCACTGAACAAGAATTAGTGCGAGTACAGTGACTACAGCAAATACAATGAGCATGAGAATCAGAGGAAGACTTCCTCGATTTACAATTTGAACAATATTCTTTCATAATTAAAAAATATTATACAGCTGTAGTACTCGCACTAACCCTTGAAAATACAAAGATACATAATAATAATATAATCCATAACAAAATTTTGAAAAATAATTCAAAAGAAAATTTTCGAAAAAATTTTGACATGAGCCCAAGTTCCCAAAGGGAACGATGAGCCCAAATGGATCCCCAAAAAGCCTAAGTGTGGACAAAAATTTTAAAACATTTCTAAAAATTACTGTTACGCTTACGGACAATATTAATGTATCTGACGATATAATAAACCTTGCAGAAGACAAGGAATCACTGACAGAAGTAACCGTTGTCAACGTATTAGCATAAGCCCAAGATGTAGACAGCGCTCTTACTTCATGCGCCAAAATCTTAAGCATAGACTGCTGAGTAGACGATATTTTTTCATAAACAGTACGGATAGTTAACTGAATCCACTTTGCAATAGAATGGACTGTAATGTCCTTTCTATTAGGTAGCAGAGACAGAAAGAAATGCTTACGTCCCTTTCTGATAAACTCAGATCTACGTTTGTAAATGTGCATGGCTCTAACTGGGCAGAACAAAGGCCTATGACCATCTGAAAATGGAAGAGCCTTAATAACAATAGGTTCAGGATACTTATTAGGAGCCTGATTCTTAGCCAAAAATCCGACATTAGTAGGTAAAGTAATAGCATTACCAACACTACGATAGTGAGAATCATTGACCAATAGTGCATGAAGCCCACTAACTCTTCTGGCAGAAGAGAAGGCTAAGAGAAAAGCTGTCTTATAAGATAAGAATTTGAAGTCCACTGTATCAAGTGGCTCAAATGGCGCTTCTTTTAGCTTCAGAAGAACCCAAGCTAAATTCCACTTAGGAATTAACCTAAGGGTTCTAGGTCTATTTATCGAAAAGTTTTTCACTTACTTCGATAAAGAGACATTAGATCCAATCTGTAACCTATCATGATGAGCATAGGTATTCGATAGCATAGACCTATAACCCTTAATGGTTATTGGCTGCAGTTTGATCTCGTCAAACAAGTAGACCAGAAAATTAGCAATATCTGGAATGGAGAGATCATAAATATCAATAGAATGATCCCTACACCACCTATAGAAAACCTTCCGCTAAGCAGCATAATTTAGCGAAGAGGAGGTCCTCCTACAGTTAGAAATTGCATCCACTGCTCGTCTTGTAAAATGCTTGCCGTGCAAGAAGGACTGCACAACGAAAATACGTGAAGGTTGAGACCTTGCGGGTTGTGATGCAGTGTGCGCGATTTCCCTTGCGAAAGAGGTCCTCCCGTGGAGGAAGCTTCCGCGGAATGTCCCTCAACAGACACCTGAGTAGATTTATCCATGGTCTCTGGGGTGACAGAGATGCTACCAACAGAATCTTGCAGTGAGATTGCTTGATTTTTAGCAACATCTGCTGAATCAACGGAGCTGGAGGATACGCATATCCTATCATTCCGTCCCAAGAGATCGAGAGGGCGTCTGCTGCAAACGCTCGAGGATCTGGGCATGGTGACACATACGTCTGCAACTGATTGTTGAGATGCGTCGCAAATAAGTCTTATCATTGGACGATCCCATTGGTAGCAAATCTGATTGAATATTCATTTGTTGAGAGTCCATTCTCGGCAACATGCGACCTTTCCGAGAAAGGGAGTCTGCTAGAACATTCGGACGACCCGGTATATGACGGACCAATAGGAGAACTTGGTGCTCTAGGACAAACAGAAGGATCCTTTCCGTTAAATTGAATAATGGAATGGAATGAGTGCCTCCCTGGTTCCGAATATATGCTACTACTGTCGAATTGTCGAACAGATTTTGAACATACAAATTCTGAAGAATGTTCATCCACTGACGTAGCGCAAGCCATATTGACATCATCTCTTTGATGTTTATGTGCTTGTTTAGGAACTGTGGATCCCAAAGACCCTGGCACTTGGAATCTGTTGTGCTCAGAGTTGTGCCCCAACCTGTTTGACTCGCATCCGTCATTATTGTAAAACTCGGATCCGGCAGTTGCAGTGGTACTCCTTGAGTTAACCACTGAATATCTGCCCAAGTCTGAATCTCTTCTTTCACTTGATTCGACAAGACGATGTTCGTTTCGAGCGAATGAGTCTTCACACTCCAATTCTGAGTAAAAAATATCTGGAGTGGACGAGTGCGTAGCCACCCCATCGGAATAAGATCTGCAGCGGCTCCGCACAAACCTGTCAGTCTCATGAATTCTCTCGCTGTAACTACTTCTGAGTGAAGACAAAAGCGTGCGTAACAACTGACTAATTTTGCTCTGGTTAATGGCAGACGAACGAGATTGTTGTGCGTCTCGAAGCTCCTTCCCAGGTGGGTAAATGACTTGGACGGCACCAGATCCGACTTCTTTTTGTTTACTATGAAACCGAGACATCGGAGCAGTTGAAGCAGACTCTGAACATCGTTCTGAAGCATTAACTCGTTGCCGTACCTCTGAAGAATGTCATCCAGGTAGGCCGACGTTACTACAGACGAATGAGCTCGGAAATGAGTCATTACCGAGTTCATTATTCAAGTGAATGCCCAGGGTGCTAGATTCAGACCAAAGCACATCGCTTGGAACTGATAAACGACTCCTAGGACAGCGAAGCGAAGATACTTTCTGAACGCTGGATGTACCATGACGTAAAAGTACGCATCTTTGAGATCTATGCTCGCAGCATAGTCGTTCACTCGAATGCTCGCTCTGACCGATCGGATGGTCTCCATATTAAAATTTGGAGCCATGATCAGCCTGTTTATCCAGCTCAGATCTATGACTGGATGAAACGAGCCATCTGGTTTTGGAACCAGAAACAGGTGACTGTAGAAACCTGGAGATTCCTGGTTTTCTACGGCCTCTATAGCGTTCTTGTCCAGAATAGATTGAACTTCTGATAGAAGCGATTCTCTCTTCTGAACATTTGACGGAAGCTGAGGCCAACGTGGACTTCGAGTTAATGGAGGTTTTTCCTTGAAGGACAGTTTTAGACCTTCGGAAATCACCTCTTGCACCCATGGGTCGTTCGTAATTGACAACCAATTGGTTAAGAATCTCGACAGCCTTCCGCCGACTGGAACGCAATAGAGGTTTACACCATCACCTCCTGGACCTGCGAGGCCTGCCGGAGGAGAAACATGTCCTCCACGACCCGCACCTCATCCTGTCGACCTAGGGGCGTCTGACCTGTTATCTCGGCCAGTATAATGGCCCCTGCCTGAGTCGCCACTCTGACGGTCTCTAGAGTAAGACGTAGAGGCTTTCTTAGATCCTCTATAGGAACTTCCCTTGGACGTGTTCGCCCCCGAAGTGCCTGCCTTACTCTTCTCTGCTGAGTCCGACTTTTTAGAAGCGGATTTAAAAACAGAGAGTCTGAAGCTTTCTTAGTAATCTGATCATAGATAAGAGAAAGCTTTCCATCGAAGAGAAGCTCTCCGGAGACAAGAACGACTCGAAGAGAGTTTTTCACCTTACTGTCCACTGTAGTGGACGCAGCCAGGGCAGCATCACGTCTGACCAACTCCAATTTTGCCACTGAAAGGGCGGAGTTGTATGTAGAATATGCTATAGCCCTCGAAAGAACTCTTAAGGAAGTTTGAACATCCTGGAATTCTTTCCCTTCAAGACATAATGATAACGCTCTGGTAAGGTGATCTGAGTAAGATAATGTGTCTAAATTAATTCTATTAGACGAGATTGTCGTCTCCAGTATACTGGAGTTAATAGACATGGATGCCGGCAATGACAATTCCAGGTCTTCAGCCTGGTCGTCCAAATGCAGAGGAACTCTCGGCATGCCTTTTTCCTGCCATTTCAAATCTATGTCTCACATTGATGAAAGGCAGCTGTATAGCGCTAGGTGATAAGAAACCGGATTTGCCAGTCTTAGAGGCTAGCTTGAATACAGATTCATTCAAAAGTTCAAATGTCTGTGTGACATTACTGGACTGGGTCGGAAACTCAGGGACAGTGTCCCTAATCCGGCCGAAAAAGTCTGTGTCCAGTGACGCTATCAGTCTCTTATCCGGTAATGCAGCATTTTGGTCCAGAAGAACAACATCTAGAAGGTGTTGCCGGATGAAATCTATGGCCACCTTATGTTGTTCAGAAAGGGAAAATTCCAGCTCCGCTGATTACCTTTCACCATCCGACTGGACCATATGAGATTCCCTTTCTGACTCTGCAGGGGAGCGAACCGACCCAGCTTCCTCAGACAATTCCTGTTCCGAAAAAGTTTCTGATGGCTGCTGGGATGCTGCAATGAGTTGAGCTATCTGTGATAGCAAGTCTCCATCACAGAGGTCTGTGGAGCCGCGTTCTTACGTGATTTAGCCGCTGGGAGCTCCTGGGACGTTACTTCCTGCATACTTCTTTTATGCAAACGTCCCGACTGGTGAGGCCTCATGTCCTTGGCTACTGGATGGCGTGACCTGATCGACATGGAATCCCTGGTCGGTGACGCAGGCTGGATATCAGTAGTCACGTAGCCAAGTTGCGCTCGTGTGTGCTGCTGTGAGAATGAGGAAGCCAATAGACTAGTCACGCCGGACTGTATATACGACGGAGCGTCCTGAGGGGTGGACGTATGCTCCAACTGACGAACATTACGTACACCAACATCTGGTCCCAGATGTTGTTGTAAGAGAGAGGGGACTCTCTCGCCCGCGGTCCAGGCAGACCTGGACAAGCTAGGTACCGGACTGATTGGCTTCCTCTGTACTATCCTCGGATCCATCGTCGCCGGGTGTGCACGATCCATGTTTATAGCACTCGCAACACCCGATTTTCCTTCCTGGACTGCAATGGACGAACCCGGCTTCACAACCATTTTGTGAATGATTGCTACACCGGGCGAGCTAGTGGGCGACAATGCCGTCGATCCTACGTGGGACCTTATGCATTTGCCGAATTTCATTGAGCACTTTTTTCGGTAGGTCTTCATTTATCTGTGACGATGGAGGCAGACTTCATGAAGACATCACGGAAACATCACCCTGTTCTTGTTCCTCTGAAAAAGAGACTGAAAAACTAGAGTGACCATGTGGTGAGAGGGCCGGCATGGACCTGTCATCACTAATAATATACCGTGACACACGTCTCCAACGTTTGTCATTCCAATTTGCACACACAGAGTAAGAATTAGTGTGAGTACACTGACTACAATTAATACAATGAACATGAGAATCAGAGGAAGACTTCCTCGAATTACAATTTGAACAAACTTCTTTCATATTGAAAAAAGTAAAACAGTCAACGTACTCACACAAACCCTTGAAAATAAGATACATGATAATCATATAATCCATTACAAACATTTCGAAAAATAATTCAAAAGAAAAAATTTTTTTAAAAATTTTCAAGTTGAGCCCAAGTTCCCAATGGGAACGATGAGCCCAAATGGATCCCAAAAAAGCCTAAGTGTGGACAAAAATTTTAAATCATGTCTAAAAATTAATGTTACACTTACGGACAATATTATGTATCTGGCTATGAGCATAACTAAATAGATGTCAAGGAATCACTGTGTGAAGTAACCATTGTCAACGTAAACAAAAGTGAATAAAACTGGAAACAAGACTCCAGGCACTGAAAATATGGCCCAAAATCAGTAACCAATTTTAACACTATCCGATGTAAAACAGAGGCTTCCTGAGAAGAAACTGCAGTACATCGGATGGTAGATGCATGGCTGAAACGCCTAACCAACCTGGGGTGAGGATGTAACCATGGGGGAAAAACATAATTATCATTATGTTACCAAGCCAAAACTCCCAAGAAATTTCATTGTAAAATAATTACAAAAAATAATGCCAAAAGCATGGGAGAATAGCAATGGGGGTATTAAGGAAAGGGAGAGAGGAAACACTGAACAAACAATGGAAATTTCATAGCAAGAATGAAAATATCAGGCCCATGCCCCGAAATTAGGGAACATGAAATAATTTTTCATAAAAATTATAAGTTCCAGCCCTGAACACACATCCTTCCATTGTTTCTTCCTCTCATCCTTTTATTTCATCCTTAGGTCCACCATTTCTCTCATGATTAGGTGTCTGGCATAATTTAAACTGAGATTTAAAGCACAGATATCAGTGTGATGTTACAGATTGTAGGGCCAAACAAAGAATGAGGATTTGGATCCAATTTCAGACTTCCTTGACAACTGCGCAGTGGATAAAAGTATGGAGGACCACATAGGACATCTAATTTTTGGATTTTGATGCAAATTTGGGGGATTGGGGGGGGGGGGGGGGGGGGCAAAATTTGTGTTTGGCCTTAGAATATTAGAGTTAGCACCAGCTAAGTCTGGGTCATTGGTACAGTATAAAAATATTATAAGTTACAGCCCTGAACACATCCTCTTATTTCATCCTTGGATCCACCATTTCCATCATGATTTTGTGTCTGGCATCATTTTAACTGAGATTATAAGCATAGATATCAGTGAGATGTTACTGATAGAAGGGCCAAACAAAGAATGAGGATTTGGCACCAATTTTGGTACTTCCTTGACACTGCGCATGTGCAGTGGACAAAAGTATGGAGGTCCATATAGGACATTGGATTTTTTGATCTGGATGCAAATTTTGGAGATTGGGAGGGCAAAATTTGTGTTTGGCCCTGAATAATTTAGAGTCAGCACCAGCTAAGTCTGGGTCATTGGTACAGTATAAAAATATGTGGATTCATGTAGAGACCATTGACCATTAGTCTCCAATTGGCCAAATTTAGCCCTCCATCCTGATGAAGAGATATCGGTTTCCAAAATAAAAAATCAATAGGAGGTGGACGCATCAGTTTACCATTGTGGGTGGAAATGTGCTTAATCCACCAAAGAAGTTCCTTTTTTGAATTTGGAGTGTGACCAGTAGGTGATAGTTTTCCGTGCCATTTAAGGCTTTGACTTTTCTTTTTCGAAAGAATGTACATGTAATGGGCCAAGCCTGAAGGCTCTGAATGTCAACACATAGAGGCCAATAACTTGGGCTAATTGCCGAACAGTGACACTCGCCGATCTGAGTAAAATTATGGATTCCCTTTCGATGATTGCTATTTTAGGTGTCTCCAGAAAAAAACTTTGAATGTCCTAGAATCGATCTGGAACCCAAGATAAGAGATCATTTAGGATGGTAGAAGAAATGATTTTTCAACATTGATTTGGAACCCAAGAGACTGTAACGTGGACACAAGGTACTGAGTGTCCCGTTGGCACAAAGATTTGTCATGATTGAGAATGAGAGAGTCGTCGAGATACGACGAGCAGAGAATTCCCCATTTTTTGAAGTAGGCAAAAATTGGTTTTAAAACTTTTGTGAACACTAGGGATGCCACGGAAAGCCCAAAAGGGAGACACATAAACTTATACAGTGTCCCATTCCAGAAAAACTTTAAATACCCGTGACTGCTATGATGGATCGGTACACTGAAATAAGTGTCTCTCAAAGCAGTGGATGTGAAAAACATTTGTGGTTGAATTAATTCTAAAACAAAAGTTAAAAAATTTATAGTAATTTATATATTTTTTATACTTACCAATGACCCAGACTTAGCTGGTGCTAACTCTAACAAAACCAGGGCCAAACACAAATTTTGCCCCCCAATCCCCAAAATTTGCATCCAAAACAAAAAGAAATCATGTCCTAAATGACCTCCATACTACGCCTCTACTGCGCATGCGCAGTGACGCAGACGTCCCGAAATTGGCGCCAATTATCATTCTTACTGGCAGTGCCTGGTCAGCGCTATGTACTCAGCGGGGAGGCAAGAGTTCCCAACTCCAGGGAGGGCCATGCCCGTCTGGGTCATTGGTAAGTATATAAAATATATAAATTACTATACATTTTTTAACATTTTTATACTATACCAATGACCCAGACTTAGCTGAATAGTAAACAGGCTGGAGGGCCTAGGACATAGAGGAAAATCCAATAAGCTCAACTATATAGTAAAGAGGTAACCCCTTAAGGAGAAAAGGAGTATTAGGCTCTACATGTATCTTTCTTATTTAATATTAAATTAGAAAGATACACTACCCTTAATAATTGAGCACAATAACATTCATGTTCTCTATTAACATCCAGTATATCCCTTATACTAATTATTTTTAAAGTAAGCCAATAAATAAAGTAGTCCAGAGAATTGAGACTCTTTATAGTCATTTAAAAGTGTCCGAGTATTGTATATTAAAGCCTGTATGACACTTGACATATACAAATGCTTCACACCGAGCTACACTTTAAAAATAAGACATGAATGAATTTTAACATTAATATTACACTTTAAAACCATCCCGGAAGCGACTCAGAAATACTGACTTGGAGGAGGCATTCCCTTGCTTTTCACTATAAAGCAGGTGACCTAAGGGAACACCCACCCCCCCCCCCTTCCCCTTGCCCTGGGTCAAATAGCCCAGAGCGAAGAGGGCAGCCGGACGGAGTCACTGCCGGAACAGAAAGCCTGCATAACTATAGTTGCAACTGTTTAGTGGACGACATTCTGAGCAACAGACAACGGACCTAAACAATGCAGGTCTCCAGAAATGGACTCAATATTTCTGAGATAAAAATTCGTAAATGTGGATGGCTGAGGCCAATAAGCAGCCTTCATTAAATCTGTAATAGCAACACTATTAGCATAAGCTCAGGAAGTAGAAAGAGCTCTTACTTCATGAGCGGAAATCTTAAGCACAGACTGCTGAGAAGAAGATAAATTTTCATAAGCAGTACGGATAGTTAATTGAATCCATCTAGCAATAGAATGGACCGAAATGTCCTTTCTATTAGGCATCAAAGACAGAAAGAAACGTTTCCGTCCCTTTCTGATAAACTGAGATCTCTGTTTATAGATACGTAACGCTCTAACAGGACAGAGTAAAGGCCTACGCCCGTCTGAAGACGGAAGAGCCTTAATAACAATAGGTTCTGGATATTTATTAGGAGCCTGATTCTTAGCTAAAAAACCCACATTAGTAGTGAAGGTGATAGTGTTCCCGACACTACGATAGTGAGAATCATCCACCTAGTAACAGGCTGCAGTTTGATTTCGTCAAACAAGTATACTAGAAAGTTTGCAATGTCTGGTATAGAGGGATCAAATATATCTACAGAATGATCCCTACACCAACGACGAAAAACCTTCCACTTAGCCGCATAGTTTAGCGAAGAGGAGGTCCTCCTACAGTTAGAAATTGCGTCCACTGCTCGTCCTGTAAAGTGTTTGCCATGCAAGAAGGACCGCACAACGGAAAAACGTGAAGGTTGAGACCTTGCGGGTTGTGATGGAGTTGGCACGATTTCCCCTGCGAAAGAAGATCCTCCCGTGGAGGAAGCTTTCGCGGTAGGTCCCACAACAGACACCTGAGTAGATTTATCCATGGTCTCTGTGGCGACAGAGATGCTACCAACAGAATCTTGCATTGAGATTGTTTTATCTTTAGCAATACTTGTTGAATTAACGGCGCTGGAGGATACGCATATCCTATCATTCCGTCCCAAGGGATCGACAGAGCGTCTACTGCAAATGCTCTTGGATCCGGACATGGAGACACATACGTCTGCAACTGATTGTTGAGATGTGTCGCAAATAAGTCTATCATTGGCCGTTCCCATTGGTAGCAAATCTGATTGAATACTTGCTAGCACATTCAGACGACCCGGTATGTGACGGACCGAAAGAAGAACGTGATGTTCTAGCACAAACAGAAGGATTCTTTCCGTTAGATTGAACAACGGAACTGAATGAGTGCCTCCCTGATTCCGTATATACGCCACTACTGTCGTATTGTCGGATAGGATTTGGACATGAGCATTGTGAATAATGTCCATCCAGTGACGTAACGCAAGCCAAATTGACATCATTTCCTTGATGTTTATGTGCTTGCACAGGAATTGCGGATCCCAAAGACCCTGGCATCTCGAATCCGTTGGGATTAATGATGCACCCCAACCTGTTTGACTGGCATCCGTCATGATGGTAAAACTCGGATCCGGCAACTGCAGCGGAACTCCCTGAGTTAACCACTGAATGTTTGCCCAAGTCTGAATCTCTTGTTTCACTTGATCTGACAAGAGAACGTCTACGTCGAGCGAATGAATTTTCACACTCCAATTCTGAGTCAAGAAAATTTGAAGAGGACGTGTGTGTAACCGCCCCATCGGAATGAGATCCGCGGCGGCTCCGCACAGACCTATCAGTCTCATAAGTTCTCTCGCTGTGACTTTGTCTGCGTGCAGACAATAGCGAGCGTAACAACTGACTAATTTCGCTCTGGTTAACGGCAGACGAACGAGATTGTTGAGCGTCTCGAAGCTCATTCCCAGATGAGTGAATGACTTGGACGGCACCAGATCCGACTTCTCCTCGTTTACTATAAAACCGAGACGTCGGAGCAATAGAAGAAGATTCTGAACATCGTTCTGAAGCGTTAACTCGTTGCCGTACCTCTGAAGAATGTCGTCCAGGTAGGCCGACGTTACCGCAGACGAATGAGCTCGGAAATAGATCATTACCGAGTTCATTACCCGAGTGAAAGCCCAGGGTGCTAGATTCAATCCGAAGCACATCGCCCGGAATTGATACACTACTCCTAGGACTGCGAAGCGTAGGTACTTTCGGAATGTCGGATGTACCATGACGTGAAAGTACGCATCTTTGAGATCTATGCTTGTTGCATAATCGTTCACCCGAATACACGCTCTGACCGACCGAATCGTCTCCATATAAAACTTCGGAGCGACGATCAGCTTGTTTATCCAGCTCAAATCTATGACTGGACGGAACGAGCCGTCTGGTTTCGGAACCAGAAACAGATGGCTGTAGAATCCCGGAGATTCCTGGTTTTCTACGACCTCTACCGCGTTCTTCATTAAAAGAGACTGCACCTCTGATAACAGAGCGTCTCTTTTCTGCGGATTTGACGGAAGATGAGTCCACTTTGGACTTCGAGTTAATGGAGGCTTTCGTTTGAAGGATATCTTTAGACCTTCCGAAGTCACTCCTCTCACCCAAGGGTCGTCCGTAATCAACGCCCATTCTTGTGAAAAGTTCGACAACCTTCCGCCAACCGGTATGCGATAGAGGTTTAAGCCATCACCTCCTGGACCTGCGAGGCCTGCGGTAGGAGAAACCACGTCCTCCACGACCCGCACCTCGCCCCGTCGACCTCGGGGCGTCCGACCGATTGTCCCGGCCTGAAGGACGTCCCAAACGAGAGTCGCTACCCTGACGGTCTCTCGAATATGACCAAGAGGACGCACCGGAACCTCTATAGGAACCTCTCTTGGGCGCACTAGACCCAGAAGTGCCTGTCTTATTCTTGTCTGCTGTATCCGACTTCTTAGAAGCAGATTTGAACAACAGAGAATCCGAAGCTTTCTTTGTAATTTTATCATAAATAGCAGAAAGCTTGCCGTCAAAGAGAAGTTCTCCGGAGACCGAAGCGACTCTAAGAGAGTTCTTCACCTTAGTATCCACTAGTGTGGATGTAGCTAGGGCTGCGTCACGTCTAACCAACTCCAGATTTGCCACTGAAAGGGCGGAGTTACACGTGGAATAAGCTACTGCCCTTGAAAGAAGTCTTAAAGAGGATTGTATATCCTGAAACTCTTTCCCTTGAAGGCGCAGTGATAACGCCTTAGTAAGGTGATCTGCGTAAGATAAGGCATCTAAATTGGCTCTGTTAGACGCAATAGCTGTTTCCAACACCGCGGTTGGAATAGAAGCCGACGACGGTAATGATAGCTCTAAGTCTTCCGCCTCGTCGTCCATACGCAGAGGAACTCTCGGGATACCCTGTCCTGCCGTATCAAATTTATTCCTTGCATTAATGAAAGGCAGGTTGAGAGTATTAGCGGACAAGAAACCTGCTTTCCCCGTCTTGGAAGCAAGTTTAAATATAGCGTCGTTCAATAATTCAAATGTTCTTGCAACATTATTGGACTGTGACGGAAACTCGGGAGCGATGTCCCTGAACCGCTCAAAAAATTCAGAGTCCAATGACGCTATAATCCTCTTGTCCGGAACCGCAGCAGTCTGGCCCGACGGAACAACTTGAGGGAGAAAGTGCCGGATGAAGTCCACGGCAGCTTTATGTTGTTCCGAAAGGGATAGCTCCAAGTCATCCGTATCCCTTTCACCATCCGGTCGGACCTCATGATGTTCCCGGTCGTCCGCCCCCGATGCTTCGGCGGAGCGTACCGACCCAGCGCCGTCGGATAATTCTCGATCCGACACCGTTTCTGTCGGCTGCTGGGATGCTGCGATAAGCTGTGCTATCTGCACAAGAATGTCCGGCGTCGAGACCTGCGGAGGTGCAGTCTTTCGCTGCTTCGCCGAGGGCAGCTCCGCATCAGATGGCTCCCGCACACTTTTCCTATGCGAACGTCCGGAGTCCATCGGTCTCGAATCCCTGGCTGCCGGATGGTGTGACCTGGTCGCCGAAGAATCCTTGATCGGCGAAGCTGGTAATATATCGGCGGTCACGCAGCCAAGGTGCGGTCGTGTGCGCTGACGAGAAGAGGAAGCCTTAGCAGTCTCCGCGGACTGCCTATACAACGGAACGTCCCGAGCGACGGACGTATGCTCCGCTTGCGACACATTTTGTACCACAACATCTGGTCCCAGATGTTGTTGTACGAGAGAGGGGCCTCTCTCGCTCGCGGCCCGGCTGGACCTGGACGAGCTAGGAACCGGACTCAAAGGCTTCCTCCATTCTCGCTTACTATCCGCCGTCACTGGGTGTGCATCTATTATGTTTATAGTGCTCGCATCACCCAAAATTTCCTCCTGGACCGCATCGGACGAACCCGGCTGCCGAACCATTCGGTGAATGGACGCTACACCGGGCGAGCTAGCGGACGACATTTGTCTAATCTCCATGAGCACTTTTGCCGCTAGCTCTGAATTCATTTGTGACGACGGACGCACACTTGTAGAAGATAACATGGAAACATCACCCTGTTCTTGTTCCTCTGAAATAGAAACTGAGAGAGTAGAGTGACCTTGCGGAGAAAGAGCCGGCATAGCCCTTTCTCCAGAAACAACATATCGTGACACACATTTCCAATGTTTCTCATCCCAATATTCACATATAGGACAGGGATTAATGCGAGAACACTGACTACAATTAATACAATGATCATGAAAGTCAGAGGAAGATTTCTTCCTATTACAATTTGAACAATGTCCCTTCATTGTGAAAGGACAACAAGTCCTAGTTACTCGCAAAAACCCCGGACACAAAGATACATAATAACATGATTAATAAATGAAAAAAACAATTGCAAATCAAAATAATTTTGAAAAAATATTTTTTCAGCGAAGCCCAAGTTGCTGAAAAGTAACGTTGAGCCCCGATGGATCCGATGGCAAAGTGTGGTCAAAAATTTTAAATTTATATTAAATAATTAATGAGACACTTACGGATAATATAAATGTATCTTATAGTGAGATAAACTACAGCAAAGGCAAACAGCCCCCCTCAAAAAAGGCTGTTGCCAATGTAAACAAACAGTGTAAAACACCAGAAAACATGACTCCAGGCACTGAAAAAACTGGTCCGGAATCAGTCATCAAAATTACACTCTATCTGATGCAAAACAGAGACTCCCAGGGGAGAATCTGCAGAACATCAGATGGAAGATGCAGAACACAACGTTATACACCCATGGGTGAAAACGTAACTATGGGGAAAATAACAGAAAACATTCTGTAACCAAGCAACTCTCCCAGGAAATTTTAGAAATGAACTTTCTCAAAAATATGCCAAAAGCATGGGAGAATTGCAAGGGGGGACTTTAGAAGGCTAGGGGAGAGGAAACACTGAATAAGCAGTGCAACATTTAGCAAGAATGACAACAAGAGGCCCATGCCTCGAAAATAGGCAACTTAACATAATTTCATCAAAAAATTTTAAGTACAGCCCTGATTATTTTTTGTCACTTCTTTTTCCTCTCCTCCTTCTATCCTCCTTAGAATCACATTTTCTCCAAAAATTACGTGTCTGGCATCCTTTAAACTGAGATTTACAAGCACAAAGATCAGTGAGATGTTGACTGATGAAGGGCCAAACAGAGAATGATAATTGGCGCCAATTTCGGGACGTCTGCGTCACTGCGCATGCGCAGTAGAGGCGTAGTATGGAGGTCCTTTAGGACATAATTTCTTTTTGTTTTGGATGCAAATTTTGGGGATTGGGGGGCAAAATTTGTGTTTGGCCCTGGTTTTGTTAGAGTTAGCACCAGCTAAGTCTGGGTCATTGGTACAGTATAAAAATATCCAGTGTTTCCAGTTGGAATGTTCCATAAGGGATGAAGTTTGTTCAGATGCCGAAGACTACTCGATATTTCCCATTTTTCGTTTGGTGCAAAAAACTAGTAGAAAGGAAATGAGATTCTTCTGGTGAGGACACTCACCTTGAATAATGACTGCACCTCAATGCAGAGGAGTTCAGACTCGGTGTGAGAGAATGGAATACTGCAAGGCAGATTGAGTTGAAAGGGGGTGTGGTAAATGATATTCTATAACCCTGAATAGTGTCCAACACCCATTGATCTGGGGTAAGTCGTTTCCATATATCCAGAAAAATATTGAGAGAAACAGATGGTTGACTTAGTTACTTTCCCTGGTAGCTGTTCCTGAGAAAGGTGTTCTGTTTCTTCCAAGGCGTGAAGTTTTCTCGTTTTCGAGGATAATTACCAGTTGGGGTTGCCTCTCCCTAAAAAAGAGCCTTGGTACATTCTATTGGATGTATTCCTATAAGTGGAAATAAGAACTCCTGTTCATTGATAGACTTGAGTCATTTGGAAAGATGAACACAGTAGAGTAGAGAAGTAATAGGAGTCTCCGGTGAGCACAATGAACTGTATTTGCTCTTCAGCACTGACTTCAAAAAAGAAACCTTTTAAATGTAGATGCCCCAAGCAGGGACAGTGAATCAATAATGAGAGATTTCATCTTATCGGCATCAAAAGTATCAGTGAAAAGTTCTATGATAGTTATAAGAAGAGGGGTGATAGCACCCGCCAACATTTTTTTTTGTTTTTTTTTTTAATGTACTGTAATTGAATGTCTTCTGAGACAGATAAACTTTTTGTTAGCGTGGTTGAACTGAGTCCAGATGGCAGGGTTGACCTTTGGGGAACGTATCAGAGGGCAGTTGTCAGGCTTTGGATATTTGTCAAGTAATCTGAAATATCTTTATGTTTTGACTGCTCAGTACAAGATTTGTTGATAAATTTCACAAGGCCAGTGTCATCAGTTGCTGGCCCTGTAGAAGAGGAATTGAGTAATATATCTGGGGGCGCAAACCGATAATTTGAGGCAGGATTGGTAGAACTAGTACTAGGTTGTGGTACATTTGTGATTTCACAATCAGAAGAAAATGTTCATCACTCTCGGAGGTAAGTAAGCCAAACACAGATGCAGGGTTGAGATCACATGGGGTTGTGCGACCAGTATCTTTACTTTGACCTGCAGGTAATGAATTTACAGGAGTTTTGGCAAGGCCAAGATCAGTCTCAATTGTAGCAATTTGTTTTGAAGCCATAACTTTTAACAGAGGGGATATACTGGCAATATAGTCAGTGATCATGGAAAGCCCCAATGCGTCTTTTAAAATAATTGTAGTGTCTTCATTCAAAAGTTCCGATGACTTTTTGTTTTTAGAAACTGCATCATTGCATTTTAAAGATTTGCCCTTCCACTTTACAGGCTCTTTCCCTTTTTGCTTAGCGGTGTTGGGTTCCATGATTTTAGTTGTGTGTTTACAAACACTGAGACCTTGACCCGCAGCTTTTGTGGCTTTAGATTTTGCAGGCTCGATGCCAGTTTCAGAACCATGTGTAATTGGATGATGGGCCAAATCAAACCCAGCTAATGAACTTATTTCAGTCACAGAGGCAAATAAATGAAGAATATCATTGTCAAGAGAATTTGGAGAGGAGCGTGCCCCCCCCCCCCCTCCCCCCCATTCCGTCAATGTGATTGTCCGAAGATGACATTGCACCCCAGTACAATTTCTGTATAACACAGTTATACTAAATATTAACAAGAAAGTGAAATAAATCACTGTGATCAACTGTCCGCAGACAGTATGAGAAAATAAGTGACAGAATCAACAAGACACGAGGTCAGCTCAAAAAAGAATGATGACTTGCCATTATTACCTGTGACTTTTATACCCTCGCTCAGCAGCTCACTCAGCACGATTTTCTTATTACTTTGAAACACAGTCAGCCATGACAGGACTCTGTCAGTGCATGCTTATTAAGGAGGACAAACAGGCGAAATGGAAAAGGAATTGAATTTTTTGGCCATCAAAATGTCATTTTTAAGCATTTTTAGCATCATGTTTCAAATTTGCAAGTTCATCAATAAGTATCCAGTGACCTACTGTTTTAGCTTTTGGCTGCACAATTCTGGAAGTGATAACTTTATTACGTCAGATCACTTTTAGTAAAGTTATCACTTCATGGACTCCAAAATTACAACCATTGGTCATTTGTGACCCCCTTCTAAAAATGGTTACAAACGTTATTAAAGTTGGAAGCAGGCTCATGAGTTGCAGCTAGTATTCAAATATTCAGGGAGGGGGGGGGGGGGGGGGGGTTACCCAAGAATCCTGGACTGTTGGGACAAGCATGTGGCCCCCAAAGTTTCGAGTCCCTCTCCCCACCCAGCCTCTGCTTCTGTTGTATTCAGAGAACACCTACATGTACTCACTTGACATGAGAAAAGAATACAAAATATACAAAAGGATGCAAAGGTGAATTTTTGATGCCATGCATAAAGTTTTCTTGTTAGTTTTTTTTCCCTAATTTGACTCCAACCATAAACGTTTTAAGCAATGCACAGCCAAGTTGGTGAGGTTTTGCTTTTGTAGCCAAGTTGGTGAGGTTTTGCATTCGTAGTATTCCAGGATGGGGAGAGGTATCAGGGAAAAACATGGCTTGAAAGACCTACTTTAATTTTGGGGTTTCCAAGACACAGGTGGGTGGACAAAACCAAAAAATTAAAATACAAAATTTTGGGGCATGTTTGAGCTAGGGTTATGCTGTGTGGTGGTCTGGCTTGTCGATCAGCATGTCATTATTGAAAAATAAAAAAAAATATTATTTACTGTTGATTTTATTTAGATATGGTTATAATTGATTGCTGAATTAATAAAAAGTAACTGAAAATGTTGATTTTTCTCGGGGTCGTCTCGATGTGCCAACGGCTATTGTTTCCAAAGGTAGGACAAGAAGGTGTGATTAATCCTCTACATCAAAGGGAAGGAGATTATAGTTTATTTCTAACTTATAGGAGAGATTTCGGCAATAACGAAAAATATTTTTATAAATCAAGAACCGATATTTATGGATGAGGGAGAACATAAATAGCATTTTTGATTGATAAAATATTTTTCTCAACAAATGAATAGCGGTTTTCGATTGATAAAATATATGGGAAAATATTTAATAAATCAGAAAAAAATGAAATATTTTTCCAAAAAAAAATATTTAATAAACCGGAAAAGCTAGTTTTGAGCACCAAAATTGAACATTTATTTTCCTATTGATGACAAAATTTTCTGTTACATACATACATATAGTTAATTAGTACCCTGTACTTTTCGACACAGCATCTAGATAGTCCAATATATCTATCTGACCTTCATTGAATAATCGTTTATAATGATGGATCATGTTGTCTATTCGCCTATATTTTCTCTTTCGCGGTGCCAGTTTTCCACCCGCATTCAACTGCAAAATACTTGCCTCATGGAAAGCCTGTTCTTTCTTAATAAAGTCAATCATTTTATATAAATTGGGATGAGAACCTGCTATGAAGAGTTGAAGTTTTCTGTGCCACCTCTCTTCGTGGTTTGCTGTTCGAGGTCCGTCGGTTTCAAAGTGATTCCAGATTTCTCTCTCATGTTCACCCTCAACCCAATATGTTGTAACATAGTCAGTGAACCGGGTTACTCGGGGATCCACTTGTCTGTCTGTTGATTCAAGAACATCCTCCCATTCTTCTAGCACCATAAGCCAAATGTCACTTATCTGATCTACAGGAACCAGAGGTAGACCCATTGTCCTTCGAATGAGAAGCTGAATGTTTGTATCCTGTTGGTAATCCATTTTCAAGCCACAACTATTCACATATCTCCACACACTTTGAGTATAATGAAAGAAACAGCCTTTCATGTTAATAGATGGAAACACTGTTCTGATGGCATTCTATGCAGCACTTTCAAAATCCATGAATACACAACTTGGGGTCAGCGGAAAACCTATCTCCTGTGCCTTCTCACTTATAATCCGAAAGAATCTCGTGTATGTTGCCTGGATTTTGTTTGGTAGAAATCCATACACTAAGGGAACCATCTTGTTTTCAACAAATGCATGAATGGTGTACAGTTGCACAAATACTTTTGGACACTTGTCAAAAGTGCAATCACAATAAAAAGTGTCTGTTGCTGCTAAAAACGCCAGATTACTCTCTGTTGCAAAAATCAGAAGTTTATTTTCGTTCTATATAGGGCCTACTGATACAGTGAATTTTAGTTGTCCAAAGGATGCCGCATTTTGTTTGGACAAACATAGTTAACAGAGTTAACAAAGTTATCAAAGTTGTATATGCAACTTTCTACTCACTGATAAGTGCTAATTATTTGAGAGTTGTCGGCAGAGCAAACTAAACACAACTCATCTACTTAATCGAAACAAACTATAACATCACTACCTCCTGCTGGTCACTGTTAATTAATTGAAGATCGTCGGCACTTCGAGAATAACCCTTTGTCTCTTTATTTTTTCTCAAGCTTGTCATGTGTAGAGGTGTTAAAACAGAAGTTGGTTTGAAGAACAGCTTCTGTGCTTTGTCGTGCCACTCAAATGTTATTTCACACCTCGGTCACTTCCTGCTGAAAGCTCATGTGCGGAGAGTAAAAGTATGGAGGACCAGATAGGACTTTTAATTTTCGGTATTGCAAGCAAATTTGGGGGATTGGGGGTTCAAAATTTGTGTTTGGCCCTTGATAACTTTGAGTTAGCACCAGCTAAGTCTGGGGCATTGAGTTATAGTATAAAAATAGATATTTTGGGCCTTTGCGGATGTTTTGAAGTCTAAAATGTAAGCTAAAGAAATCATCTTATTTCTTTGGGGAATGGAAGAGATAATAAGCACATCACATGATTCATCAACCAATTTGGAGAGGACAGTTTTTGT
This sequence comes from Pictodentalium vernedei, assembly GCA_031216915.1. Classification (NCBI taxonomy): domain Eukaryota; kingdom Metazoa; phylum Mollusca; class Scaphopoda; order Dentaliida; family Dentaliidae; genus Pictodentalium; species Pictodentalium vernedei. The sequence continues at coordinate 232,323,903 of CM062293.1, forward strand.
TACAGAATATTCTACTTACCAATGCAAGTTACTTTGTTTCCACGGTCAAGTTTGAATCCTTTGGGACAAGAGCAATAGTGTCCACTGAGTGTATTAGTACAAGTGTGCGAACATCCACCATTGTTGGTCCCACACTCATCAACATCTACAAGCACATATAAATATCATCAAAATATATTAAAGCTCACATATCCTCCTAAACTCATTTAACTTAATGTTTGAGAAGAAAGAGCCAATCCAGGATAAAGAGAAAAAGAAGATGCCATTTTTTTTAAACCTGTCTGTTTGCCTGATATAGTAGGGCATGTACTCTTGAACTATATAACTTGTTAGTTCTGAGATATATAATCCATACTTTGTCTTAAGTCTTTACTCATCATACTCTCCATTCTTTTTTATATTTCACTAACTGACTGGGCTTTAACCCCATCTCTCTCACCACAGCTGATTTGAACTCTTTCTATCTGTTTCTACATCTCTGTCTATCTCATTAACCAATGTTTCTCTCTATCTCTCCCTCTAGATAGAGAGAGAGAGAAAGAGAGAGAGAGAGAGAGAGAATTGACCACAGTGACAGAGACAGGATTAACTTCTCCCACAGCAATTATTTATTGCAGCATATTTGAGAGTGCCTAAAACCTTGTACTAAAATAACATCAAGACACAAAACAAAATTCTACACTTATGTAACAGTTACTTCAGTTGCAATATGTAATTTAATTTAACATTAATGGCTCAAACACGATCATCGAGTTTACAACCCATGAATGTGTCATGATGTAATGCAATTCATCAATTATCTACAAACCTTTTGAAAGTAGTTCAGTCAAGTACCGTTATGATTAACCATCACAGCGGTATCAAATAACATATAATTAAATAAAATCTTGCAACATGCTCACAATGCAGAAAAGGCAAAAAATGCATTGTGCATACTGTATCCTGGCAGTTAAGCACTCAAAGCCCACAGAAGCAGACATGGCTTGACTTGATATCATCACTAGACTAACAGGCATTGATACTGATTGGGTGTAGACAGGCTAAATTAAGTTCAGGGATGGAGGTGGGCAAAATATTTTCCTCACTTCATTTCACCTCATGTTGAGTTGAGTGTGTGTATCTCCCTTGTGTGAAGATCCAGGGTTTTCCTAGAGAAAAAATTAACTTTTCATGCCAATTGGGCCACCTTGAATACTTTCTGAAAGCTCACTATTAAGTACCCAGAGAATGAAGGAATAACTATAGCAAAATGACCCAAAATATATCAGAGTGAGAGCATATGAAGTAATTTTAGGGATTTGTACATAAGTAGGACAAGTTGGGGAACAAGTCCCTCCAAATCCTTCCTGTAGTTACACTGCCGGTTGGTATGGAGAGAATTGCCCAGGTATTAACGGGCTCAATGTATACTAGACTAATGAATGGTAGTGCATATGCTGATGATACTCCATTTGATAAAACTTGGAGTGTCACAACATTCCATGGATGTAGAGAAAGAAACTCCAGGGTTCATTTCAAATTTGAATTACCTGAAACAACCAGGAAAAAAATGTCAATATCCTGATTAGATGTACAAAGATTTTTAAGGTGAAAGGGTTTATAGACAGAAACAAATCATGTATTTTTTCTAAAACACACACCTGTAAAGTTGTGTCCTGGAAGCCCCCGGTCTCCTTTTAGCCCCAAATCTCCTTTTGGTCCAAGAAGACCAGTTGTCCCGATGGGTCCAGTCATCCCTGGAGGGCCAATTGCACCAGTACTTCCTGTCATTCCACTGATTCCTGGGATTCCAACTTCTCCTTTTGGTCCCTTTACACCTTTTGGTCCTAAAAAAGACAAGTGTAAGTGAAGATGAAGCCGCAACCCTTGTGAACATTTCAGCATGAGTAGACAAGGGATCGATTCTCTTGAACAGATGGTTGATCATGAATAGACGAATAGACAAACTGAAACAAGATCTTCTGTTTTCGGTTGCATTTGAGAAAAGAAAGTTATTTTTTGAGTTTGACTTTCAGCTTAATAAATTACATTGAGGGTTCCCAACAACTCTCCAGTTCACTCTAGTACAAGAATTTATGAAACAGCATCACTAAATAGGGCTGAGCTGCACCTTTGGTAGGGTCCAGGCCAAATTTACTGGAGGAGTTTCATAAATTTTGCATTCCTGGCTGACAATTTTAAACTTGTCAAAACAATGTTCCTGAAGATCTTTTAAAGGTTTTATCTCACAACAATAATGTATTTTCCCCAATATAAGTAAAATGGTCTAGACCGAATATAATTCTATACTGAGGGCAGCAACCGCACATGCGCTCATTTTGGGTCAGAGAGAGATAATTTTTGACCAGCACTCATCGGAAATCAATTACACATACAAAAACATGCCAAGGTCACAGTTTTTGATAACAGTAATTAAATGATATATAAATCACCGACTCAACAAAATAAACTAGAACTATCACTGAAGGTGATTAATACACCCGCTTTGGGTTTTTAGAGGAATGCACTTCTGATCATGTAGGCGAAGGCCATAAGGAAATGTATACATAAAGATCATTTTTTGTTGTTAAAATTTGTATTTGCATGTGGCCTTCCACAGAACAGCACTGAATACTTAAAGAGCCCACACATATATGGTTTACATTTGGAAAAACACATTTACAATGTGCAACATGTATTCAAAATCGGTTCATTAATGTAGGAGGAGTTGCACACACAAGAATCCCATTTGAAAACCCATAATAAATCCAAGTTAAAGGGAGATAACCTGGTTAAAATTGTCGCAGATCAAAAATTTGGGAATATGCGTATGTTCACTTAGTTGTGATAATGTTTGAAAGGTTTCGTCAAAATTGATTGATAAATGTAGGAGGAGTTGCACGCACAAGAATTTCATGTAGAAACCCATAATAAATCTAAGTTAAAGGGAGATAACCTAGTTAAAATTGCCACAGCTCAAACATTTTGGAATATGCGCATGTTTACTTAGTAGTGATGATGTCTGTAAACTTTTGTCCAAATTGATTGATAAATGTAGGAGGAGTTGTGCACACAAGAATTTCATGCAGAAACCCATATTAAATCAAAGTTCAAGAGAGATAACCTGGTTAAAATTGTCGCAGATTAAAAAGTTTGGAATATGCACATGTTCACTTAGTAGAGATGATGTTTGAAAGGTTTCATCAAAATCGGTTCATTAATGTAGGAGGAGTTGCACACACAAGAATTTGTTCGAACGGAAAGACATAATAAATCTAAGTCAAAGGGAGATAACCTGGTTAAAATTGTCGCAGATCAAAAATCTTGGAATATGCGCATGTTCACTTAGTAGTGATGATGTCTGAAAAGTTTTGTCCAAATTGATTGATAAATGTAGGAGGAGTTGCATGCACAAGAATTTCATGTAGAAACCCATAATAAATCTAAGTTAAAGGGAGATAACCTAGTTAAAATTGGCACAGCTCAAAAATTTTGGAATATGCGCATGTTCACTTAGTAGTGATGATGTCTGTAAACTTTCGTCCAAATTGATTGATAAATGTAGGAGGAGTTGCACACACAAGAATTTCATGCAGAAACCCATATTAAATCAAAGTTCAAGAGAGATAACCTGGTTAAAATTGTCGCAGATCAAAAAGTTTGGAATATGCACATGTTCACTTAGTAGAGATGATGTTTGAAAGGTTTCATCAAAATCGGTTCATTAATGTAGGAGGAGTTGCGCACACAAGAATTTGTTCGAATGGAAAGACATAATAAATCTAAGTCAAAGGGAGATAACCTGGTTAAAATTGTCGCAGATCAAAAATCTTGGAATATGCGCATGTTCACTTAGTAGTGATGATGTCTGAAAAGTTTTGTCCAAATTGATTGATAAATATAGGAGGAGTTGCGCACACAAGAATTTCATGTAGAAACCCATATTAAATCAAAGTTCAAGAGAGATAACCTGGTTAAAATTGTCGCAGATTAAAAAGTTTGGAATATGCACATGTTCACTTAGTAGAGATGATGTTTGAAAGGTTTCATCAAAATCGGTTCATTAATGTAGGAGGAGTTGCGCACACAAGAATTTGTTCGGATGGAAAGACACAATAAATCTAAGTCAAAGGGAGAAAACCTGGTTAAAATTGTTGCAGATCAAAAATCTTGGAATATGCGCATGTTCACTTAGTAGTGATGATGTCTGAAAAGTTTTGTCCAAATTGATTGATAAATGTAGGAGGAGTTGCACGCACAAGAATTTCATGTAGAAACCCATAATAAATCTAAGTTAAAGGGTGATAACCTAGTTAAAATTGCCACAGCTCAAAAATTTTGGAATATGCGCATGTTCACTTAGTAGTGATGATGTCTGTAAACTTTCGTCCAAATTGATTGATAAATGTAGGATGAGTTGCGCACACAAGAATTTCATGCAGAAACCCATATTAAATCAAAGTTCAAGAGAGATAACCTGGTTAAAATTGTCGCAGATCAAAAAGTTTGGAATATGCACATGTTCACTTAGTAGAGATGATGTTTGAAAGGTTTCATCAAAATCGGTTCATTAATGTAGGAGGAGTTGCGCACACAAGAATTTGTTCGAACGGAAAGACATAATAAATCTAAGTCAAAGGGAGATAACCTGGTTAAAATTGTCACAGATCAAAAATCTTGGAATATGCGCATGTTCACTTAGTAGTAATGATGTCTGAAAAGTTTTGTCCAAATTGATTGATAAATGTAGGAGGAGTTGCGCACACAAGAATTTCATGTAGAAACCCATATTAAATCAAAGTTCAAGAGAGATAACCTGGTTAAAATTGTCGCAGATTAAAAAGTTTGGAATATGCACATGTTCACTTAGTAGAGATGATGTTTGAAAGGTTTCATCAAAATCGGTTCATTAATGTAGGAGGAGTTGCGCACAGAAGAATTTGTTCGGATGGAAAGACACAATAAATCTAAGTCAAAGGGAGAAAACCTGGTTAAAATTGTCGCATATTAAAAATCGTGGAATATGCGCATGTTCACTTAGTAGTGATGATGTCTGAAAAGTTTTGTCCAAATTGATTGATAAATGTAGGAGGAGTTGCACACACAAGAATTTCATGTCTGGAAAGACGTACGGACGGACGGACGTACGGACGGACGGACGGACGGATGGACGGACGGACGTACAGGGCGATTCCTATATAGCCCCCACTTCTTCGAAGCGGGGGTATAATTAGACTAGATCATTTTTGGCCATTATGATCTTTTTATATTCGCCTGCAGTGCATTAAAACTGAAAAAATAAAGCAAAGAAAGGCCAAGCTGAAACACTACTACAAACTTAAGCTGTTATTGTACTATTAAAACAATGAATGGGGATTATGTCATGCACACTGCAACAATGCAATGCTATGACATTTTGAACTTCATTCATCAAAATTGATAAATTTTAAGTAATTTGTATATTTTTTATACTTACCAATGGCCCAGACTAGCTGGTGCTAACTCAAAAATTAATCCAGGGCCAAACACAAATTTTGCTCCGAATCCCAAAAATTTTCATGCAAAACCGACAAAATCAAGTCCTATCTGGTCCTCCATACTTTTGAGATCTGCACATGCGCAGTTACCAGGAAGGTACCGAAATTGGTGCCAATCATCATTCTTTCTACAGTTTGCCTGTTAAATGTTATAAACAGTGGGGAGGTATGAGTGCCCATTCATGGGAGGGCCATACCCGTCTGGGCCATTGGTAAGTATAAACAATATACAAATTACTTAAAATTTATCACATTTTTATATGACCACCAATGGCCCAGACTATCTGAATCGTAAAAAGGTTGGAGGGCCAAGGACATAAAGGAAAATCCTATCTCTCAATTACTTCAGTAAAGGGTAGCTCCTACAGGAGAACAGGAGAAGATAGGAATTATATATGTCTTTCTCCTTTACGAGAAAAGAGAAAGGCATAACACCAACAATGTAATTATTTATTTATTTATTGGTGTTTAAGGTCACATATTTATGCACAATGGCTAAGCATGACTGCAACAGTTTTACAGGTGGAGGAAGCCGAAGTACCCGGAGAGAACCACTGAGCAATGACAAGCAACTGTCAGCTCCCCAACATACGAACTCCACACAAGCAGGGTTACCATTGGTTGAAGACAAGTGCACCATCGACGTGCAGTATGCCTTAGTCCACAATGCCACCGTGCCCCCATGTGGGCAATGGTGATGAAGTGTCTTGCCCAAGGACACGACGCGGTTGCCGCAGGTGGGATTCGAACCGAGGACCTCTCGGCTTGCAGCCTGCACCTCTACCTACTGAGCCACCGCGCTCCCACCAACAATGTAATTGAGTATTACATAATATTTAATTTCTCCATTTAATGCCAGCATAACCCATTATGCTAATTCGGTGAAGGAAAACCAATATATAAAGATAGTTCAGAGAATGAGACTCTTTACACTCATTTAAAAGTGACCAAGGATTGTATATTAATGCCCGTTTGACACATGACATATACAAATGCTTCACACTGAACTTCACAGTGAGCTACGCTTTAAAAACCATACAAAAACTAGAGGATGGCCACCAAAGGGTGGCTGATTCCCCCGAAAAAAGCCTTGATAGCCATTCCAACCTTATTCGCGACACACCCTCTGGTTGTGGGCAATAATAATACCAAGTATCATTAATATCCTTGAAGGCTGTAAGAAGTTATGGAGCGGACACGAATTCCGTCTATGCCCGGATGGACAGACAGACAGACGGACAGATGGACGACGTCACGGCTAGATTCCCCCGAATTTTTTTCGGGGGAATAATGACACATAGTTATTGCTTCACACCGAGCTACACATTAAAACCCTCCCAGCACTGACTCAGGACTACCGGCACTGGAGGAGGTCTTCCCTTGCTTTTCACTATAAAGCCAGATGATCATAAGTGAAAAAACCATCCCCACCCCCCTTTCCCCTTGTTCTGAGGTAAATATCCTCAGAACGAAGAGGGCAGTGGAAGAGCGTCAATGCTGGAACGGACTGCCTAAAAATAACTATAGATGTAACCATTAATGGACGACATTCTGAGCAACAGAAAGAGGACCCAAAGATCTAAGGTCTCTGGAGATGGACTCAAAATTTCTCAGGTAAAACTTGGTAAATGAGGAGGGCTGTGTCCAGTACACAGCCTTCATGAGATCAGTAATGGCTATACTGTTAGAATAACCCCAAGAAGAGGACAGTGCTCTAACCTCATGCACTGAAATCTTATTAACCGAATGTAGATCCAAAGATAGATTTTCATAGGCAATGCGTATTGCCAACTGAATCCATCTAGCGACGACATGAACAGAAATATCCTTTCTGTTAGGAATCAATGACAGAAAGAAATGTTTCCTTCCTTTTCTTTTTCTAACAAAATCTGATCGACTTTTACAAATGCGCATAGCCCTGACTGGACACAGCAAAGGTCTATGGTTATCGGAGGATGGTGAAGCCTTAATGACAATAGGCTCCAGCCGCTTGTCTGGAATCTGATTCTTAGCCAAAAACCCTACCTCTGTAGTGAGGGTAATGGTATTACCCACACTACGGTAGTGAGATTCATCAAGAGATAAAGCATGAAGTTCACTGACTCTTCTAGCAGATGCAAAAGCTAAGAGAAATGCCATTTTATAGGTCAAGAATTTGAACTCTACGACGTCCAACAGCTCAAAAGGAGCTTCTTTGAGCTTCAACAGAACCCGAGCCAAATTATACAAAGGAATTAATCTGAGGGTTCTAGAACTATTGATAGAGAAGTTTCTAACTAGCTTGGATAATGAAGTATTTGATCCAATAGCCAAGTTATCATGATGAGCGTAAGTATCTGATAACATGGACCTTTTGCCCTTAATAGTGACGGGCTGCAGTTTGAGATCGTCAAACAAGTAAACCAGAAAATCAGCAATATTTGGTATGGATGGACTGATCCTTACACCAAAGGAAGAAAACCTCCTCTTCGCTGCGTAGTTCAACGAAGAGGAGGACCTCCTGTAGTTAGAAAATGCATCCACTGCGCATCCTGTAAACTGTTTTTCCGTGCAAGAAGGACCGCACAACGGAAATATTTGAATGTTGAGACCTTCCGGGTTGTGATGCAGTGTGTCTGACTTCCCCTGATAAAGAAGGTCCTCTCGTGGAGGAAGCTTCTGGGGAATGTCCCATAACAGACACCTGAGAAGACTGATCCAAGGTTTTTGTGACGGCAGAGGTGCTACTAGCAGGATTTTGCAATGAGACTGTTTGATCTTTAACTGGTAAAGTGCTAAGTTATTTTTGGCCCTGGAAATTTCTTTGTTCGTCTTCGCCTTGTTACAATTTATGGGAGAGTGCCAATAGGCACTCTCCCATAAATTGTGACAAGGCAAATCCTAACAGATAAAATAATATCACTTCAAAGATAATAGGAAGCACATCCACAGAATATGAAGCCTTTAAATTGCAATACCGGAACTTCAGAATAAAGCCCAAATATGGGCTTCCAGCACTCTACCAGTTAACAGAAACTGCTGAATCTACGGAGTTGGAGGATATGCACATCCTATCATTCCGTTCCCAATAAATTGACAGAGCGTCTACTGCATATGCTCGATGATCTGGACATGGCAACAAGAATGTCGGTAATTGATTGTTCAGGTGTATCACAAAAAGATCTATCATGGGACGGTCCCACTGGTAGCAAATAAATCTGTCTGAATATTCACTTGTTGAGATACCATTCCAATGGCAACAGGCAACCTTTCAGAGAGAATGAGTCTGCTAGTATGTTCAGACGAACCGGTGTATGACAGACAGAGAGATGAATGCCATGATTCATGATGTTTTGGAGAATCCTCCGCGTTAATTCGCATAATGAAATCGAATGAGTGCCGCCTTGGTCCCTGAGGTAAGCAACTACTGTCGAATTGTCTGACAGAATTTGAATGTGGACGCTCGCTATTTGGCGAATCCAATGTTGAAGTGCTAGCCATATTGACATCATATCTTTGATGTTTATGTGCTTCTCTAGGAACCGAGAGTTCCAAAGACCCTAACACTTCAAGTCTGCGGGACTTAGGGTCATGCCCCCAGCCCATCTGACTCGCGTCCATCATAACCGCGAAAGCCGGATGCGGCATTTTGCAGTGGAACTCCCTGAGTTAACCACTGAAGATTTGCACAAATCTGAACCTTTTGTTTTACTAGGTCCATTAAGTCAATACTGATTTCGGGCGAATGCGTCTTCACACTCGCATTCTGAGTAAAGAATATCTGGTGGAGATGCGTGCGCAGGCGGCCCATCGGAATAAGATCTGCAGCTGCTCCGCACAGCCCCATCAGTCGCATGAATACCCTCGCTGTTAATGCATCTGAGTGTAGACAAAAGCAAGCATAACAACTGACTAATTTCGCTCTGGGTAACGACAGATGAACCAGATTCTTGTGAATCTCAAAGTTCATTCCCAAGTGAGTGAATTACTTGGATGGAGCTAGATCCGACTTTTTGTCATTTACGATGAAAATGAGATGTCGGAGTGATAGAAGCAGACTTTGAACATCGTTCTGAAGTATAATTCTGTTGCCATATCTTTGCAGAATGTCATCCAAGTTACGTCGACGTTAATGCACACGAATGAGCTCGGATATTACCGAGTTCATTATTCGAGTGAATGCCCAGGGAGCCAGGTTCAGACCAAAGCACATTGCTCTAAACTGATAAATCTTCCCTTGTATGGCAAACTGCAGGTAATTTCTGAATGCCAGATGTACCAAGACATGAAAGTAAGTGTCTTTTAGATCTATGCTTGCCGCATAGTTGTTCACTCGAATGCTCGCTCCTACCAACCGAATGATCTCCATATAGAACTTTCAAGCCACGATAAGCTTGTTTATCCAGCTCAAATCTATTATCGGTCGGAACAAGCCATCTGGCTTCGGTACGAGGAACAGGTGACTGTAAAAACCCTGAGAATTTTTATTCTCGATGACCTCTATTGCTTCCTTTCATAAGAAAGCCTGTACCTCCACTAGGAGAGACTCTCTTTTGAAAGGATCCACTGGAAGATTTGTCTAATGCAGACATCTCGTAGGGGAGTTTTGCTTGGAATGATACCAGTAAGCCGTCTGAGACTACACTTCTGACTCATTTGATCTTCCCGTGACTGCTATCCAGTTTCTTACAAAGTTTGGTAACCTTCCGCCAACTGGAAAGCAATAGAGGTCTTGAACATCACCTGTAGGACTTGCGAGGCTTATGGGAGGAGAAACTACGTCCTCCTCATGAATATCCTCACCACGTCAGCTTAGGGGCATCTGACAATAGTCCCGATCAGACTTACGCCCCTTTCCTGAGTCGCTGTACTGATGAACTCTGGAGTAATTGTATGAGGGTTTCCTGTACCCTCGCAAGGAGTTCCCTTTTGATGATTTTGATTTGGAACGGCCGCTCTTACTTTGGTCTGCTGAAGTGAGTTGTTGAGACACCGACTTTAATAGCAGAGCACTGGGCGCTTCCTTAGTAGCTTGTTCATATACTAACGAAAGCTTGTCATAAAAGATAGTATGTCTGGAGACCTGAGGAACCCGGAGAGAGCTTTTCACCTTGTCATCTATAAGTGATGACGAAGCAAGGTCAGCATCTCGTCTCATTAACTCCAGATTAGCGACTGTCAGGGCGGAGTTATATGTGGCATACATGATTGCACTGGAAAGAACACTAAGAGAGGTACACATGTCCTCAAATTCCTTCCCATTGAGACGTAGCTCTGGTAAGGTGATCTGCGCAGGACATTGCATCCAAATTTGCTCTATTCGATGAAATTGCAGTTTCCATTACATCGGGGCGAATGCTGAATGATGCAGGTAAGGATATATCTAAATCCCCGGCCTCCTCAACCAAATGCAGTGGAGCTCTCTGCAAATCTTCTCCAACCATTTTAAATGAACGTGGTCCAAGGAACGGTATATTTATGAAAGATGTTGACAAGAAACTGCCTCTTTTCCTCACACTCGGGAAGTTAAATATGGCGTTGCCTACATGGCCAAGAGCCTGCGACACCTGCCTAGACTGAACGGGGAAAGAAAGAACTTCTTCATTCCTCTGTATAAAGTCTACGTCTAGAGATGCCAGTGGTTTCTCTCTTGTTGTCGCAGCTTGCTGATTCAGTGAAACACACTCAGGGTGGTATTGATGGATAAAATCCATCGCAACCATGTGTTGCTCCGAAAGGGAAGCGTAAACATCTTCCTTATCCCCTTCTTTATCCGAGTCAATCAGTTGTGAATCTCAGTCCATTACATCTGCCTGAACAGACGACTGGACCGACCCAGCATCGTCCAACAGCTCAGGTTCTGGGAACATGCTATCAGCTGCGCAATATGTGATAGCAAGTCCGTCATTGAGGCCTGAGGAGCAGATGTTTTCTGTTTCTTAGCCGCTTGCTGGATCTCTTCTCTGAACGCCCCGATGATCGAGGCCTCTGCTCCTTAGCTACCGGATGGTCTGACTTCACGGGTGAAGAGTGGCTCCTTCTTCGCGCAGCATCCTGGACATACGAAGTGGGGTAGCTAGGAAGCCCTGACTGTAGCCAAGACTGGCTGCATTCTAGACGGAGCATCCCGAGTGGCAGGTGTGGACGTATGCTCCGGCCTGTGCAAGTTTTTCATAACATCTGGCCCCCTGATGTTGCTGGGTTAGAAAGGGACCTCTCCCGCTCGCGGCCTTTTCAGACCTCACCGAGCCTCCCGACAAGAAACTTGCTGGCTTCCTCCCTAGTTCCATCGTCACTGGGTGAGCTTTTTTTGTTTTTAAGGTGTTTGCTCTACCCACTGCACTTTCTTTGACCGCAATGGACATACTCGGTGTCACGGCACCCATGGACAGAGTAACCGCTTCACCGGTCGAGCTAGCTGCTGGCAAAGGATTAAAACCACTGCCCAGTGGCCTTATCCCTTGCCTAATATTCAAGAGCACCTTAGCAGCTAGCTCTGTTTGCTCATTAGAGCGCGATGACGGTAGCACACTTTTGGTAGGTGTCACATTACCATCACCATGTTCTTGTTCCTCTGAAAAAGAAACTGAAAAACTTGAATGACCTTGAGGCGAGAGTACAGGCATCGGCCTTTCACCGCTAACAACATACCGTGACACCCGCGTCTAACGTTTGTCATCCCAATCAACACATGTAGGACAAGAATTCATAGGAGTACATCGACTACAAGCAAGGCAACACGCATGTACATCTGAGGAAGACTTCCTCGCCTTAAATTTTGAGCAATAAGCTTTCATGATTAATCAAAACTAAGTCAATCAAACTCCCACAAACTCCACAATAAAAATATGATAAAGATACATAATAATCAACAATCAAAATCGAAAAACTAAATTCAAAAAAATTTTGACAAAAGCCCAAGTTCCCAAAGGGAACATGAAGAGCCCAAGGATATCTCGATTGAGCCTAAGTGTGGACAAAATTCCAAAAATTATTGCTACACTTCCAGAATATTAAATAATGTATCTTACAACAATCCTACAGTAATAATAACTAAATACTACACATATTTAAGGACACTGCCAATGTAAACAACATCAAGGAAAAAACCCGGAAACAAGACATCAGGCACAGAATAAAAAGGCCCAAAGTCAGTAACAGATTTTAAGCTACCAGATGTAAAGCAAGATCTTCAAACGACGAAAAAACGATACATCGGATGGAAGATGCATAACCCAAACGACCCAACACCCCTAAGTTGAGGACGTAACCATGGGGATAAACAGAATAAACATTCTGTAATACACGTTAAACTCCCAAGAAATTTAATAAAAAAATTTCAATAAAAATAAGCCAAAAAGCTTGGGGGTTTAACAGGAGGGTTTCAAGGAAGGATAGGGAAGGAACACTTAACAAACAGTGGATAAATCATTAGCAAGAATGATGAAGTCAGGCACATGTCCCAAAATTGAGAAACATGAAATAATTTTGATAAAAATTATAAAGTTACAACCCTGAACGTTCCTAACCACCGTTGTTCACTTCCATCATCCATTTATGTCCTTGGATCCACCAATTTTACCATTGATTTGTGTCTGGCATCCTCAAAAAATGAGATTTAAAAGCACAGATGTCAGTTGATGTTTGCTGACTTAAGGGCCAAACAAAGAATGATGGTTGGTGTCAATTTCGGTACCTTCCTGGATACTGCGCATGCGTAGATCTCAAAAGTATGGAGGACCAGATAGGACTTGATTTTGGGGGTTTTGCATGCAAATTTTGGAGATTGGGGAGCAAAATTTGTGTTTGGCCCTGGATTAATTTTTGAGTGAGCACCAGCTAGTCTGGGCCATTGGTTGTTGTATAAAAATATCAATTCATAGACACTGAATGATTGTCAAAATATATGGGACAAATCAAGAAAGGGAGGAATCTTGTAAGATAAATTGCTTTTTACCACCAAGTGAGTTTCTGAGATGGTGTATTGAAGTCCCAACCTCGCCTCTGGGTCATATATCAACACTTCCCAATGTACTCATTGATATATTCCCAGAGACAAGGTCTCAACTTCAATACACCATTTCAGAAACCCACATGGTGATAATAACCTGTATTTATTTAATGATTTCAATTCTATACAGCCAATCTGGTCCTTGTACTCCAGTAAAGACTATGATATTTGTTGGGGAGTTGTATGATGTGAAAGGGGTTAGAACACTCAGTACTGTAATAACTAGAGTGGAACATAATCTAATTTCATTATCTGGCAATTCATTACCTGGCATTCCTGATACGCCTGTTGCACCCTGAGGGCCAGCTGAGCCACTCTCTCCAACTGGACCAATCTCTCCCTTCATCCCTTTAATGCCATCAGCTCCTGATTTTCCAGATGGGCCTGTCATTCCAGCTGGACCTGGCAAACCTGAAGCTCCATCTGCACCAGGAGGTCCTTGCACTCCTCTTTCACCAAGTGGGCCTGTCATCCCTACAGGTCCAGTCAATCCGGATGGACCATTTGCACCCTAAAACAAATAAAAACCAAACAAACTACCTCCAACTATACAGCAATGGTGAATTTGTTGATATTCGATGTCACTAAGGCTACATAAATAACTAGATTTGGTTACAAAAAAAAAATTTAATCCTTTACCAATGCAGTCCATTTTGGGCTTTTCAAACTCATTCTACAAAAGTGAAATTACTGCTTACAAACCTTTTTCAAGTATTCAGATTTGAGTTTCATATTAAACAGAAAATTAATTGCCAATTATTTCAAGACTTTTCTCACAGACTGTCCAAATAAACTGAAGTGGTACAGAAATTTAACATATCTTTTTCCTCCTCTAGTTTTTTTTCAAAGAATATATGTGCAGTGGCACCTTAGCACCTTAGTAGCTAGCTTTGTTTGCTCATCAGGGTCAATCTTTTGGTGCTGCTCTAACCCACTGCATCACAAAGTACTTTTTGTGTGCTGGTTTCATATACACTGGGGGTGACCAGCGCTTACAGAATCAGTTCATTTCTTACTTTTGCTCAGATTTGTTTGCAACTTTTGCCCAGATTCTCTCCGATTTTAACAAGTATATGCGTGTTTATCGACAACAAATGACATAAATATTAGACAACAAATGACATAAATATGGTGAGTACTTAACCAGCAAAAAATGCAGGTGGTTTATTACAGTTGCTCTGGGTCTGATTGAGTGCTTGAGCATCTCCAGTTACCAAATGAGAACATATTTTGTTTCCATTCATATGAAAACTGGCACTGATCACTCCAGTTCTCGAAGAATGTCCACACATTTTGTCCGTATGATTCAGAAGCCATTTTCATACCGATTTTCACAAAATGTTGCACACTCATAAAGGGGCACAAAATCTAAAAATGTACTGAAGCGGAATTTTCGATTTAACCTTTATTTCGTCAGAATTGGCCGAAAAAATGCCAAAATTGGGGTTTATCGGCACTTTCTCGAAACACATCTTGCAGATTTTTTTTAAACATTCATCATTGCTAGACCTGCTTGTGACATGACCATTGATACACAAGAGATATTAGGCAATGCATATGGTAACCCTCCCCAGACTGCCAAACATCGAAATATTGATGAAATGGGCTGTTTTTGTGCCCCCACAGCACCCAAACGATAACGAGAGATAAACATAACTTTCTCTATTGGAAGTGGAATTCACCGAGGATCATTTTTGTAAGTAATAAGGTTGTTCAGAAAATCAAGCGTTAACCCGTTTTTAGCTGGTTAAACAGTAATACCCCCAAAAGCTAAAAAATACATGTTTCCTGTGGATTTCTCTAAACGAGTCTTGTAGATTTGCAAGAAAAATTGGTCACTCCCGGGTCTTGGTATAACATTACAAGCTGCATGGACAAAATATTCCGGTTAGCATTAGTTAACCCTCCCCGGGTTGCTAAACGTAAAAATTGTGATAAAATGGGCTGTATTTGGACACCAACAGAACCACTGAGAAAGGTACCTTCTTCTATCGGATGCAAAATTGATGGGGAAACATTTTTGTAAGTGGTAAAAGTATCCAAAAGTCGAAGTCTTAACCCATTTTGAGCTGGTTAAAGAGAGACCCCTTAAAAGCTTAAAATTCCCATTTTCTGTAAATTTCTCTAAAAGCAACTTGTGGGTCTTCAAGAAAAATGACTATTCGCAGGTCTTTGTGTGACATTACAAGTTGCATGGATAAAATATTCCGGTGAGCATTTATTAACCCTCTACAGGCTGCTAAGCATCGTAATTTTGTGGAAATAGGCTGTTTTCGGGCGCGCACAGCACCCAATGCATACCCGAGAGATAAACATAATCTACTTTGTTGGAAGTGGAATTTGCCGAGAACCAAATTTGTTAGTAATAAGGGTATTCAAAAAACCAAGCATTAACCCCTTTTGGGATGGTTAATAGCAATACCCATCAAAAGCTTAAAAAAATCATGTTTTCCCTGAATTTCTTTACAAACATCTCGTAGGTTTTCAAGAGAAAATGGCCATTCATAGGTCTTGGAGTCACATTACCAGTTGCATGGATAAAATATTCAGTTAAGCATTTGTCAACCCTCCAGAGGCTGCCAAGCATATACATTTTGAGAAAATGGGTTGTTCTTGGGCACCCATAACACCCAATGTGTACCTGAGAGATAAACATAACCTTCTTCATTGGAAGTGTAATTCAATGAGGATAATTTTTGTAAGTAATGAAGGTATTCACAAAACCAAGCATTAACCCGTTTAGGGCTGGTTACAGAGCAATACCCCTCAAAAGGTTAAAAATTCATGTAATCCGAGGATTTCTCTAAAAACGTCTCGTAGATTTTTCAAGAAAAAATGGCCATTCTCAGATCTTAGTGTAACATTACAAGTTGCATGTACAAAATATTCCAGCAAGCATTTGTTAACCCTATGCAGGTTCTCAAACATCAAAATTTTGATAAAATGGGCTGTGTTTGCGTACCACAGCTCCCCAAGTTAAGAGGAGAGATCAACATAAGAGGAAGTAGAATTCACTGAGAATTATTTTTGGAAGTAATAAGGGTATTCAAAAAACAACACTTAACCCGTTTTGGGCTGGATAAACAATCATACCCATCAAACGCTTAAAATTCATGTTCTCCCTGGATTTCTCTAAAAATATCTTGTACATTTTAAAGAAAAAATGGCCATTCGCATTTCTTGGTGTGACATTACAAGTTGCATGAAAAAATATCCCTGTTAGCTCTTGTTAACCCTCTACAACCTGCCAGACATCAATATGGACCATTTTCAAATAGCCACAGCACTTAGTGGGTATGTGTCAAACAAACATAACTCATTTTGTCGGTCATTAACTTGTCGGACGACGTTATTGATATTAACCTTCTCCACCATTAATGATGGTTTTTACCTAAACATTTTTTTATCAAACTGAGTCATTTGAGAGTACTATACCCACCTTTCTCATAACATCAATAAATGAACTTCAGTGAGACAGTTAAAAATGAAAGTGTCAATGACACTGTAGCTCAGCTTGTTAAGACATGTACATGTATAGTATGTGACACAGCAATGACAAACATCTAGGTAATGACCTGATAACAAAGGTACATATAAAGTATTGTAATGGTCTGAACATAAATACTGACTGTAGCCTGTAACAAATGTATAGGTAAAGTATTGTAAAGGTGGGCGACAGTTAGATGCTAAACTAGAAAAGAAATCTTTGAGAACCAGAGTGGGTCTGACTGAACCCCAAAATATTTGTTCTCATAGCACAGAGATAACAAAGGCACCCAAAAACACTCGTTCCTGTCCCGAGGTGATAACAAAGGTACTCAAGAAGTTTCGTGAAGATCGGTTCATAAATTCGGCCTTAAGCCTGAGCCGTATAGAAGTTGTGTACAAACTAGAGGGGGTATCAGTACCCCGTGGCTCACCAACAGGTGGCCAATGTAAAGGGGTGGCTGGAGTAAAAAAAAAAGTTCAAAACTTGCACACAAAAGTCCAAAACTAAAGAAAATAAGCAGCTAAAGGGTTAAATAATATAATAACCCCTAAGAAGCATGCTAACATAAAATAGGAACCATGGCAATATGATACAAGGTAAGTCTCCACTTGCAAGAAAAGAAAGACAAACCTCAAAACCTGCACATAAAAGTAAAAAAAAGTATCACATTTGTTTCAAGGGGTTAAAATTGAGAAAAATACCCTGTCACAGTAACCACAATGGCAATATGCCAGTAAGGTGAAAGTCTACTTGAAAAATATCCACTTGGAAGAAAAGAAAGACAAACCTCAAAACCTGCACATAAAAGTATCACATTTGTTTCAAAGGGTTTAAATTTAGAAAAATACTCTGAAAATGTTACCGTAACCACCATGGCAATATGCCAGTGAGGTAAAACTCCACTTAAAAAAAAATATCAAAACCTGCACACAAAAGTACAAAACCTGCACACAAAAGTCCAAAATTAAAGTAAATAAGCAGCTAAAGGGTTAAATAATATAATAATAGCCCCAAGAAGCATCCTAACATAAAATAGGAACCATGACAATATGCTACAAGGAAAGTCGCCACTTGGAAGAGAAGAAAGACAAACCTCAAAACCTGCACATAAAAGTAAAAAAAACATCAAAACCTGCACACAAACGTCAAAATAAGTCCAAAATTTGATTTAATGGGTTAAAATTAAAAACCTGGAAAAGAGTTGAATGTTATCGTGAACCCCCACAGCAATATGCAAAGAAGAAAATTTTTTTTTTAAAAGCACAAAAATCCAAACCTGTAAACAAAAGAAGTCCAAAATTGAAGTAATTAAGCAGGAAAAGGGTTAAAGAATACAATGTAGCCCTAAGATGCATGTTTACATACAATAGAATGCATGGACATATGCTACAAGGTAAATCTACACTTGGAAGAAAGGAAAAAAAAAACCCATGAAAACTTGCATGCAAACATTAAAATAAGTCTAAAAATCTATTCAAAGGGTTAAAATTTTATTAAAAATGCACTGGAAAGATATCAATGTTATAACAACCACCACTGCAATATGCAGTGAGGTCAACCTCACTTGAAATTGTTTTTTTATCACAACCTGTACATAAAAGTAAGAAGCTGTAAGCCTAAGTCCAAAAGCTGTACATAAAAGTCCAAAATTGAAGTAATTCAGCAGGAAAAGGGTTAAATAATACAAACATAGCCCTAAGATACATGTATACATACAATAGAAAGCATGGACATATGCTGCAAGGTAAATCTCCACTTGGAAGAAAGGAAAAAAAACATCAAAACCTGCATGCAAACATCAAAATAAGTCTAAAATTTGATTCAAAGGGTTAAAATTAAGACAAAATACCCTGGAAAAGACTTAAATGTTATAATGAACCACCATAGCAATATGCAGAAACACTACACTTGGAAGAAAGGAAAAAAAAAAAACCATGAAAACCTGCACGCAAACGTCAAAATAAGTCTAAAAATCTATTCAAAGGGTTAAAAAATTATTAAAAATGCACTGGAAAGATATCAATGTTATAATAACCACCACTGCAATATGCAGTGAGGTCAACCTCACTTGAAATTGTTTTTTTTATCACAACCTGTACATAAAAGTAAGAAGCTGTAAGCCTAAGTCCAAAAGCTGTACATAAAAGTCCAAAATTGAAGTAATTCAGCAGGAAAAGGGTTAAATAATACAAACATAGCCCAAAGATGCATGTTTACATACAATAGAAAGCATGGACATATGCTGCAAGGTAAATCTCCACTTGGAAGAAAGGAAAAAAAACCCATCAAAACCTGCACGCAAACATCAAAATAAGTCTAAAATTTGATTCAAAGGGTTAAAATTGCAACAAAATACCCTGGAAAAGAGTTAAATGTTATAGTGAACCACTATAGCAATATGCAGAAACTAAAAAATTTTTTAAAAAGCCCAAAAATCAAAACCTGTACACAAAAGTTCAAAATATTTGAGAGCGGACGCCCACGCTGACGCCGACATGAGGGCTATGCCATAGGCTCACACAACTAACATTGGCGAGCCAAAAAAAACATCAAAACCTGCACGCAAACATCAAAATAAGTCTAAAATTTGATTCAAAGGGTTAAAATTACGACAAAATACCCTGGAAAAGAGTTAAATGTTATAGTGAACCACTATAGCAATATGCTAAAACTCTACACTTGGAAGAAAGAGAAAAAAAAAAAACCCATGAAAACCTGCACGCAAACGTCAAAATAAGTCTAAAAATCTATTGAAAGGGTTAAAAAAATTTTAAAAATGCACTGGAAAGATATCAATGTTATAATAACCACCACTGCAATATGCAGTGAGGTCAACCTCACTTGAAATTGTTTTTTTTATCACAACCTGTACATAAAAGTAAGAAGCTGTAAGCCTAAGTCCAAAAGCTGTACATAAAAGTCCAAAATTGAAGTAATTCAGCAGGAAAAGGGTTAAATAATACAAACATAGCCCTAAGATGCATGTTTACATGCAATAGAAAGCATGGACATATGCTGCAAGGTAAATCTCCACTTGAAAGAAAGGAAAAAAAAAACCCATGAAAACTTGCATGCAAACATTAAAATAAGTCTAAAAATCTATTCAAAGGGTTAAAATTTTATTAAAAATGCACTGGAAAGATATCAATGTTATAACAACCACCACTGCAATATGCAGTGAGGTCAACCTCACTTGAAATTGTTTTTTTATCACAACCTGTACATAAAAGTAAGAAGCTGTAAGCCTAAGTCCAAAAGCTGTACATAAAAGTCCAAAATTGAAGTAATTCAGCAGGAAAAGGGTTAAATAATACAAACATAGCCCTAAGATACATGTATACATACAATAGAAAGCATGGACATATGCTGCAAGGTAAATCTCCACTTGGAAGAAAGGAAAAAAAAACATCAAAACCTGCACGCAAACATCAAAATAAGTCTAAAATTTGATTCAAAGGGTTAAAATTACGACAAAATACCCTGGAAAAGAGTTAAATGTTATAGTGAACCACTATAGCAATATGCTGAAACTAAAAAAAAATTTGAAAAGCCAAAAAATCAAAACCTGTACACAAAAGTTCAAAATATTTGAGAGCGGATGCCGACGCCGACATGAGGGCTATGCCATAGGCTCACACAACTAACGTTGGTGAGCCAAAAACTGATTGGACCTAATTTCAGTACAAAATGGCCACTGGCAGCCATCTTGAATTTTGGACTGCACCCAGAAACACTCGTTCTTGTCCCAAGATGATAACAAAGGTACCCAAGAAGTTTCGTGAAGATTGGTTCATAAATACAGCCTCCAGCCCGAGCCGTATTGACATGTGCACTTACTGTGTATAAGTAGCACTAAATAAATCAAAGTTCATCTAATTTGCATAATTTCTGCACGAGAAAAAAAACGAGTATTATATCTGATGTATTCCATGTTACTAAACATTTATTCAAAAATTTATTCAAATCAGAACCTTCATATAGAAGTTCTGTACCAAAAACTGACTGTACATAATTTTGGTACAAAATAGCCACTGGCAGACATCGTGAATTTCGAACCCCACCCAAAAACACTCGTTCTCATCCCAAGGTGATAACAAAGGCACCCAAGAAGTTTCATGAAGATCGGTTCATAAAGACAGCCTCCAGCCCGAGCCGCATTGACATGTGCACTTACTGTGTATAAGTAGCACTGAATAAATCAAAGTTCATCTAATTTGCATAATTTCTGCATGAGAAAAAAAAACGTATTATATGTGATGTATTCCATGTTACTAAACATTCATACAAAAAATTATTCAAATCAGAACTTTCATTCAGAAGTTCTGTACAAAAAACTGATTGCACTAACTAAAGTACAAAATGGCTGCTGGTGGCCATCTTGAATTTTGGACTGCACCCAAAAACACTTGTTCTCGTCCCATGATCATTACGTGTACAGTACCCACATGAGACTGGTCAATTAATACTCCAATTATTGATGCTAAATTTAGATTAGTGCTGTCTATTTATAGAGGAACTATTTATGAGTGGGCGTGTACAATTAATTACTTATCTTCATTGACAACAGAGCAACAAATAACAAGAACATTGGCTTTGATATATTTTATTTCATTCAAGTGTTTCAACGTTAAACTATAGAAACATAATACACTGCACATAGATATTAACATAAATAAGTTTGTTTTTTGCACATAGATATTTACATAAATGAGTTGTCTTTTTTTAATCTTTTAACTTCATTTGGTTTCTTATAACTAACATTACAGAACGTTCAACGAGGAATGAAACAAAAACGTCGCCGCGGTGTGTTCCCCACCGTGGAGTTCCAGTGAACTGCAGTGTTTGATCAGTGGAAGACAGTTTTCTAAATGCTGTGACCTGCCGTGGTCACGAGCATTAATGATTAGCTTAATTGCTTTTGCATGTCAGTTTCTCTGCTGATTAATAAACACTGTTTTGTGACGTCAACTGGCACGACAACTGCGTTTGTTACTGGTAGTAGATAATTTATTTTAAATTAAAATTGGAATTTGGGCGACTATTGCTGTGGTTTGAAATTGTAAATTGGGAATAGAACAGTCAGTTCCTTTTGGTTATGTACAAAGTCCTCGTCACATTCGAAACTAAACTGTTGCGTTTGCGCGATCGATTTGATCGAGGAAATAAATAAACCAGACTTGAGAAAAACAACTAATATTCGCGAAGTTTCCAATTTCACATTTTGTTTACAGCTGAAGGCCAACACGTGATGAACCGTGTTTTTCTTGGATGGGAAGTGGGGGCGAAAAAGCCTCCTGCGCCACGAAAGTGCCCACGGCACACGGCTAATGATCAAAGAGATACCAGTTTATGACATTGAGTCAATTCGACCAGCCCATCCCCTTTCCCGCCTCACTCTTGTCGGTCTAAGCAATTAAAGATTCTTATGAAAAGGATATAGTAAAAAGAAAATGCAGTGTTTTTGAATGGATACCAAAAAGTATCTCACTCGTGACTGAAACTAATGATTATTTCATGAGGGGAAGGTGGGGGTGGGGGGGGGTGATATTTGCTTACCGAAACAAATATCCTTCATCCAATTCTCTAGGGGTTTGTACATACTTTTAAACTCTTTGCATTCGCAGATTTTTCAACGTTCCTCTACATTGTTGTTATTTGTATTATCAATTGAAATAGCTAAGCCTGTGTGTATGCAAAAATATGTGGGTGAATATGAGGGAGATACCGAATTAAAATATCTGCGAATGTGCCATTCTAAGAGAGTACACTTCAGTGGGAAAGAGAGAGACAGATATACGTGATGGGTGGGGGGGGGAGTAAGAAAAAGTGAAAGAAAATTAGTACACGAAAGTATACGCAAGTGCGTGTGTGTGTATGTCTGCATATTACACTGTGTGTGTGGGGAGGGGGGAGTGTCCGCAAGGGTGAGTGTGTGTGATGGTGTGCGTGCGTGCATGTGTTTTGGTTTTTCGGGTTTGAGTTTTTTGTTTATTGGTTTTTTTTTATGAACTACTGTAAAAAAAAGACCTCCCTCTGATGAAAATGTGTCTCGTAAGCCTTCATAGGCTAGATATCATATAAATATTTTGTAAATACTCTATGTATATTATGTATGTGGATTGAAATGTAACACTTAAACAAAATATTCTACTACTATTACATTAAAGTAGTTGGGATTGAAGCGATTAATTAAATATAATAGATTAAACTACCACTTGCACAAGGTGTGAAATAACATTTGAGTGGCGCGACAAAGCACAGAGCTGTCCTTCAAACTAACATCTGTTTTAACACCTCTGCACATGACAAGCTTGAGAAAAAATAAGAGACAAATCAACATTTTCAATTACTTTTTATTAATTCAGCAATCATAATTATAACCATATGTAAATAAAATCAATAGGAAATAATATTTTTTTATTTTTCAATAATGACATGCCGATCGACAAGCCAGACCACCACACATCATAACCCCAGCTCAAACATGCCCCGAAATTTTGCATTATATTTTTTTGGTTTTGTCCCCCACACGTATCTTGAAACCCCCAAAATTAAAATAGGTCTTTCAGGCAGGAGATTTTAATTCCTCTATCGGAGATTTTCTGGCGCCAACCCTGATTTTTGCGTGCAGCCACACATCAAAAATTTCAGTGTCTTGGCAGTGTAAGATCCAGTCATCCATACCACTCCTAAATGGTGAAGTAAATAGTCCCCCCCCCCTCCCCATCCCCAAAGAAACAAGGCAATTGGACCCCAGACTCCCATAAAACCACACGCACAAATAGGCCTATATCATTGATTGCTTGCCCATCTGACCCCCCCCCCCCCACCACCACCACCACCCCACCCCATCTTGGCCAGTTTTCCTTGCGAGTGGATTCCGAAGCGTCTTGGGCTGAAACGTCCCAGGGCCACCACAAGCATTCCTTTTTCGTTAATGTAGTTTATGTTAATTCCACTCTCAACATGTACATTTTAACATTCCACTATGAACTTAAGTTTTAAAATCGTAAATCAGATTCCCTTCCTCCCCAACCCACAATTTATTCCAAATTCAGTACCGGTAGCATGATTGTTCTCGGTCAATAGCTACAGTTAGGTAAAATACCGTCCAGATATTGTGTTGGTCAAGTTATCATTTTTTCAACTCACATCCATGATTTCAGTATGGTATAATATTTATTTTTTCGTAATTCCTCGAGTTCTCAATCGATTTTGATGAACAGCATTCGGAATCGCAATAGTTTTTAATAACTTTTTCAAAGATTGAACTATCTTTTTAAGATTTCAAGTAAAAGTAAAAGTAATTTTTCACTGACTGTGAAAAAAATTGATCTAATTAAGAGCCAGTGACTGAGAGATCAAAAGATAAACCGACGTCAGCCGAACATCCCATCACACAGTTTGACATATTCATGTGAGATTAAAAACACGATTCAAACTCCATATTTTGATTTTGAACGATTTTTCTGCCATATTAATGCTTTTTATTATCAAAAATATGTATGGAGCATAAGTATTCAATTTATACTTAAGTGCAATACCTAACAATCACTGAACAACAATGAACTGAAACTATTTATGGTGGAAGAATAAACCTGATTACCGCACTTGCAAAAAACACAAGTTAATTATAGACAAACTGAAGTCACATGGTGGGGTTTTGAGACCCCACCTCGTAGTGTAATTAGTGGGGTATCAATTTCTGTGTTCATATGGGTAGCGTATACGACATGGTGATAACAAAGGTATTCAAGAAATTTTGTAAAGATCGGTTCATAAATACAGCCTCTAGCCCGAGCCGTATTAAATTGTTGATGGACAGACGGACATGGCATAACCTAAATTTGACTTACATTAAAGTTGAGCTAACAATTCATCAGACACTCTGGGGTCATGAAAAATCATGGAATCTCATTTGGAAAAGCTATGATTCTCCAGAATCATAAAGTCTAGTATCTTATGTAGTTTTGAAGCGAATGAGGAAATTTTGAGACATGTCATGGAAGTGGATTTTTTCCACCAATGGCGTAGATGGAAAAAAATAAAATTGCAGACACTGATGCCTTTTTGGGTTTTTTTTTTTCCAACCCATCTGAGGACCCACCCCAACTGTGCACTTTTTTTCCTATTTTGCCAATTTTTCCCAGTGTTATCTGGACACCCCACCCCCTAAATACAATGATTCTGCCTTCCCAACCCCACAATAAACAATTTTCCCCAGAATTTTCATAGAATATCTAATGGTCAGAATTTTAACCAAAATAAGCCAACCACACCCAAAAGCATCTTAGATATCTCCCAATAAAACCATCTAGCCAGCAGGTCAAGCCGGTTCTAATGATATCCATATTTGTATAGGTTATTGTTTTATTGAAAAAATTTTTTTTTTTAAAAAAGGTGTGTTAGGTAAAGGGTTCAGTGTCATAAATGACTCAAGTTATATCTTATAACTTATCTATGTGGAAGGCAGTAAGCTCAGTCATTTATGTTTTTAAGGTGTTTTTTTCTATCTGAGGTTTTCAAAATCATTACTCATTTTAAATTTCATGTAGAGTCCTGGTAGGGCTAGTAAATGTTTTTTGCTGTTGGAATAACATGTAATTGAAGTAAAAGCAAGTAATTTAATTTTTAGTTTTTTTATGTTATATACTTCCTGCAATGGCCATGAAAAAGAAGATTCCTTGATATTTTCATGCTAGATCTGGACAGATAACTGGATAGAAATGTTCTTGTTGCTGAATAGTACAATGCTACAGTGGGTGATTTAGGTCAAAGAAAATTTTTTTTATCTCATTATAATGAGATACTTTTTCATTATAATGAGAAAACTTCCCGTTATAATGAGAAACGGTTCTCATTATAATGAGAAAACATCTTGTTATACCGACTTAACATCTCGTTAATAATGAGATAACATCTCGTTGTAATGACTTAGCTTCTCGTTATAACAAAGAAAACATCTCATTATAATGAGAAAGTATCTCATTATAATGAGAAAACAACTCATTATAATGAAATTAGCGATAAAATTAGCGCTATTAGCAATTGAAACCCAATTAAGAGTTTTTAATACTTTTAATTATGTTAGTATAACCACAATGGATTTTCCAATTCCAGAACAGGTAAAAAGTTTTAGTCATGGTTTCAATCTTCAAAAGGGCGGTCTCTCAAGACAGGTCCATTATGGCATGAAAATACAAGTTGGTACCAGGTCACAGACGCTAATAGCGATACCCATCAAAAGCTTAAAAAATTCATGTTATCCCTGGATTTCTTTACAAACATCCTGTAGGTTTTCAAGAGAAAATGGCCATTGATGGTGTCACAGTACCAGTTGCATGGATAAAATATTCTGGTAAGCATTTGTTAACCCTCCATGTGCTGCTAAATGTCAAAATTTTGAAAAAATAGTCTGTTTTTGGACACCAACAACATCAAATGGGAATGCAACAGAGAAACATAACTTCTTTTACCGGACGCAAAAGTGATAGGGAAAAATTTGTAAGTAGTAAGGGTATTCAGAAATCGAGGTCTTAACCCATTTTCGACTGGTTAAGGAGATATACCCCTTAAAATTCCCGTTTCTGTGGATTTCTCCAAAAAATCTGGTAAGTTTTCAAGAAAAATTGGACATTTGCAGGTCTTGAAGTGACATTACAAGTTGCATGGACAAAATATTCTGATAAGCGTTTGTTAACCCTCAAGATACTGCCAAGCGTAGACATTTCAAGAAAATGGACTGTTCTTGGACATCCACAGCTCCCAATGTGTACAAGTGAGATAAACATAGCCTCCTTCATTGAAGGTGGAATTCACCGGGGATAATTTTTTAGTGTAATGAAGGTATTCACAAAACCAAGCATTAGCCCATTTAGGGCTGGTTGTAGAGCGATACCCATTAAAAGGTTAACAAGAGCACCGCGTAGCGGGACAATATACGCCCGTTTTGTATTTTTGAAGGGTTGGGGTAAGGATGGGGGTGAGGGTGAAAATTGTTTGGACCAACCCCATATTCGAACTTGATCTGTATTTTGTTGTGATTAAACAACATACCAAGTTTGGAACCAATCGGAAAACAAATAATAAAAGTTATCATCCGGAAACCAAATATTTGATGCATTCTATGTCCAACAGTTAGGCCATACTAAAGTTATAATCCGGAAAACACAAAATGCACAAATTCAAGAGGAATAACTCTGGAAAGGTACATGCGATTTTGGCCAAAAGTGAACCTGAGCTGTGCTTTGTGGTCATAAACAAAATCTGAGAATTTGAAAAACATCGGTCGAGGCAAACTAAAGTTATCATCCGGAAACCACAAAATCCACAAATTTGCAATCATTCAAGTGGAATAACTCTGGAGAGGTATATGCGATTGTGGTCAAAAGTGAACTTGAGCTGTATTTTGTGGTCAAAAACAAAAAACTGAAAATTTGAAATAAATCGGTCAAGGCAAACTAAAGTTATCGTCTGGAAACGAAAAGTTGGGCTAAATTCCCATAAATAAAGGGCCATAACTCTACTGCAAATGGCCGCTAGAAATGGAAATCGAACCCAACCTGTATTTTGTCATACTAAATCCACATGCCAAATTTAACTCAGCTCAAACCATTACAACTAAAGTTATCATCCAGAAACGAAATGTGTCCATGGACGGACAGACAGACAGACAGACAGACAGACAGGTGGAGGGACCATTCACATAATACATCCCGTTTTTCAAACGGGTGTATAAAATCAACATCTGAAAAATTTGGTGTCAATCCGTCAAGGCGTTCGGCTTTAAATGAAAGGAAACCAATTTTGGTTTCAAAGGGCCATAACTCTGCAGCGGATGGACTGAGAAACACCAATATCAAACCTGACCTGTATTTTATTGCTACAAACAACATCTGAAAGTTTGATGTCGATCCATCAAGGCGTTCGACTTTAAATGAACGGAAACCAATTTTTTTTAGAAAAATTGTGTTTTCAAAGGGCCATAACTCTGCAGCAGATGGACTGAGAAACACCAATATCGAACTTGACCTGTATTTTATTGCTAAAAACAACTTCTGAAAGTTTGATGTCGATCTGACAAGGCGTTCGACTTTAAATGAACAGAAACCAATTTTTTTAGAAAAATTGTGTTTTCAAAGGGTCATATCTCTGCAACAGATGGACTGAGAAACACCAATATCGAACTTGACCTGTATTTTAATGCTAAAAACAACTTCTGAAAGTTTGATGTCGATCCGTCAAGGCGTTCGACTTTAAATGAACGGATACCAATTTTTTTAGAAAAATTGTGTTTTCAAAGGGCCATAGCTCTGCAGCGGATGGACTGAGAAACACCAATATCGAACTTGGCCTGTATTTTATTGCTAAAAACAACTTCTGAAAGTTTGATGTTGATCTGTCAAGGCATTCGACTTTAAATGAATGGAAACCAATTTTTTTAGAAAAATTGTGTTTTCAAAGGACCATATCTCTGCAGCGGATGGACTGAGAAACACCAATATCGAACTTGACCTGTATTTTAATGCTAAAAACAACTTCTGAAAGTTTGATGTCGATCCGTCAAGGCGTTCAACTTTAAATGAAGGGAAACCAAATTGTTTACGGACAGACAGACGGACAGACAGACAGACGGACAGACGGACAGACTGATAACATAATACGACCGTTTTTTAAACGGGCATATAAAAATTTGTGTTATCCGAGGATTTCTTTAAAAACACCGCGTAGAGTTTCAAGAAAAATTGGCCATTCTCAGATCTTAGTGTGACATTACAAGTTGCAAGCACAAAATATTCCAGTAAGCATTCTTAACCCTATGCAGGTTCTCAAGCATCAAAATTTTGATAAAATGGGCTGTGTTTGTGTACCCACAGCACCCAAAGTTAAGAGGAAAGATCAACATAAGTGGAAGTAGAATTCATTGAGAATTATTTTTGGAAGTAATAAGGGTATTCAAAAAACAACACTTAACCCGTTTTGGGCTGGATAATTAATGATACCCATCAAAAGCTTAAAATTCATGTTCTCCGTGGATTTCTCTGAAAACACCTTGTAGATTTTAAACAAAAAATGGCCATGGGATACATTTGAAATAAAATGGACCATTTTTCAAATAGCCACAGCACTTAGTCATACTAAATCAAACAAACATAACTCATTTTGTTGGTCATTAACTTGTCGGACGACGATATTGATATTAACCCTCTCCATCATTAATGATGGTTTTTACCTAAACATTTTTTTATCAAACTGAGTCATTTGAGACAACTATACCCACCTTTCTCATAACATCAATAAAGGAACTTCAGTGAGACAGTTAAAAACAATTCATCAGACACTCTGGGGTTATGAGAAATCATGGTATCTCATCTGGAAAAGCCATGATTCTCAAGAATGATAAAGTCTAGTTTTTTGTGTTTTTCTTTTTCCCCACACATTTTGTCCATACGATTCAGAAGCCATTTTCGAACCGATTTTCATACAATTTTGCACATGCATAGAGGGGTACAAAATCTAAAAATGTATTAAAGCCAAATTTTCGATTTAATCCTTATTTCGCCAGAATTGGCAAAAAACTATCAAAATTAGGGTTTATAGGCACTTTCTCGAAACACGTTTTGTAGATTTTTTTTAAACATTCATCATTGTTAGACCTGCCTGTGACACAACCATTGATACACAAGACATATTAGGCAATGCATATGGTAACCCTCCACAGGCTGCCAAACATAAAAATTCTGATGAAATAGGCTGTTTTCGGGCCCCCACAGCACCCAAATGATACATGAGAGATAAACATAACTTTCTTTATTGGAAGTGGAATTCACTGAGGATCATTTTTGTAAGTAATAAGAGTGTTAAAAAAACCAAGCATTAACCCGTTTTGGACTGGTTAAACAGCAATACCCCCAAAAGATCAAAAAATCATGTTTTCCGTGGATTTCTTTAAAAAAGTCTTATAGATTTTCTAGAAAAATTGGTCACTCCCAGGTCTTGGTGTGACATTACAAGTTGCATGGACAAAATATTCCGGTCAGCATTAGTTAACCCACTGCAGGTTGCTCAACGTAAAAATTGTGATAAAATGGGTTGTTTTTGGACACCAACAGCACCCAATGGGTATACCACAGAGAAAGGTACCTTCTTTTATCGGACACAAAACTGACAGGGAAACATTTTCAGAATTGGTAAGGGTATTCAAAAGTCGAAGTCTTAACTCATTTTGGACAGGTTAAAAAGAGATACCCATTAAAATTTTAAAATACACGTTTTCTGTGGATTTCTCTAAAAACATCTTGTAGGTTTTCAAGAAAAATTAGCTTTTCACAGGTCTTGGTGTGACATTACAAGTTTCATAGACAAAATATTCCGGTGAACATTTATTAACCCTTTACACACTGCCAAGCATTGTAATTTTAAGAAAATGGGCCATTTTGGGGTATCCACAGCACCCACTGTGTACCTAAGAAATAAAAATAATCTCCTTTGTTGGAAATGGAATTCACCAAGGACCATTTTTGTAAGTAATAAGGTTATTCAAAAAACCAAGTGTTAACCTGTTTTGGACTGGTTTAAGAGTGATTCCCTCAAATGCTTAAATAAACTTGTTTTACGTGGATTTCTCTAAAAATGTCGAGTAGATTTTCAAGAAAAAACCGGTCCTTTGCAGGTCTTGGTGTGACATTACAAACTGCAAGGACAAAATATTCTGATAAGTGTTTGTTAACCCTCCACAGGCTCTCAAATATCAACACTTTGATAAAATAGGCTGTTTTCAGCCCTCCACAGAACCCAACCTGTAGCTGGGAAATAAACATAACTTCCTTTATTGGAAGTGGAATTCACCGAGGATAATTTTTGTAAGTAATAAGGGTATTCAAAAAACCAAGCCTTAACCCATTTTGGGCTGGTTAAACAGCGATACCCATCAAAGGCTTAAAAATTCATGTTTTCCCTGGATTTCTTCAAAAACATCTTATAGATTTCAAGAACTAGAGTGATGTCACGCATACAGGCCGACTGTCCCAGCAATGGCAATGCTTAGACACAAAATAGTCGGAGCCATTACGTGAGTTTAAAAAAAAGTTTCACATGAAGTGACTGTAAAGAGTTAAAATGCATATTGGAGGAAAGAAAGAAAAAAAAAATGCCTAATTGGTGAGGGCTGGGCAGGGCAATAACTTCAACAATTTTCATTGGATGATTGTGATCATCAAACTTGACCTAGAGGCATGTACTGAAAAGAATTGAAATCTGTTAACTTTTGTTTAAGTTATGGCATAAAGAAAGTTCAGACAGACAGATGGCCTGATAAATGGACGGATGGACTGACGGATGGACAGACAGATAGACGGACAGAGCACGAGGTCTGTGCTATATCCCTCTCTTGTGGGAGGGGATAATGAAAGTGTCAATGACACTGTAGCTTAACTTGTGTATGTGTTGTGTTTGATGAAAAGGATAATGTTCAATGTTTATGAAAGGATTATGAAATAAGACAAGAATTGTGATAATTGGGAATATGTTAATTTCTGTTCCCTGTATGCTATGTTTTTAATAAAAATAATATGAGGTGTACACGGTACTAAAGAGCTGATGGGTGGGTTAATATGACCTCACAGTTAATGTGTGTGGCCCTCAAAGTTAACGTATGTCAATGAAAGTTACAATGTTACAGTGAAATTACTTCAAAATGAGTCATCCTATCAAGTTACACTGAAATCCCTTCATAAATATGGCCTGTAGACTGTGCTAAAGGTTTTCAGGCTTCAGGCCTGTGTAGCCACAATGGTAGACCAATTGCAACTAAAAGGGAACGTCCTCATCTCGACATTATACGGAGTCATTCTACGAAGTTACAATGAAATCCCTTCACAAATACGACCTGTAGTCTGTACTAAAGTTTTTTGGGTTTTGGGCTCGGGAAGCCATCATGGTTGAATGATCGTGACCAAAAGGGGGCTTTGTCATCTGGACATAATCCGGAGTGATCCTACGAAGTTACAATGAAACCCCTTCATATATATGACCTGTAGACTGTGCTCAAGGTTTTGGGGCTTTGAGCCCCTGAAGCAATCACAGTTGACCAAACACGACCAAAAGGGGATGTAATCATCTAGGCATTATATGGAGTCAACCTAACAAGTTACAACGAAATCCTTCCATAAATATGACCTATAGACTATGCTAAAGGTTTTTGGGCCTGGTCAGCAATCAAGGCTAAATGATTGCGACCAAAAGGGGAGGTTCTCATCTAGACATTATTTGGAGTCATCCTACCAAGTTACATTGAAATTCCTTCATAAATATGACCACTGGACCGTGATTAAGGTTTTCAGGCTTCGGGCCCCTGTAGCCATCACAGTTGTCCAATTGCGTCCAAAAGGGGACGTTATCATCTACACATTATATGGAATCAACCTACCAAGTTACAATGAAATAAATATGACCTGTAGACTGTGCTATAGGTTTTCGGGCTTTGGGCTCAGGCAGCCATCATGGTTGAATGAGCACAACCAAAAGGGGACAATCTCATCTGGGCATCATCTGGAGTGATCCTATGAATTTACAATGAAATCTATTCATAAATATGACCTGTAGACTGTGCTCAAGGCTTTTGGGCTTCGGGCCCCTGTAGCAGTCATAGTTGACCAATCATGACCAAAAGGGGATGTCATGATCTAGGCATTATATGGAGTCAACCTAACAAGTTACAATGAAATCCTTCCATAAATATGACTTATAGAGTATGCTAAAGGTTTTTGGGCTCAGGCAGCCATCAAGGTTGAATGATTGCGACCAAAAGGGGAGGTTCTCATCTAGACATCATTTGGAGTCATCCAGAGTCATCCTACCAAGGTACAATGAAATCCCTTCATAAAGATGACTTGTAGACTGTGCTAAAGGTTTTCAGGCTTCGGGCCCCTGTAGCCATCACACTTGGCCAATCATGTCCAATAGGGGCTGTTCTCATCTAGACATTATATGAAGTCAACCTACCAAGTTACAATGAAATCCCTTCATAAATATGGCCTGAAGACTTTGCTAAAGCTTTTCGGGCTTCAGGCTCGGGCATCCATCATGGGTGAATGATTGCAACCAAAAGGGCACATTCTGATCTGGGCATCATCTGGAGTGATCCTATGGAATTACAATGAAATCCCTTCATAAATATGACCTGTAGACTGTGCTCAATATTTTCGGGCTTCAGGCGCCTGTAGCCATCACAGTTGAACAATCACGACCAAAAGGGGAGGTCATCATCTAGGCATTATATGGAGTCTACCTAACAAGTTACAATGAAATCCTTCCATAAATATGACCTATAGACTATGCTAACATTTTTTTGGCTCGGGCAGCCATCAAGGCTGAATGATCGCGACCAAAAGGGGACGTTCTCATCTAGATATTATTTGGAGTCATCCTACCAAGCTACAATGAAATCCCTTCATAATTATGGCCTGTACACTGTTCTAAAAATTTTCGGGCTTCGGGCCCCTGTTGCCGTCACAGTTGCCCAAAAGGTGACGTTCTCATCTAGACATAATATGAAGTCAACCTATCAAGTTACAATGAAATCCTTCCATAAATATGACCTGTAGACTGTGCTAAAGGTTTTTGGGCTTCAGACTCGGGCAGCCATCATGGTTGAATGATCGCAACCAAAAGGGAACATTCTCATCTGGGCATCATGTGGAGTGATTCTACGAAGTTACAATGAAATGCCTTCATAAATATGACCTGGAGGCTGTGCTCAAGGTTTTCAGGCTTCGGGCACCTGTAGCCGTCACAGTTGACCAATCACAACAAAAAGAGGATGTCATCATCTAGGCATTATATGGAGTCAACCTAACAAGTTACAATGAAATCCTTCCATGAATATGACCTTTTGACTATGCTAAATGTTTTTGGGCTTTGGCAGCCATCAAGGCTGAATGACGGCGATCAAAATAAGACGTTCTCATGCAGACATTATTTGGAGTCATCCTATCAAGTTACAATGAAATCCCTTCATAAATATGACCTGCAGACTGTGCTAAAGGTTTTCGGGCTTCAGGCCCCTGTAGCCATCACAGTTGCCCAATCACTTCCAAAAGAGGACTTTCTCATCTAGACATTATATGAAGTCAACCTATCAAGTTACAATGAAATCCCTCCATCAATATGACCTGTAGACTGTGCTAAAAGTTTTCGGGTTTTGGGCTCGGGCAGTCATCACGGTTGATAGATCACGCCCAAATGGGGAAATTCTCATCTAGACATCATACGGAGTCATCCTACCAAGTTACAATGACATCCCTCCATATTAAACATGACCTGCAGACTGTGCTAAAAGTTTTTGGGTTTTGGGCTTGGGCAGCCATCACGGTTGACAGATCATGCCCAAAAGGGGACGTTCTCATCTAGGCATTATACAAAGGCATCCTACAAAGTTACAATGAAATCCCTTCATAAATACGACCTGTAGACTGTGCTAATGGTTTTCGGGCTCGGGCAGCCATACTGGTTGACCGGTCACGACCAAAAGGGGACGTTCTCATGTAGACATGACCTAAAACCTGCATATGAAATTTTGTGGTGATCTGACAAGAACTACCGGGTGTAGCCTGTACTTGAAGGTTGAATAAAAAACTTTAACCACAAACTTAACCAAAACTACAAATGTCAACTTAACAGGAAAAAAAACCCCAAAACCCCACTTGAACCTTCAGTAAAAAACTTTAACCACAAACTTTAACCAAAACTCTAAATGTTAACAGGCGGACAGACGGATGGACAAAAGTCATTACTATACCCCTCACTGTAAACAGTCGGGCTAAAAAATGGCCATTCATAGGTCTTAGTGTGCCATTACAGGTTGCATGGACAAAATATTCCGGTGAGCATTTGTGAAGTCTCCACAAGCTGCTAAAAATCAAAATTTTGATAAAATGGGCAGTTTTCAGACACCAACAGCATCCAATGGATATGTAACAGAGAAAGGGAGCGTGGTGGCTCAGTGGTAGACTGTTGGACTTCTATGCTAGAGGTCCTGAGTTCGATCCCCGTCCGGGACGACCCGCGTTGTGTCCTTGGGCAAGGCACTTTATCCCGATTGGCTACATGAGGGCACGATGACGGCGTGTACTAAGGCATACTGCACATCGAAGGTGCACATGTCTTCAACCGCTGTAACCCTGCTTGAGCAGAGCTTGAACAGAGTTAGAATGTTGAGGAGCTGACAGTTGCTCGTCGTTGCTTGGTGGTTCTCTCTGGGTACTCCGGCTTCCTACACCCGTAAAACTGTCGTGGTCATGATTAGCTATTGTGCATAAGTATGTGACCTTAAACCCCAATAAAATAAATAAAATATAAATAAATAAAAATAAATAAAGTAACAGAGAAACATAACTTCTTTAATCAGATGCAAAATTTATAGGGAAAATGTTTGTATGTGGTAAGGATATTCAAAAATCCAAGTCTTAACCCATTTTGGGTTGGTTAAAGAGAGATACCCCTTAAAATTCCCATTTTCTGTAGATTTCTCCAAACACATCTTGCAGACTTTGAAGAAAAAATTACCATTAGCAGGTCTTTGTCTGATCCTACATTTTGCATTGACAAAATATTCCGTTAAGCATTTGTTAACCCTCCACAGGCTGCTATACATCAACATTTTGATAAAATGTACTGTTTTCAGGCACCAACAGCACCCAATGGGTATGTAAAAGCTAACCAAATCTTCTTTTCACAGAGGATCAGTTTTGTAAGTAGTAAGGGTATTTAATCAGTAATCACAAAATTATAAATATGTAGTTGTCAATAACAATATTGAAAGCATGTCGGCCAAACTTGCATGACGTCAGAACTTGACTCGGATGAAATACTGCAGTGATGCAGTGAAAGGATGAGAGTAAGGAACGCTGATATCGAATTAGGCTTTAAACTGTCCATGGCATGGTCATAAAATCAAGTTTATATTCACAGCTTTACTGCTAATAGGTTTCCCATTCTTTCTTGTTCAAATGTTGTTTCCGTCAAGGCTAGGTACCATAGAAAATTTGGAATGCTGGGCAATGGGATACAGACACCTGCCCCATTAACAACTGCCCCCTATTAAAATTAATTAACAGGGACATCTGCCCCCAGCTGTTTGTTTTTACTTAGGACACCTGCCTCCTGCTGTTTTTTTTTTTTTATCTAGGTTACCTGCCCCCTGCTGTTTTTTTCACCAAGTACACCTGTCCCCATTTGTTTGCTTCAGAAGCACCCAAGCTAATGGGGAGAGGGCGTGGTTGGGAGCATAACTGGCATACTGCCCTGGGGAAAGAGCCCAGAAAATATGGGTTGCCCTGCCCTCTGGTGCTCCCGGTGGCCCTGCGAAGCACCTCTAGTTGTCATCATGTTTGATGTTGGGTGAATAAAGTAAAAATAAGTTTTTAGCGAGCCAAAATTCTGGCAGGGAATGATGGGGATGGGGGGGCTAGATTTGAGAAGTCTGAAGTGCAATTCATAGGATGGGTAGCAGAGCATAACTGAGAAGTGTTGGTGGTCGATATACGATTTCCAGTGAATCCTCTCCAACATGAACTCAAATGTAAGTGTATATTTATTTATTATCAAAAATAACCGCATATAAGTTCCACTCTCATTGTGTCTTGTTTCATCAGTCAATTCCACGGTGTCTCATGCCAGCGGTCGATTTATCCCAATAAAATTACCGAGCTTACCACCCCCTCCCTGCCTCTTTCTAAAACCAAACACACATAGAAAGGTATGCCTCACTTTGTATTCCACACTGCACTGAACTGCATGATATTATTTATTTATTTATTTATTTATTTATTTATTTATTTATTTATTTATTTATTTATTTATTTATTGGTGTTTGAGGTTATATACTTATGCAATGGCTAATCATGACCGTGACAGATTTACGGAGTACCCGGAGAGAACCACCGAGCAACGACGAGCAGCTGCCAGCTCCCCAACATTGTAACTCGGCACTGCAGCACAGGCAGGGTTAGATTAGTTGAAGACATGGTATGTGTACCATCGACATGCAGTTTGCCTTAGTACATGGCGGCATCGTGCCCCCATGTGGACAATCAGGGTTAAGTGCTTTGCCCAAGGACACAATGCAGAGGTCCGAATTTATCGCTCAAATGGTCACCCATCCAATGATTAACTGGGCTCGACGTTACTTAACTTTGGTGACCTGATGAGAACCATTTACTGCAACACCACCGCGCCCCGCCACTGCATAAGAAAGCAGTAAATAATGTTAGCTACAATAGGATCAGTTACAAATAATATCAAATACAGTGTTGACAATACAGCATTTCCCCGACAGTGGGTCCAGGTATAAACTAGTCTGTAAAACGGCTATACACTGCCCCTCCTCCACCCCAGGGTGGTGACGTGGCAGTATATAGCCATCTTACAGACATTATGTTGTGCCTAAGGAACCTTACAATAAAAAGGGGGAGTTCCCCAACATGGGAAGGGGGGCAGGTATATTTACTACATACTCTGTAAGGCGGTTATCAAATGCAGTGGGGCTAGGTATATACTAGTTTGTAAGATGGCTATACTGCCCCTCCTCCATTCCAGTGTATATTTTATTTACAGAGATGTACAAACAACACTTCCTATTTATATATGTAATTATTGTTGTCTATAACTTCATGTTTCTCATTTTATGTATAGATATCTTCGGTGTAATACATAAAAATAATCCAATTGGGAAAAACCAATTGGAGAGAAAAGTAGTTCTACCATTAATGGACAGGGTGAACTATATAGAAGGTGTGAAAATGTGACATAATCATGCATAACAACTGTTGTCTAATAGGAGATAATTGACACCGGGACAATACATGACATGCGTAAGAACACATTTTCTGTGGATATCTTCAAGTGGTTCTTACAGATTTTCAAGAACAAATAAACTCTGGAGATGAATTATTCTCGCAAGCCTTCATTAACCCTCCACAAACTGTCAAATATCAAAATATAAGATAAATTTGAGATATAATGGGCTATTTGCATTAGACGCTGTTTCTCAGATGCTAATATTGATATTAACCCTCTCCACTAACAATGATGATTTAACCAAAACTTTCTTTTATCACACTGGGTCATTTGAGACTATTATACCCACTTTTCTCAAGGCATCAATAAAAATACTTTAGTGATACAATTAAAAACAATTCTTCAGACACTCCAGGGTCATAAAAAATCATGGAATCTTGTCTGGAAAACCCATGATTCTCCAGAATCATAAAGTCTAGTATTCAGTATTAAATTTGCCACCCCAAGAGGTGCTGCCCAATACAATTCCTGTCTTTCCTGCTTTCCGGAACCCAGTATACTTGTTGATCAACTGTATTATCAGTCAAAACTTGGACATAAATAGAATAACATCATGTTCCAATAAGACTAATATCCTCGCCTCTGATTGAACAAGAGCTTGTGCAGTTTTTTTCTATGTTTTTGGCTCCAGTAATAATAATAATAAAAAAATGTAGTTTAAAGCCAAAAATCCTCATAGAGCTCTTGGGCTTTAAAAAAAAAAAAAAAAAATTCTGCATTTCCATTTCAATGACTGTGTCTCCAGCAGACGAATCACTGGTCAGCAGCCACTGGAACAAATGTGTTTTGAGAGCCAATCTGAAAGACAGAAAACTCTGAGGTGATTTCAGCCCCCTCAGAAGCTGGTTCCAAGCAATGGAGCAGCCACAGAAAAGGCTCGATCACTACCCAAGAGAAAATGTCACCAAAATTTCACTGAAATATTGGTAAAATTTCAGTTAAGTTTGGTGGAAAGGTGAAATTTTGGCAGTATTTCACAATTTTGATGAAATTCAGTGAAATTTCACAGAAATTTCCTGAAATGTTTTCAAAATTTCACTGAAATCTTTTTTTTTAATTTTAATGAAATTTTGCCCAACACATTTCAGTAAATTTTCTGTAAAAATTTTATTCAGACATTCATGAAATCAGAATGGATATAATTAATAAATAATTCTTACTAAAAATGCAGTGTGTTATAAAACGAACCAATCTGACATTTATCTATGTATGGCTGCAGGGGTTGGTCTCGCTATGCCGGTCGGCAGAAATTAATTAACACCACTGACGCAATAAAATCAAAGTATAGTTATTATCAAATATGTGTGTGTTTTTTTAGCTTGATTAGAAGTTTTCATCGGCGTTGTGATTGTGTTGTGATTTTCGCATCAACAATTTTGAGATGTGTTTTTTGTATTTTTTGTCTTTTTTTAACATAATTTATTAAAAAAACACACACATCTTTGATGAAAACCGTGTATTTTTAGCTTGATTAGAAGTTAACGGTGTTGTGAGTGTGTTGTGATTTTTGCATCGACAATTTGGAGATGTGTTTCTTTTATTTTTTTTTTTTGTCTTTTTTTTGTACTCGCCGAACTTCACGTGTATAAAGTGTATAAATATGCAGCATTATTTACTTACTCACATCATTTAGCATGGCTAACGCTCAAGTGAATGTTAACTTTATTCCCAACAGACTTGGGGGCAGAAATCTAATATTCGAAGGGTTCAAATACAGAATAAAATCTAGAAACAACGACCGGATACATTGGACATGCTGCCAGACAGGTTGTAGAGGGACCATCAACACAATGAATGACATTGTAACAACACAAAACAACCAGCATAACCATGAAGCAGATATAGAGTAAGTAGCAGTAGATGCATATTTGGCAAAGCTGAAACGTAAAATGATAGATGGATCCAACACTGCTTCCTCTATTTACCAAGAAGAAATTGCAAGTAAGTATCCCAAGTATTTATTTATTTTTGTTCAATCAAGAGTACCGTTTTGTTTCCGAGGCGTGTCACATTCATTCATTCATTCATTCATTCATTCATTTGAGGGATGGAGAGAGACAGAATAGAGATGGGAGAATAGGGCGAGACTGTGGTGGGTAGGGTGGGGTGAAGATAAACTACTAGCAATCATTCATTCATTCGTTCGAGAGATAGAGAGAGATAATAAAGATGGGAGAATGGGGGAGACTAGGGGTGGGTGGGGTGGGGTGACGATAAACTATTAGCATTTTTACATAACCTAGTTTCTTTTTTCCAGACCTACGTAGAGAAGATTTTGACCCAGGGTTTATCGCCAAGATACCCACATTCTACAGTGTGAGATCAGCACTTTACTGCTCCCGTTCAAAATCAAGACCACCATTACCACGTCAACGATCCGATATAGATCTTCCTGAAATATACACAAAGACAACTGCTGGAGAGGACTTTTTAATAGCATGTGATGGGGACAACAACAAGATGCTTATCTTTGGAACTGAAAACAACCTACAACATTTATCAAGTGCGGAAATTTATTTTTGTGATGGAACATTCAACAAGTGCCCTGATGTTTTTTATCAATTGTACACTATTCATGCTTTTGTGGAAAATAAGATGTGTCCATTAGTGTTTGGGCTACTGCCTAATAAAACTCAGCAAACTTATGAAAGATTTTTCCGACTTGTTGTAGAGAAAGCCAGTCAATTCGGCATCAACTTACACCAAGACAAGTTTTTACGGACTATGAAACTGCAGCTCAAAACGCCATTCAAATAACTTTTCCAAACGTGACCCTCAAAGGATGTTTCCTTCATTATGGGCAGGCTGTGTGGAAACATGCCCAGAAAAGTGGTTTGAAAACATTGTTCCAGGATGACGAAGAAGTTCAGTGTGTGGTGTGGAGGGCTATTGCTCTTCCGCTAGTTCCTGTTGAGCATGTCAGCGATGCGTGGTTTTTAACCCTCGAGGAGGCTCCTGTAAATGCTAGTGTAGAACAGTTCACTGACTATGTGACAAGTTATTGGGTGGAAGGTGACCACGGACGGTTAATGTGGAACCATTTTGACACGGTTGGGCCACGCACGACGAACCATATCGAGGGTTGGCACCGGAAATTAAGTTTATTCATCGCCGGGTCACATCCCAACATTTTCAGAATGATAGACTTCCTCAAAAAAGAACAGTCATTCCAGGAATCAACAATAATTCAACTAAGTGCAGGAGGAAAACTGGCACCCAGGAAAAAAAAGTACAGAAAAATTGACAATTCTCTGGGACATTTTAAAAGAATATTTCAAGCTGGTGAAATTGGACTACTCCAGTACCTGGACTCTGTTTCGCACAGTACTGGATTTTAATTGAATATATAGTGTTGTGAATAATTATAAATTTTATTGTCTCAAAAGGTTCATTTTTTACAAAATTACATTCAACTTTTCCTCTCCAAAAATAGTTATCAAATGTCATTTTATTTGATAACTATTTTTTGAGAGGAAAAGTTGAATGTAATTTTGTAAAAAGGTTCATTTTTTACAAAATTACATTCAACTTTTCCTCTCAAAAAATAGTTATCAAATGTCATTTTACCGTGATTAAGTCACATTTTTACTAAACAATAGCAACCGGCATAGCGAGACGACCCCGGCTGCAGGAGTGAATAAAATTCCTCATCATAGATCAATTAGAAATGTGCTATAATTGGATTAATTAACTGTAATTGTATTTCCAGTGTGACATGATATTATTTGCAAACCAAATTGGGAGCCCAAATATTAAGCCAGGCACTCAATTTGAACAAACCTGAATCTCCACACCCTAGAGAAGTTGTATACCAAATATGAAAGCATTACTTTTGACTGTTGGATCTGAAGAAGATTGTTAAAGATTATTCCCCATATTTCCTAAGTTAAAATTCAACTAAAAATTGAACTCAAATATGAACCAAGGAGCTTAATTTTAACAAGACTTTATAATGTTATAGCAGGAATAGTCTCATTATCGACCTGCACATGCATTCATACCCAATAATGTAACTCACCAAATATCATTTAATTTCTTTAATTGCAACTGAAGATATCTCCTAAAGACCTGCAATTTTGGTAAAATCAAAGTCGACAAGGGCTATAACTCTGGAAAAATTATTCAAATTGAAACTTCCTTTCCATATGCACATGTACACATCATGCTCACTGCACACGAATTGTCGTAAAAATCTAACGAAAAATGCAGGCATTAAGCGGACAAGCATTTGTGACAGAAATTTTACTATTTCCAAGGGCCATAACCATGCAAAATTTGTCGCATCAAAAATTCTTGACCAAGTTTTGTAAAAATCCAATAAAAATGTAGGAGAAGTTAAGCGGACAAGCCTTTGTGAAATTGTGATGGAAATTTTGCTATTTCCAACGGTTGTAACCACACAAAAATCATCGCATCGAAAATTCCTGACCACATGCACAACTACGCTTGAGACTGATACTTCAGACCAAGTTTCGTAAAAATCCAATAAAAAATGTAAGAGGAGTTAAGCCTTTGTGATGTAAAATTTGCTATTTCCAAGGATCGTAACCACACAAAAATCATCACATCGGAAATTCCTGACCACATGCACATCTTCAATTGATACCGATACTTCAGACCAAGTTTCATAAAAATCCAACAAAAAAAATGCAGGAGTTAAGCGGACAAGCCTTTGTGATGGCAATTGTGTGCTATTTCCAAGGACCATAACCACGCAAAATTCATCGCATCGAAAATTCCTGACCACATGCACATCTACACTTGATAATGACACTTCAGACAAGTTTCTTAAAAATCCACTGAAAACTGTAGAAGGAGTTAAGCAGAAAAAGTTTGTGACGGACAGACAGACTGATGGATGAAAACCATTTCAATATTCCCCTCCTGACTTCATGGAGAGGGGGGGGGGAGGGATAAGAGGCCCCCAAGGGGCCTTAATCGCTCACCTGACAAAGTGGTTGAAAGAAGTATTTGGGGTCACATTCAGTTAGAGAGCCCAAATATTAAGCCAGGGACTCAAACTGAAATAACTTGAAAATGATCCCCCATGAGATGTTAGAAACCAAATATGAAAGAATTCTAACTGGTGGATCTGAAGAGGAAAGTTTTTAAAGAAATGTCCTCACATTGCACTATGTTAAACTTTGGGCTCCAAAAGAGAGCCAAAATATGAACCCAGACCCTGATTTGAACAAACTTGAATCTGACCAACCTAGAGATGTTGTATACCAAATATGAAAGGATTCTGCCTGGAGGATCTGAAGAAGATTTAAAAAAATTTCCCTCATACTGGACTGAGTTAAAATTCAGGCCCCATAGGTAGCCGAAATTAATAACCCAGGGGCCCGATTTGAACAACTTTGAATCCGACTCCCCTATAGTTGTTGTATACCATATATGAAAGGATTCTGACTGGTGGATCTGAAGAAGAAAATTTTAAAAATTTCCTCATATTTCACTAAGTTAAAATTTAGGCTCCTACAGGGAGCCCAAACATTAACCCAGGGACTGGATTTAAACAAATTTGAATCTTACCCCTCCTAGAGATGTTATATACCAAAGTATCAGAAAATGTTCCTCATATTGCACTAAGTTAAAATTTGGGCTCCATAGGGAGCCCAAATATCAACCCAGGGTTCTGATTTGAACAAGCTTGATTTTGCCCCTCCAGAGATGTTGTATACCAAATATCAGAAGATTCT
Organism: Pictodentalium vernedei; assembly: GCA_031216915.1. NCBI lineage: Eukaryota > Metazoa > Mollusca > Scaphopoda > Dentaliida > Dentaliidae > Pictodentalium > Pictodentalium vernedei. The sequence goes on from CM062293.1 coordinate 232,367,457, forward strand.
AATTGATGATTCTGGAAAAGATTTTTAAAGAAATTCCTTTATATTGCACTAAGTTAAAATTCAGGCTCCAATAGAGAACCCAAATATCAACCCAGGGACCAGGTTTGAACAAACTTGAATTTGACCTGCCTAGAGATGTTGTATACCAAATATGAATGCATTCTGACTACATGGTCTAAAGAAGAAGATTTTTAAAAGCAAATTCCTCATATTGCACTTAGTTCATAATCGGGCTCCCATAGGGAGCCCAAATATTTGTAGGTAACCAATTTGAACAAATCTGAAACTGACCCACCTCGAGATGTTGTATACCAAATATGAAAGGATTCTGACTGGTGAATGCGAAGAAGATTTTTAAAGAAATTCCCTCATATTACACTAAGTTAAAATTCAGGCTCCCTTAGGGAGGCCAAATATAAACCCAGGGACTCGATTTGAACAAACTTGAATCTGACAACACCCCCTCCCCCCCCCCCCCACCCCCACCTATAGATGTTGTATACCAAACATGAAAGGATTCTGACTGGTGGATCTGAAGAAAATGATTTTTAAAGAAATTTCTTCAAATTGCACCAAGTTAAACTTTGGGCTCCAATAGAGAGTCCAAATGCTAACTCAGGGGGACCCAATTTGAACAAACTTGAATCTGCCCCCTAGAGATGCCATATACCAAATATGAAAGCATTCTGACTGGTGGGTCTGAAGAAGATTTTTAAAGAAATGTCCTCATATGTCACTAAGTTAAAATTCAGGCTCCTGCAGGGAGCCCAAATATTGAACCAGGAACTGGATTTGAACAAACTTGAATCTTATCCCTCCTAGAGATGTTATATACCAAATATCAGAAGATTCTAATTGATGGTTCTGGAGAAGTTGATTTTTTAATTTTGGAAAACAATTTATGGTTGCTGTCAGAGTAATGCCCCTTGTGGTGCCCCTTGTGGACGTGACAACTTTATTTGAACAATCTTGAATTGACATATGATAAGGAACATGCGAATCAAATTTGGGTCATTTTGGTCCCGGGTTTATGAGAAGTCGATAATGTTAAGTTCACGCCAGACGGACAATGGATGGACAGAATGTGATCATTCAAGCTCCCCCTAACTTTCAGTCAGGTGAGCTAATAAACTTGTATCTCATCCCTCTCCCCCACACCATCGACGCCTATGCCTCTCTTTGTAAAATGTGAATATAACAAAAGACTGAACACCCAAAAAACAATGCCCACAGGGAATCATCGTTTTAAGCCACATTTCCTACCAACTAAGGTAGTGAATGCATGCCAGAGTGTAATGGGGGTGTGGTGGGGTGGAGTAGGCCAGGGATCTGGGCCCTACAACATTTTCACATCCCCCCCCCCCCCCCCCCCCCCCTGACCCCAAACTCCAAGAAATGGGCAAATGCAAGCATCGCATAACAGAGTGTAAGTAAACGAAAAAACACAATAATTCAGTTTTTTGCGCAATGGAGCCTTGCATCAGAATTTTCTTGTTACTCTTGAAAAAAAACATTATGTGACAGCTCTGCCAACACGTGAAAGTCTCGAAGCAGTCTGGTGGTTTTTCAAGACTGATCCCTATGGATTACATTTCAACATATGCATTCCAAGAACTCTTGATAATTTTGTTTGACGACACAGTGATTTATTTGAACCACTATGACTGACAAATGATGAGAAATACTAAACACCGGAAAGTTACGTCACCTGCAGGCTGCACGCGCCGCACGACGAGTTTGAAAACAGAAAGCCAACATTTTGCTTCTGAAAGTATTTCGATGTTTTTGCTTGAACCAAACAAAAAATAAATGTACTGTTATTCCTTCTGCATGGTATGGGCATATCACTGATTATTTACAAATGCACAGGTGCAAAAAATCCCGATCTCCTTACTGTTAATTGCACCTCCCAAACAAACTTTGACTGGCGCATGATTTTTGAAGTTGGTTCTTTTTCTCAGTTTTGGTTACGGGTCGTTCCGTCCCATAGAAATCGAAACCGGGACATTTTGTGCAAAATATACTAGGTTTAATTCCAAATTGAAATTTTTCATTTGGAATGGTTTTTATTTTTTAATTATTGATCCTGGTATGTTTGTTACTATTTTTTTTTTAGCAACTCAAGAGAAATTCATTCTGTGAAATTGTGTGACAATGTGTCCCTTCACATTTTTCAAGAGATGTTCTGTTTAGGAATCCTAGTCAAAACGTGCCCAACTTAAAACATCCCCTAATGTTTTGGTCATAACATCCCCAAATAGTTCGTCAAAACGTCCCCAAAAATTAGTCAAAACATTCCCAATAGTTGGTCAAAACGTCCCCCTTTGTTGTTTCTTGACTGAGGCCATTGAAATAACTTGCAATGTTATTTTTAAAACAAATTTATTGTTTTACAAAACATTAATTAGAAATAACCCCCACTTTTGTCAGGCCAATGTTTATGCGTGCCTCCCGTAACTTAGTGCGTCACTTATGAATAGAAAACACTTATTGGTGATGGGGAATTGAAATTCAGACCCCAGGGTTAATTCTGTGACGTGCCTCCTTTCAAAAATGTTGGGATACTGATGCAGATGCCAGAGGCAGGCACAAGCACTGATGGTGGGACATAAGTCAAGGCCCCCCCCCCCCCCCCCCTCCAAAAATAAATTAAATCAGTTATAAATGGAGACTTATGGCGTCTTTTGATTTTAAAAAAATCATATCATGTTATTTTTTGGTCATCGTTTTTAGCAGCATGTTTCAAATTCTCAAGTTCATCAGTGAGTATTCAGTGAACTAGAATTATAGCTTTTGACTGCACAATTCTTCAAGTGATAACTTTATTACGTCAAGTTGATTTAATAAAGTGCTAACTTCAATAATCACGCAGTCAAAAATTACAACTGTTGGTCAAGTCCAGAGCTCCATTCACGATACAGCCCCCTTCTTAACAGTTAGCACAGGGGTCAGACTTTTGCTAGTTGAAATATGGCCTGAAAGCCCATATTTTAAATTTTGTTTGGTACTGGGGAGGGGGGCAGGCCTGACCCATTTGTAAATGAGGCCTATTAGCACCAAGATATGGAATGCATCGCTTGGTTTTTCTCAATAAATAATTGTGAAATAATTCTAACACATGGCCTACTATGGCTTACACTACAACATATTAGCCGTACGACACCGGGCTCCAATGGAGAGTACGGGGAACATTCTTTAAAAATCTTCTTCAGAGTTGGGGGGGGGGGGGGAGGAGGAATTAGATTCAAGTTTGTTCAAATCGAGTCGCTGGGTTAATATTTGGGAGCTTGAATTTTAATTGAGTGCAATATGAGGATATTTCTTTCAAAATCTTCTTCTTCAGATCTACCAGTAAGAACCCCTCTCATATTTGGTATACATCATTTCTTGGGGGGGGGGGGGGGGGGGGGGGGGGCATATTCAAGTTTGTTCAAATCGAGTTCCTCGGTCAATATTTGGGCTACCTATGGCAGCCCGAATTTTAACTTGGTGCAATATGAGGAAATTTCTTTAAAAATCTTCTTCAGATCCAGTGGTCAGAATCTTTTCATATTTGGTATACATAATCTCTAGGGATGGGGGGAGGGGGTGGGGGGGAGGGGGTTTGGCAGATTCAAGTTTGTTCAAATCGAGTCCCTGGGTTAATATTTGGGCTCCCTATTGGAGCCCTAATTTTAACTTTATGCAATACGTGGAATATTCTTTAAAAATCTTCTTCTTCAGATCCAGTGGTCAGAATCTTTTCATATTTGGTATACATCATCTCTAGGGAGGGGGGGGGGGGGGGGGAGGGGGGGGCAGATTCAAGTTTGTTCAAATCAAGTTCCTCTGTTAATATTGGGCTCCCTATGAAAGCCCAAATTTTAACTTAGTGCAATATGAGGAAATTTCTTTAAAAATCTTCTTCAGATCCACAAGTCGGAATCCTTTAACATTTGGTATACATCATCTCTAGGGGGATCAGATTCAAGTTCTTTTTCAAGTTGAAGAATCTTTTAATATTTGGTATATATAATCTCTAGTGGGGGGGGAGCAGATTCAAGTTTGGTCAAATCAAATCCCTGGGTTAATATTTGGGCTCCCTATTGTAGCCCAAATTTTAACTTTGTGCAATACGTAGAATATTCTTTAAAAATCTTCTTCTTCAGATCCAGTGGTCAGAATCTTTTCATATTTGGTATACATCATCTCTAGGAGGGCCAGATTCAAGTTTGTTCAAATCATGTTACTCAGTTAATATTGGACTTCCCATGAAAGCCCAAATTTTAACTTACTGCAATATGAGGAAATTTCTTTAAAAATCTTCTTCAGATCCACAAGTCGGAATCCTTTAACATTTGGTATACATCATCTCTAGGGGGATCAGATTCAAGTTTGTTCAAATCGGGTCCCTGGGTTGAAACTTTTGGGTCTGGTTCGGACTTTCGGGCCAATGTGAAACAATTTTTTATCGATTTTTTATGCATTTTGAGACGAACAAAACAAAATTGAGTGTGAAAGTTTGGGGTCTGGTTCTGACTGAAATTTTGGACCAAAATTTGTGGAAAAAATTCGTTTTTATGTGTTTTGTTCAATTTTGGGACAAAAAAAAAAAAAAATAGCCTGAAAGTTAAAAAATTTATAGTAATGTATATATTTTTTTTATACTTACCAATGACCCAGACATAGCTGGTGCTAACTCTTAAAATATAGGGCCAAACACAAATTTTGCCCCCCAATCCCCAAAATTTGCATCTAAAACCAAAGAAAACATGTCCTGAAGGGCCCTCCACACTTCACCTCTACTGCGCATGCGCAGTGTCAAGGACGTTCCGAAATTGGCGCCATTAATCATTCTTATAACCAGTGCCTGGTAAGCGCTATGTACTCAGCGGGGAGGTATGAGTTCCCAACTCCTGGGAGGGCCATCCCCGTCTGGGTCATTGATAAGTATAAAAAAATATATAAATTACTATAAATTTTTTAACATTCTTATACTGTACCAATGACCCAGACATAGCTGAATAGTAAAAAGGCTGGAGGGCCAAGGACATAGAGCAAGTTGGAATACGCTCAATATATAAAATAGAGTCATCCCCTCTAGGGAAAAAGAAGTATTAGGCCTTACATGTATCTTTCATATTTATGATAAATCAGAAAGATACAACACCTTCCAAAATTGAGCATCCTACATCCATGTACTCTATTAATATCTAGTATAATCCTTATACTAATAATTTTTAATGTAAGCCAATAAATAAAGTAAGTCTAGAGAATAGAGACTCTTTATACTTCATAAAAGTGTCTGAGGATTGTAAATTAACGACCGTTGACACGTGCTGTATTCAAAACCTATACTTTAAAAACTAAGTCCTGAATGAATTTTTAGAACATAAACTTCTCACTAAAAAACCATCCCAATAACAGCTCAGAATTACTAACTCCGGAGGAGGTATCCCCTTGTTTTCATAGTAAAACAGGTGACCCAAGGGAACACCCTCCCCCCCCCCCCCCCTTTTTCTTGCACTGGGTCAAATAGCCCAGAGCGAAGAGGGCAGCAGAACGGAGTCACTGCCGAAACAGACAGCCTACCTAGCTATAGTAGCAACTGTTAAGTGAATGACATTCTGAGCAGTAGATAATAGACCTAACAATAGAGGCCTCCAGAAATGGACTCGATATTTCTGAGATAAAAATTCATGAATGTGGATGGCTGAGCGCAATGAGCAGCCTTCAAAAATCTAAATAGCGACACTATTAATGTAAGTCCAAGATGTAGAAGAACTCTAACTTCATGAGCCGAAATCTCAAACACAACTGCTGAGTCAATGATATACCATAAGCAGTATCGATAGTTAATTGAATCCATTAGCAATAGAATGGAGCGTAACATCCTTCTATTAGGCATCAAAGACAGAAGAAGCTTACGCCCGTAGTAATAAACAGATATCTGTTTAAAAATACGTAAACTCTAACCGGACAGAGTAAAGGCCTATGCACGTACGAAGACGGAAGGACCTTAATAACAATAGGTTCCGGATATTTATTAGGAGCCTGACTCTTATGCAAAAATCCAACCTAAATAGTAAAGGAAGTAGTGATTCCGAAACTACGAAAGTGAGAATCATCCACCGATAGTGCATGAAGCACACTGACTCCTCAGTAAAAGAGAAGCCAACAGAATTACTGTCTAAAAGGTCAGAATTTGAAAACTACTGTTTCCAGAGGCTCAAATGATTACTTAGCTAAATAAGAACCAAAGTTAAATTCCGTATAGAAATTTAATCTAATGATTCTAAGTCAATTTATTGAAAAGTTACTAACTGACTTAGGTAAAGAGACATAAGACTCAATTGTAAACTATCATAGAGTGCATAGGTATGAGATAACATAAACCTATAACCCTAATAGTAACAGGCTGCAGTAGATCTTGTCAAACAAGTATACTAGAAAGTTGCAATGACTAGTATGGAGGGATCAACAATATCAACATAGTGATCCCTACACCAACGACGGAAGAGCCTCCACTTTAGCCGCATAGAATAGCGAAGAAGAGGTTCTCCTACCGTAAGAAATCGCGTCCAAAGCTCGTCCAGTACAATGCTTACAATGCAATAAGGACCACACAACGGAATACGTGAAGGTTGAGACCTTGCGGGTTGTGATGAAGATGACACGATTTTTCCCAGCGAAAAAAGATCCTCTCATGGAGGAAGTTTTCGCATTAAGTCCCACAGTAGACCTCAGAGTAAATTTACCCACGGTCTCTGTGAAGACAGAGATGCTATCAACAGAAATGTATTGTGGTTGTTTATCTTAGCAATACTTGCTGAAACAACAGCGCAGGAGGATACGCATATCCTATCATTCCGTCCTATTAGATCAATAGAGCATTAACAACATAAGCTCAGAGATCCGGACATGTAAACACATACGTCTGCAATTGATTAGCAAGTTGTGTCGTAAATAAATTATCATTGGGCGCTCCCATTGATAGCAAATCTGATTGAATACTTGTTTGTTGAGAGTCCATTCTGACGGCAACAAGCGACCCATAAGTGAAAGGGGGTCCGGTAATACAATCAGACGCCCGGAATATGACGGACCGAAGCAGAACTTGGTGTACTATAACAAACAGAAGGATTCTTTCCATTAAATTGAATAACGGAAACGAATGAGTGCCTCCCTGGTTCCGGAGATACGCCACTACTGTCGTATTATCGGACAGGATTTGGACATGCGTTTCTGAATAATGTTCATCCAATGACATAAAGCAAGCCTAAAAAACATTATTCCGTGGAAGATAAGTGCTTGCCTAGAGACTGCGGAACCCAAAGACCCTGGCACTTCGAATCCGTTGGGATCAATATTGCATCCCAACCTGTTTGACTGGCAACCGTCATAATTATAAAACTCGGATCCGGCAACTGCAGTGGCACTCTCTGAGTCAACCACCGAATGTTTGCCCCAGTCTGAATCTCTTGCTACACTAGATAGACAAGAGAACGTGTAAATCGAGCAATTCATGGATTGCTAAAAAGTTGCCGTCGAAGAGAAGCTTCTCCGAGACCGAAGCGACTCTGAGAGTTCTTCACCTTACTATCCACGCACGTGGATGTAGCTAGGGCTGCGTCACGTCTAACCAACTCCAGGTAGCCACTGAAGGGCGGAGTTATACGTGAACAAACTACTGCCCTCAAAAGAAATCACATTGAGGATCATATCCCAGAATTCTTTCTCTTGAAGACGTAATGATAACGCCTCAGTAAGGAGGATTACGTATGATAAAGCGTCTAAGTTAAGTCTATTAGACATCATTGTCGTTTCCAACATTGTGGTTGGAAAAGACAAAGATGGCGAAAAAGATAATTTACAGTCTTTAACCATGCTGTCTAGACGCATATGAACTCTCGGTATGCCCTGTTCTGCCAAAATAAATTATTCCTATAAATGATAAAAGGCAGAAATGAGCATTGCGGACAAGAAACTAAACTATCATGCTTGGTAGCAAGCTTATATATATATATAGCGTCGATAAATAATACACATGTTCTAATGACATTATTGGACTGTGTCGGTAAGTCAGGGACAATGTCCCTGAACCGATCCAAAATTCCGTGTCCAATGACGCTATAAGTCTCTTATCCAACATCGCAGCAATGTAGTCCGAAGGAACAACCACTGGAAGATAATGCCGGAAGAAATGTATGGCAGCTTCCGATGTTCCGAAAGGGAAAACTCGAAATCGTCCGAATCCCTTTCGCCATCCTGTCGGACCCAATAAAGCGTTCGGTTGTCCGAACCTAATGCAACCGCGGAGCGCACCGATCCAGCGCCGTCGGATAATTCCTGATCCAACCGAGAAACTGTCGATTGCTGGGATGCTGCGAAAAACTGTGCTAACTTGGAAAGCATGTCCGTCACTGAGGCCTGTGGAGAAGCGGACTTACGATGCATTGCCGCTGGAAGCTCCGTGATCGTTACCCCGTGCATACTACTATTATGCGAGCGAACGGAGTGTATAGGCCTCAGGTCCCTTGGCTACCGGATGGCGTGACCTGTTCGCCGTGGAATCACTGAATGACGAAACTGGTCGGATACTCGAGGTCACGTAGCCAATGTGCGGTCGTGTGCACTGCTGTGAGGATGAGGAAGCATTATCGACAGTCTCTCAGACTGTCAATATAACGGAGCGCCCCGAGCGGCGGACATATGTTCCGAATGTAAAATATCTGAACCACAACATGCGGTCCCCTATGTTGTTGGACGAGAGAGGGACCTCTCTTGCTCACAGCCCAGACGGACCGGACTAACAGGCTTCCTCCGATCTGTCCACAATCCGCCGTCACTGGGTGAGTACTAAAGATATTATAGTGCTCGCATCACCCAAATCTCCTTCCTAGACCGCAACGGACGAACCCGGCAGCCGAACCATTCGATGAATGTACGCTACACCGGGTGAGCTAGCGAATGTCACTCGGCCGATCCTACAAGGGACCTCTTAGGCGATAGACATATTCCATGAGCACTTATTGCCGCTAGCTCTTCATTAACTATGACGACAGAGGCACACTTTTGAAAGAAAGCTCCGTAACTTTTGCGAACAAGAAACCAGAAATGCTTGGTAATAGCAAGCATATAATAATAAATATATAGCGTCGTTCAATAATTCGAAAGTTTGTGTGACATTATTGGACTATGTTGGAACTGAGGGACGATGTCCCTGAACCGAACCAAAAATTTCTAAGTCCACCGACGCTATCAGTTTCTTATCCGGCATCGCAGCATTCTGGTCCGACGAAAGAACCTGTAGAAGATCCAGTCAGTTGACATACACAACAGCATATGTTGTTCCGAAAAGGAAAGCTCAAAATCCTCCGAATCCCTTTCGGTATCCCGTCGGACCGGATGAAATTTTCGGACGTGCATACCCGCTTCCGCGGAGCGTCCCGACCCAGCATCGTCGGATAATACATTATGCGACAGATTCAGTTGTTGCTGGGATGCTGCGATAAGCTGTGCTATTTAGGATAGCACGTCTGTCCCCGAGGCCTGTGCAGTAGCGGTCTTACAATGCATTGCCGCCGGAAGCTCCGTGTACGTTGACTCCCGCACACTTTCCTATGCGAACGTCCGGAGTCTGCAGGCCTCGTGTCCCTGGCTACCGGATGGTGTGACCTGGTCGCTGATGATTCTCTGACTGGCGAAGCTGACTGGATATCCGAGGTCAAGTAGCCAAGAGCGGTCGTGTGCGCTACCATGAGAATGAGGAAGCCTTATTGACAGTCTCTCCGGACTGACTATATGTCGGAGTGTCCCGAGCGGCGGACGTATGCTCCGAATGCGAAACATTTTGTACCACAACATCTGGGGCCAGACGTTGTTGTACGAGAGAGGGGCCTCTCTCGCTCGCCGTCCGGATGGACCTGAACGAGCTAGGAACCGGACTAAAAGGCTTCCTCCGTTCTCCCTCTAATCCGCCGTCACTGGGTGTGTATTTGGTTGATTTATAGTGCTCGCATCACCCCAAAACTCCTTCTAGACCGCAACGGACGAACCCGGCTGCCGAACCATTCGATGAATGGACGCTACACTGGGCGAGCTAGCCGACGTCAAAGGCCGTCGAACCTACTAGGGTCCTCTTGGGCAATCGGCGTATTTATATGAGCACTTTTCCACTAGCCCTTCATTAATTGTGACGACGGAGGCACACTGTTGGAAGACATCACAGATACATCACCCTAATCTTGATCATCTGAAATAGAAATTGATAAAGTAGAGTGACCCTGCGGGGAAAGGACCGGAATGTCCAATTCCCCACTAAATACCGTGACATACGCTTCCCATGTTGTCATCAAAATCATCACATACAGAACAGGAGTTAGTGCGAGTACACTGACTACATATAGAATGATTATAAAAGTCAGAGGAAGACTTCCTCTTATTACAATTGATCAAAATCCTTTCAATGTGAAAAGAAAACAAAGTCCTGGTACTCGCACCAACCCCTGACAATCAAAATACATAATAATATGATCCATTAACATAGAAAAAATAATTGAAATCAAAATATTTTGAAAAAATATTTTTTCAGAACAGCCCAAGTTTCTGAAAAGTAACGTTGAGCCCCAATGGATCCCAAGCCTAAGTGTGGACAAAAATTTTAAAAATATTTTAAACAATTTATGCAACACTTACGAACAATAATAATGTATCTAGTTATGATTAAATTAACAACAAGATATTATATTCAAGAAATCCCCCCTCACACAGAGGGCTGATGTAAATGTAAACAATAAGTGTAAAAACACTAAAATAAGACTCCAGGCACCCAGGCCCGAAATCAGTTACCAATAATACACTATCTGATGCAAAACAGAGACTTCCAGGGAAGAAACTGCAGAACATCAGATGGTAGATGCAGAACACAACGCCTAACCACCCATAGGTGAAGACGTAAACATGGGGAAAAGAACAGAATTCATTCTGTTATTCAGCTAAAACTCCCAAGAAATTTTAGTAATAATAATTACAGAAATTATGCCAAAAGCATGGGAGAATAGCAAGAGGGGACTTAAAGGAAAGGGAGAGAGGAAAACACTGAAAAATCAGTGTAACTTGATAACAAGAATGACAACAAAATGGCTGCTGCCTCGAAAATAGGTAACTTAACATAATTTCATTAAAAAAATTTAAGTTACAGCCCTGATAATTTTCTGTCACACATTTTTCCTCTCCTCCTTCTATATCCTCCTTAGAATCACCATTTCACTAATATTTATGTGTCTGGCATCATTTAAACTGAGATTTACAAGCACAAAGATCAGTCAGATGTTAACTGATGAAGGGCCCAACTAAGAATGATTAATGGCGCCAATTTCGGAACGTCCTTGACACTGCGCATGCGCAGTACAGGTGAAGTGTGGAGGGCCATTCAGGACATGTTTTCTTTGGTTTTAGATGCAAATTTTGGGGATTGGGGGGCAAAATTTGTGTTTGGCCCTATATTTTAAGAGTTAGCACCAGCTATGTCTGGGTCATTGGTACAGTATAAAAATATTTTGGATCTGGTTTACACTCCGAAATTTGGGACCAAAATTCAGGAAATTTTTTTTGGATTTTTTATGCATTTTGAGACAATTTTTTTTTTATACAGCCTGAAAATTTTGGGTCCAGTTCTGACTTGGAAATTTTGGACCAAAATTCAGAAAATATTTTTTCGATTGTTTTCAAAATTGAGTTCTTAGATGAATTCGAGTGGTTTTATGTGAAAATGTTTTTACCCTATGTATTCCCCTCCCTTCCTTGTCGGGGGGGGTCGGGGGGGGGGGTGGTGAGGGGCGGTAAGATGTAACAGAATGTTTGGCTGTGAAACATATTTTGAAAGATTTGGAGTGATTTTATGCAACGCCCCCAAAATAATACCCCTATGACCACCAACCCCACTTCCCACCCCCGGGGGTCAATTAAGCGGAGAAAAAAAAAGCAAACAGTGCTCACAGACACTCTCCAATAATTTGCTATGAAACAAATTTATATAAACAAAATATTATTTGTGTTTGATTGAATATGAAATATAAGCAAGGGAGGTGTTGGCTTTTGCTCTGGTATCCTCATTTTTTTAAAGTCTTGATAGTGACTTCTAACACTCAACCAGTTAAGAAGCATTCACAGTAGGATTATATTAGTGTGTTAAGCTGCGATAACATTGTCTCAACGGTTGTCACTGAGCACTATTCGGGAGAAAATAGGAATTGAGATTAAAACTTTAAAAAATCGAAAAATAATAACCAAGCAATTGACCACAAAGTCATAAGATGTACAAAAGTATCAACGCACTGTTTGATTTCGTACGTAATAAGACGTACAAAAGTATCAACGCGCTGTTTGATTTCGTACATAATAAGACGTACAAAAGCATCAAAGGGTTAAGGTGTCTGATGTTTGGTGATTCGTAAATTCATATATTAACATTTTATGGGTGCAATTTACTCCCGTTGTTGATTTCACGGAAGCTTAATTCATTTTCATCATTCATTTTCAAACTGGTACAAGTCGGGTTTAAATTGCATTGTGTAATGAGGTGAATGATTATTAACCTACATGTAGTTTCTTCTAAAATCGAGTGGCCTTTGTTTTCTGCAAGAGTGTGCAACATTACAACCTAATTTAAAGGCTTCAAAGCACGGTCATTTGATCACAATCTGTACTCTGGACAAGAGTCCTTTATTCAAACGGTGAACCATTTGAACAATTTGCTGTTTCGAAAGTAACTGCAGGCTGCAGAGTAGATAGAATCTTCAGTCTTGTACACTCGAATGACCCCATTGGAAAACCTAATTCGTGAAATGAGAAAGTTGACACAATGGTCAGTTCACTTGCCATCGTTCAAATTAAGTTTTAACTAACATGTGTAGGAATGGATGGAAGTTCATGTTCAAAATTCTGCAAATTAGTTACAGAAATGAAACATTTGCACAAACGTTCTTCGGTGTAAATTTTTCAGATTTGTTTGGGAGACATTTTGGTATTTCCCCTTGATCTCAACATATTCATAAATCACCAGTTTCAAATTTGTAAGTATATGAGAGTTGGTTTAATCTTTATTGAATTTTTGGGAAACAACTATTAATTGAGTAACCGTTGATTAATGGTCGCGATTAGCCGACTATGAAAATTAATAGTCGCGACAGCCCTAGTCAACAATCAGAGTATGTGAATATTCACTCACATTTTTATTCAAGTGCATAACAATATCCATCTGCACTAGCCAACTGGGGAAAATTGGTTTGGGAAATTGGTCTGTTTTACGAACCCCAAAACAGGGTCGTGGAAGCCTGGCAATGTCTAGATGGGAGGTGTCATATTTTTCGAATTTCCTTGAAAAACAGGGACACAAGTAGCCATCTTGGATTTGGATATAAATTGTCCAACAATTCCTTTAGCACACCCTACACGTCGCAACTCTCTCCCGATCAGTCCCAAATTTCGTATAGTTTTGGGGCAATGTGTGCATGGACTCTCACAAATTTTTTTGAATTTCATTGAAAAACATGGCCGCCAGCAGCCATCTTAGATTTGGCATATAAATTGTCAACAATTCCATTAGCACACACTACAGGCCGCATCTCTCACACCCAATCATTAGCTCAACTTTGGTGAAGCCAAATTTGAGGTATTGTCATGGCACGTCGTCCATCTGTCGTGCCATCAACATGGCTCAGGCTAGAGGCCGTATTTATGAACCGATCTTTACGAAACTTCTTGGGTACCTTTGTTATGACCGTGGGACGAGAACGAGTGTTTTTGGGTCCGGTCTGAAATTCAAGGTGGCCACTGGCAGCCATTTTGTACAAAATTAGGTGCAATCAGATTTTTGTGCAGAACTTCCATATGAAAGCGCTAATTTGAATAAAGTTTTGTGTGAATGTTTAGTACCATGGGATACATCACATATAATACGTTTTTTTTTCTCGTGCATAAATTATGCCAAATAGACTAAGTTTGATCTATTTAGTGTTACTTTCAGCACTGTAACTGCAAATGCCAATACAGCTTGGGCTAGAGGAAGTATTTATGAACTGATGGCCACTGGTGGCCATTTTGTACCAAAATTAGGTGCAATCAGTTTTTTGTACAGAACTTCTATATGAAAGATCTGATATGGATAAATTTTTGTACGAATATCTAGTAACATGGAATACATCACATATATTACGTTTTTTTTTCTCGTGCATATATTATGTGAATTAGAGAAACTTTGATTTATTCTGTGCTACTTATATGCAATTAGTGCACATGTTAATACGGCTCGCACCATCAACATGGCTCGGGCTAGAGGCCGTATTTATGAAGTGATCTTCAAGAAACTTCTTTGGTACCTTTGTTATCACCTTGGGACGAGAACGAGTGTTTTTGGGTACGGTCTGAAATTCAAGATGGCCACTGGCATCTATTTTGTACAAAATTAGGTGCAATCAGATTTTTGTGCAGAACTTCCATATGAAAGCGCTGATTTGAATAATGTTTTGTGTGAATGTTTAGTACCATGGGATACAGCACATATAATACAGGTTTTTTTCTCGTGCATAAATTATGCCAAATAGACTAACTTTGATCTATTTAGTGTTACTTTCAGCACTGTAAAATGCCAATACAGCTTTGGCTAGAGGAAGTATTTATGAACTGATGTTTACGAAACTTCTTGGATATCTTTGTTATCACCGTGGGACGAGAAATAGTGTTTTGGGGTCCGGTCCAAAATTCAAGATGGCCACTGGTGGCCATTTTGTACCAAAATTAGGTGCAATCAGTTTTTTGTACAGAACTTCTGTCCGAAAGATCTGAATAGATAAATTTTTGTACGAATATTTAGTAACATGGATTACATCACATAAATTATGTTTGTTTTTTTTGTGCATATATTATGCGAATTAGAGAAACTTTGATTTATTCGGTGCTACTTATATGCAATTAGTGCACATGTCAATACGGCTCGCACCGTCAACATGGCTCGGGCTAGAGGCCGTATTTATGAACCGATCTTCACGAAACTTCTTGGATACCTTTGTTATCATCTTGGGATGAGAACGAGTGTTTCTGGGTGAGGTCCAAAATTCAAGATGGCTGCCAGTGGCCATTTTGTACCAAAATAAGGTCCAATCAGTTTTTTGTACACAACTTCGCTCATGTTTCCGTAGTCCATTCCAGAATACATGGTTTATTCCGGGCATGCGCAGACAACTCGGATTACCAATCTGGTTGTTTTCTTTGCAAACCGTCATTCTGGAATATCATTCCGAATCATTCTGAGTAACCACCTCGCGAGCAGGTTTAAATGGTTTACCTTTTATTCATGCGCAATTATCAACAAATAGTGGAAAATATTTCCCTGTTCGTTGTATTCTCCAAAAACGTTTGAGTGATCAAGACAATAACAAATATGTTAGGTACATGGAATTCAGCAAAATATTTAAACATAGCATACCCACAAATATTTGATGAAAATAAAGAGAAAGAACTATGGAGTTAATTCAACCAACTTGGTTACAAGGCTCAAATCCTACAGACGCCAAAACTCTGAAAACTGAAGATCTGGAAATCTTTCTCCACCTGCCCCCACCAGTTAGAAATTTGAGGGGTGTGACCACACCCCACCCCATTTTAATGCTGCAGCCAAGCTGTGTGGGTTTGCTTCCCCCACCTTCTCCCTGGTGAGATCGGATATTGTTACTGAACCTTAACAATGCGGTGGTGCATTCATGACCTTCTTGTTCACGGGAACTCTGTGGTGAGAGTGCACAGACAGGCTTTGCTGGTTCTCAGTATACTCATAACCAACAAATAGTAGACACCAAATACTGAATTTTTTTTTAAATTCTCGCTCAAATAATGTCAATGAGCAGAGTTGAATGGACACAATGGCGATAACCTGTCCCCAATCTCCCGGCGTCTGGGCCAGTGGCATAGCCAGGGGAGCTGGGGGAAGGGGAGGGGGGGGGGGGGCTGGAGGCTCAGGTCAACCTAAAGCTTTAGCACCCCCCTCCCCCCCCACACACCTAAATAAAAAAATTAAAAAAAATATTGACCCAAATGCTCTCCAATATAGGGCTACACAGGCTAAAATTGCCTCATATTCGATCTTGGAGTACTAAATTTTGCAAAATTTTCTCGGAGAAGGCTTTGTCCAAACTAGGCCCCACTGGTCGTCACCCGCCTCTTCCCAGGTCCTTGTACTAACTGGGCCTCCGGTCATTACCCCCTCCTCCCACTTCCATGAAGGGAAGTGGGAGGAGGGGTAACGACGGGAGGGTGCTAGCTTGGACTAGGCACGGACCCCCGAAACCCCACAACACTACAAATATCATGGTATGCCCCCACCCCCCACAAAAGAAATGGCTCCCCCCCCACCCACCCCTCAATTATAGAATCCTGGCTACGCCCCTGAACAAATGGGAGTCGAAATAATAATAAAACTCAAGTGCTCTGTCCAGCGTTTCTTTGTAAATTTTTTGTTTCTTTTTAATCTGGTCATATTGACCTACCTATCCATAGGAGATGCAAAAACAGCATCTATGTTGTCACTGACATCATCAACAAAAATTGCGAGCGCCACTTCCTCAAATTCCATTCTGGTTTACATTTAAAGTGCAATTTGCTGTTTCCTCGTGATTACTATTCTGTATCTTCACTGCGCATGTCACACTATTCCATGTAATCCGGAATAGACTACATGGAATAGTGTGACATAAGCTTCTATACGGGTCAGGCTAGAGGCCGTATTTATGAAGCGATCTTCACGAAACTTCTTGGGTACCTTTGTTATCACCTTGGGACAGGAACAAGTGTTTTGGGGTGCCTTTGTTATCACTGTCCTATGAGAACAAACATTTTGGGGTTCAGTCAGACCCACTCTGGGTCTCAAAGATTTCTTTTCTAGTTTAGCATCTAACTGTCACCCACCTTTACAATACTTTGCCTATACATTTGTTACAGGCTACAATTAGTATTTATGTACAGACCGTTACAATACTTTATATGTACCTTTGTTATCGGGTCATTACCTAGATGTTTGTCATTGCTGAGTCACATACTATACATGTACATGTCTTAACGAGTTGAACTGCAATGTCATTGACACTTTCATTTTTCAGATTTCATAGGTAACTTTGGTATGATGTCTTTTCTGTTTAAACTTGAGTGAAATACAAATCGAGTGCCTGGATTAATATTTGGGCTCCCTATGGGTAGCTGAAGAAATAAAAAAAATTTATTAAGTACCCTCTAGAGGTGTGTAACTGAGATTAATCCACATGTGTTGTATCAAGGGGCTCCATAGGGGAACTCAACTTTTTACGTTTTGATTAACTGAAGAAAAGGCTAGATGCTTGGACTATTTTAGTCACTCCTAAGAAGCTCAAGGGTTGACAATGGATCCTATGGAGGTTGACTTTTTAATGTAGATTCATTCTTGGACTCTTGTTTATTTCAGGTTCTGTTCAAGGTGAGCACCTCAGACCCCGTGGGGCCTCTTGTTGGCTCACCTGACTGAAAGTCGGGATGAACTTACAGTGATGACTCACCATCCGTTGTCTGTTGTCCATGAACATGGTGCTTGCATCTGCCCATCCTAAACCACTGACCCAAATTTCAGTTAAATTTTAGGTGATTGCTTGTTCTGACGCTACATTTTGTCCTTTTTCAAATCAACTTGCCCAGCCCCATATTTAAAATGGCCAACCCTGCATAGATTGTAACAAGACAAAGAGAAAATTTAGCACTCTACCATTTAAGTTACTCTGACTTTACCATTAAAAATATCAGAAATCCCGGGATAGCATATCTAGCTTCAATTGAAAGTTCCCCTGTTGGTTATATACTTCCACATTTCCTGAGTTTTATATAAAGTAGTTTTGAAATGTATATAATGCATGATATAGATTACTGAAATTCATCAACATTTTCATGACATTTTTAGTTTTAGTCAGTCAGTTTTAGTCAGAAATATTGAAATTTCACAGAAATTTAGAATAGAACTTCAACAAAATTTCACTGAAAATT
Source organism: Pictodentalium vernedei (assembly GCA_031216915.1). NCBI lineage: Eukaryota > Metazoa > Mollusca > Scaphopoda > Dentaliida > Dentaliidae > Pictodentalium > Pictodentalium vernedei. The sequence goes on from CM062293.1 coordinate 232,385,496, forward strand.
TTAGTCAAAATTATAGTGAAATTTCATTAAAATTTTACTGAAATTTCAGTAAAAAACTTTATTGAAATTTCAACAAAATTTTCATGAAAATTTTAGTCAAAATTATAGTGAAATTTCATTAAAAACTTTACTGAAATTTCACCAAAATTTTCATGAAAATTTTAGTCAAAATTATAGTAAAATTTCATTCAAATTTCACTGAAATTTCAACAAAATTTTCATTAAAATTTCACCTAAATTTGGATGAAAATTGTTGCTAAATTTCACTGAAATTTTTACTAAAATTTTCATGAAAAATTTGGTGAAATTTCAGATATTTTCATGAAAGTTAAAAAATTTATAGTAATTTCTATATTTTTTATACTTACCAATGACCCAGACATAGCTGGTGCTAACTCTTAAAATATAGGGCCAAACACAAATTTTGCCCCCCAATCCCCAAAATTTGCATCTAAAACCAAAGAAAACATGTCCTGAATGGCCCTCCACACTTCACCTCTACTGCGCATGCGCAGTGTCAAGGACGTTCCGAAATTGGCGCCATTAATCATTCTAATAACCAGTGCCTGGTAAGCGCTATGTACTCAGCGGGGAGGCAAGAGTTCCCAACTCCTGGGAGGGCCATCCCCGTCTGGGTCATTGGTAAGTATAAAAAATATAGAAATTACTATAAATTTTTTAACATTTTTATACTGTACCAATGACCCAGACATAGCTGAATAGTAAAAAGGCTGGAGGGCCAAGGACATAGAGCAAGATGGAATACGCTCAATAATATAAAATAGAGTCATCCCCTCTAGGGAAAAAGAAGTAATAGGCCTTACATGTATCTTTCTTATTTATGATAAATTAGAAAGATACAACACCTTCCAAAATTGAGCATCATACATCCATGTACTCTATTAATATCCAATATAATCCTTATACTAATAATTTTTAAAGTAAGCCAATAAATAAAGTAAGTCTAGAGAATAGAGACTCTTATACTCCTTAAAAGTGTCTGAGGATTGCATAATCATGTCCGTTGACACATGCAATATTCAAAAGCTATACTTTAAAAACTAAGACTTGAATGAATTATTAAAACATAATCTTCTCACTAAACAACCATCCCAATAACAGCTCAGAATTACTAACTCCGGAGGAGGTATCCCCTTGTTTTCATAGTAAAACAGGTGACCCAAGGGAACACCCTCCCCCCCCCCCCTTTTTCTTGCCCTGGGTCAAATAGCCCAGAGCGAAGAGGGCAGCAGAACGGAGTCACTGCCAAAACAGACAGCCTACCTAGCTATAGTAGCAACTGTTAAGTGAATGACATTCTGAGCAGTAGATAATAGACCTAACAATAGAGGCCTCCAGAAATGGACTCGATATTTCTGAGATAAAAATTCATGAATGTGGATGGCTGAGCGCAATGAGCAGCCTTCAAAATCTATAATAGCGACACTATTAATGTAAGCCCAAGATGTAGAAGAACTCTTACTTCATGAGCCGAAATCTTAAGCACAACTGCTGAGTCAATGATATACCATAAGCAGTACCGATAGTTAATAGAATCCATTAGCAATAGAATGCAGCGTAACATCCTTCTATTAGGCATCAAAGACAGAAGAAGCTTACGCCCGTAGTAATAAACAGATATCTGTTTATAAATACATAAACTCTAACCGGAGAGAGTAAAGGCCTATGCCCGTATGAAGACGGAAGGACCTTAATAACAATAGGTTCCGGATATTAGGAGCCTAACTCTTATGCAAAAATCCAACCTAAATAGTAAAGGAAGTAGTGATTCCGAAACTACGAAAGTGAAAATCATCCATCGATAGTGCATGAAACTCACTGACTCTTCAGTAAAAGAGAAACCAACAGAATTACTGTCTAAAAGGTCAGAATTTGAAAACTACTGTTTCCAGAGGCTCAAATGATTACTTAGCTAAATAAGAACCGAAGTTAAATTCCACATAGGAATTTAATCTAAAGATTCTAAGTCTATTTATCAAAAAGTTATTAACTGACTTAGATAAAGAGACATAAGACTCAATTGTAAACTATCCTAGAGTGCATAGGTATGAGGTAACATAAACCTATAACCTTAATAATAACAGGCTGCAGTAGATCTTGTCAAACAAGTATACTAAAAAGTTGCAATGAGTAGTATGGAGGGATCAACAATATGAACATAATGATCCCTACACCAACGACGGAAGAGCCTCCACTTTAGCCGCATAGAATAGCGAAGAAGAGGATCTCCTATAGTAAGAAATCGCGTCCAAAGCTCATCCAGTACAATGCTTACAATGCAATACGGACCACACAACGGAATACATGAAGGTTGCGACCTTGTGGGTTGTGATAAAGATGACACGATTTACCCAGCGAAAAAAGATCCTCTCATTGAGGAAGATTTCACGTTATGTCCCACAGTAGACAACAGAGTAAATTACCCATGGTCTCTGTGAAGATAGAGATGCTATCAACAGAAATGTATTGTGGTTGTTTATCTTAGCAATACCTGCTGAAACAACAGCGTCGGAGGATATGCGTATCCTATCATTTCGTCCAATAGATCAATAGAGCGTTAACAACATTACTCAGAGATCCGGACAAGGCAACACATACGTCTGAAATTGATTAGCAAGCTGTGTCGTAAATAAATCATCATTGGGCACTCCCATAGATAGCAAATCTGATTGAATACTTGTTTGTTGAGAGTCCATTCTGACAGCAACAAGCGACCCCTAAGTGAACGGGAGTCCGGTAAAACAATCAGACGACCCGGAATATGACGGACCGAAAAAGAACTTGGTGTACTATAACCAACAGACGGATTCTTCCATTAAATTGAATAACGGAAACGAATGAGTGCCTCCCTGGTTCCGGAGATACGCCTCTACTGTCGAATTAACGGACAGGATTTGGGCATGCGTTTCTGAATAATGTTCATGCAATGACATAAAGCAAGCCTAAAAAACATTATTCCGCGGAAGATAATTGGTTGCTAAGAGACTGCGGAACCCAAAGACCCTGGCACTTCGAATCCGTTGGGATCAATATTATATCCCAATCTGTTTGACTGGCAACCGTCATAACTGCAACACTCGGGTCCGGCAACTGCAGTGGCACTCTCTGAGTCAACCACCGAATGTTTGCCCCAGTCTGAATCTCTTGTAACACTAGATAGACAAGAGAACATGTAAATCGAGCAATTCATGGATTGCTGAAAAGTTGCCGTCGAAGAGAAGCTTCTCCGAGAACGAAGCGACTCTGAGAGAGTTCTTAACCTTACTATCCACGCGCGTGGATGTAGCTAGGGCTGCGTCACGTCTAACCAACTCCAATCAGCCACTGAAGGGCGGAGTTATACGTGAACAAACTACTGCCCTCAAAAGAAATCACATTGAGAATAATATCCCGTAAATCTTTTCTTGAGGACGTAATGATAACGCCTCAGTAAGGTGGATTACGTATGATAAAGCGTCTAAGTTAAGTCTACTAGACATCATTGTCTTTTCTAACATTGAGGTTGGAAAAGACATAGACGGCGAAAAAGAATATTTCCAGTCTTTAACCACACCGTCTAGACGCATATGAACTCTCGGTATGCCCTGCTCTGACAAAATAAACTATTCGTATAAATGATAAAACGGCAGAAATGAGCAACGCGGACAAGAAACTAAACTATCATGCTAGGTAGCAGGCTTGTATGCATATATAGCGCCGAAAAATAAAACACATGTTGTAATGAAATTATTGGACTGCGTCGGTAAGTCAGGGACAATGTCCCTGAACCGATCCAAAATTCCGAGTCCAATGACGCTATAAGTCTCTTATCCAACATCGCAGCAATGTAGTCCGAAATAACAATCACTGGAAGATAATGCCAGAAGATATGAATGGCAGCTTCCGATACTACGAAAGGGAAAACTTGAAATCTTTCGAATCCCTTTCGCCATCCTGACGGACCCTATAAAGCGTTCGGTCGTCCGTACCTGATGCAACCGCGGACCGCACCGACCCAGTGCCGTCGGATAATTCCTGATTCGACCAAGAAACTGTCAATTGCTGGGATGCTGCGAAACAACTGTGCTAACTCGGATAGCACGTCCGTCACAGAGGCCTGAGGAGAAGCGGTCCTACAATGCATTGCCGCTGGAAGCTCCGTGATCGTTACCCCGTGCATACTACCAATATGCGAGCGAACGGAGTGTATAGGCCTCGTGTCCCTTGGCTACCGGATGGCGTGACCTATTCGCCGTGGAATCACTGAATGACGAAACTGATCGGATACTCGAGGTCACGTAGCCAATGTGCGGTCGTGTGCCCTGCTGTGAGGATGAGGAAGCATTATGGACAGTCTCTCGGACTGTCAATATAACGGAGCGTCTCGACCGACAGACATATGCTCCGAATGTAAAATATCTGAACCACAACATGCGGTCCCCTATGTTGTTGGACGAGAGAGGGACCTCTCTCGCTCACAGCCCGGACGGACCTGGACAAGCCAGGAACCGGACTAACAGGCTTCCTCCGATCTGTCCTCAATCTGCCGTCACTGGGTGAGTACTAAAGTAATTAAAGTGCTCGCATCACCCAAATCTCCTTCCTAGACCGCAACGGACGAACCCGGCAGCCGAACCATTCGATGAATGCACACTACACCGGGTGAGCTAGCGAATGTCACTCTGTCGATCCTACAAGGGATCTCTTAGGCGATAGACATATTCCATGAGCACTTATTGCCGCTAGCTCTTCATTAACTATGACGACAGAGGCACACTTTTGAAAGACATCTCCGTAACTTTGCGAACAAGAAACCAGAAATGCTTGGTTATAGCAAGCATATAATAATAATATATATAGCGTCGTTCAATAATTTGAAAGTTTGTGTGACATTATTGGACTATGTCGGAAGACTCGGAACTGAGGGACGATTTCCCTGAACCGAACCAAAAATTTCTAAGTCCACCGACGCTATCAGTTTCTTATCCGGCATCGCGGCATTCTGGTCCGACGAAAGAAGCTGTAGAAGACCAAGTCAGATGACATACACAACAGCATATGTTGTTCCGAAAGGGAAAGCTCGAAATCCTCCAAATCCCTTTCGGTATCCCGTCGGACCGGATGAAAATTTTCGGACGTCCGTACCCGCTTCCGCGGAGCGTCCCGACCCAGCATCGTCGGATAAAAAATATGCGACAGATTCAGTTGATGCTGGGATGCTGCGATAAACTGTGCTATTTAGGAAAGCACGTCCGTTCCCGAGGCCTGTGCAGTAGCGGTCTTACGATGCATTGCCGCCGGAAGCTCCGTGTACGTTGACTCCCGCACACTTCCTATGCGAACGTCCGGAGTCTGCAGGCCTCGTGTCCCTAGCTACCGGATGGTGTGACCTGGTCGCCGATGATTCTCTGACTGGCGAAGCTGACTGGATATCCGAGGTCACGTAGCCAAGAGCAGTCGTGTGCGCTACCATGAGAATGAGGAAGCCTTATTGACAGTCTACTCCGGACTGACTATATGTCGGAGCGTCCCGAGCGACGGACGTATGCTCTGAATGCGAAACATTTTGTACCACAACATCTGGGGCCAGAAGTTGTTGTACGAGAGAGGGGCCTCTCTCGCTCGCCGTCCGGATGGACCAGAACGAGCTATGAACCGGACTAAAAGGCTTCCTCCGTTCTCCCTCTGATCCACCGTCACTGGGTGTGCATTTGGTTGATTTATAGTGCTCGCATCACCCCAAAATTCCTTCTAGACCGCAACGGACGAACCCGGCTGCCGAACCATTCGGTGAATGGACGCTACACCGGGCGAGCTAGCGGACGTCAAAGGCCGTCGAACCTACTAGGGTCCTCTTAGGCAATTGGCGTATTTACATGAGCACTTTTCCGCTAGCCCTTCATTAATTGTGACGACGGAGGCACACTGTTGGAAGACATCACAGATACATCACCCTAATCTTGATCGTCTGAAATAGAAATTGATAAAGTAGAGTGACCCTGCGGGGAAAGGACCGGAGTGTCCAATTCCCCAATGACATACCGTGGCATACGCTTCCCATATTGTCATCGAAATCATACGATACAGAACAGGAGTTAATGCGAGTACACTGACCACATATAGAATGATTATAAAAGTCAGAGGAAGACTTCCTCTTATTACAACTGATCAATATCCTTTCAATGTGAAAAGAAAACAAGTCCTGGTACTCGCACTAACCCCTGGCAATCAAAATACATAATAATAATATGATCCATTAATATAGAAAAAATAATTGAAATCAAAATATTTTGAAAAAATATTTTTTCAGAACAGCCCAAGTTTCTGAAAAGTAACGTTGAGCCCCAATGGATCCCAAGCCTAAGTGTGGACAAAAATTTTAAAAATATTTTAAACAATTTATTCAACACTTACGAACAATAATAATGTATCTAGTTATGATTAAAATAACATCAAGATATTATTTTCCAGAAATCCCCCCCTCACACAGAGGGCTGTTGTAAATGTAAACAATGAATGTAAAAACACTAAAATAAGACTCCAGGCACCCAGGCCCGGAATCAGTTACCAAAAATACACTATCTGGTGCAAAACAGAGACTTCCAGGGAAGAAACTGCAGAACATCAGATGGTAGATGCAGAACACAACGCCTAACCACCCGTAGGTGAAGACGTAAACATGGGGAAAAGAACAGAATTCATTCTGTTATTCAGCTAAAACTCCCAAGAAAATCTAGTAATAATAATTACAAAAACTATGCCAAAAGCATGGGAGAATAGCAAGGGGGGACTTAAAGGAAAGGGAGAGAGGAAAACACTGAAAAATCAGTGTAACTAAATAGTCAGAATGACAACAAAATGGCTGCTGCCTCGAAAATAGGTAACTTAACATAATTTCATTAAAAAATTTTAAGTTACAGCCCTGATAATATTCTGTCACACATTTTTCCTCTCCTCCTTCTCTATCCTCCTTAGAATCACCATTTCACTAATATTTATGTGTCTGGCATCATTTAAACTGAGATTTACAAGCACAAAGATCAGTCAGATGTTAACTGATGAAGGGCCAAACTTAGAATGATTAATGGCGCCAATTTCGGAACGTCCTTGACACTGCGCATGCGCAGTAGAGGTGAAGTGTGGAGGGCCATTCAGGACATGTTTTCTTTGGTTTTAGATGCAAATTTTGGGGATTGGGGGGGCAAAATTTGTGTTTGGCCCTATATTTTAAGAGTTAGCACCAGCTATGTCTGGGTCATTGGTACAGTATAAAAATATTTTGGTCACATTTTCTCTTGGGTATAGGTGTTGTGAGGTTATCATTTGATATCACCATGCGAAATATTTGAAATTAGGTTTCCCATTTCACAATTATTTCCTCAAAGGAGTGACTTACAAACAACCACTTCACTTTTCTTGATTTTTCACACATGCAGCAGATGATGTTCCGAATGAAGTGTTGTTTAAATTACAAATCAGTTAACAATCTAAACTAAGATTGAGTAATCTCAACATTTATCTGATTTATTGATTATTTGACCCTGAAGCCATGGGGTTCAAGAGAGGTTTGCTTACTAAACTTATTAAAAGTTGCCTTGTTCATTTCACAGTGTGGGTTTTGGGTCATGGGTTGGGTTTTATTGGAACATATATTCATTATTTTGATGAACTGACAGTAACATGGGCTGAGGTTTTGGCACGGAGCTTAGGTTCAACCGAGATGCTCTGTGCCACAAACCTTAGACCATATTACCATCAATTCACCACAATAACTTATAATATTAAGAAATTATGAGCTTGGCAGATTTTCTAAAACCAAAACAGTATCTCTGATATATATATACATATATAAAACCTCATTCACTTGTTGCCCTAAAACACTCATTCGTAATTATCCAATAAAAGTAGGTCGGTGTTGAAACTGAACAAAGTTACATTCATTAAATTACAAATAAATTAATTTTCAAATTAGTATTCATGTGTGTTGTTCATATTAGTTTTTGAGTCTACATGTATGAGTCTTTGTTTAAAACTATAAAACTGTAGTCTGCAAAAATACTAATCTCTCTGATTCAGTTACAAACACACACAAAGTTATCTGATAGGGAGAACAGTGTTTGTGCAGGCACTCAATGATGAATGTGTAAGCATTTTACGCTTTAATAGTGAAGTTAGATTATACATTTATTTTCCCACATTTTGTAAAAATAAATAATTAAAGAAAACCCTACCTAAACATGTGAGGATACTTTAAACATTTTGAAATATATATTCCTGGAATCTTTCAACAGAAACCAACTCTCCAACAACAAAAGTGGCCCCACTGGATATAGATAGGAATCGAAAAAAAAATGAAAAAATTTAAAGTAATTTGTACATTTTTTATACTTACCAATGGCCCAGACTTAGCTGGTGCTAACTCAAACATATATAGGGCAAAACACAATTTTGCCCCCAATCCCCAAAATTTGCATGCAAAACCGAAAATTTGAAGTCCTATCTGGACCTCCATACATTTACTCTCTGCGCATGCGCAGATGCCAGGAAGTCACTGAAACTGGTGCCAACATCATTCTTTGTAAAAAAGATTATAATATAATAATTCAGCGGGGAGGTATGAATGCCCAGTACTGCCCACTCATGGGAGGGCCTTTCCCATCTGGGCCATTGGCAAGTATAAAAATATATAAATTACTTTAAATTTTTTCATGTTTTTATACTGTATACCAGACTTAGCTGAATCGTAAAAAAGGTGGAGGGCCTAGAACTTCCGAAATAGTAGATCAACATAGATCAAATCCTTCAATCCATGATGAAGAAAATTAGAATAATTAGAATTTACATGTATGTCTCTTTATACCATAATAGAAGAGACATATCCTAATATGGTTCCCAGTTATGTAAAACCTAAATCTGAGCATGAAATCATGCTAATTAGGATGTAATGAGTTCACAATTTTTAAGGCTAGTCTGGACTAAGCCCCAAAAATTAGGATGACATATTTGAGAATGAGAGAAAATTGCCCATAAACCTACACCATACAATAATACTACAGCTGAACACTGAATATAGTACGGACAAAACAGCTTCCTTCATAGTTACATACCCAATAAGCCAGAGAAGTGGAGAAAATGACCCCCCCCCCCCCTTTTTTTAATATATCTTCATAAGAAAGAGGGGAGAGCTCTGGAATTAATAAGCAGTACCAGGAAACAATATAAATAAATATCGATCAGGCACTCAAGAATTAATTCATGAATAATAAATGGTGCTTAACTCCACTTCACAAGCCAAGGCTATAGCAACGATTTTGGTAAATAACATTATCCGCTACAAAATATGCACTGCACACGGCGTATACGGGTAAGACGAAATGAGTGAAATAATAATATAACATGCACATATTAAAGCGAGATACGATGAACAATCTCTGCAGAGAAAACACACTTCAAAGATCATTCACAGGCAGCCGCTGTACAATTAAATCTGGTAAGAACACTCTCCAACGTGTACTATTTGGTACCTACAACTATAAACAAGTGAGAATATGCAATTTGAGAACCGACAAAATAGAGACCAGGATCTAGAAATGGAGGTAGGTATGATTAACCGGCTCCAACACAGACCGTCCCCGAAATATATAATAATTTCAAAGTCCACCAAAGCGATAGCGTAATAAAATATTGCTCGAGTGCATTAAAACGCAGCCTGTAATCATCTAAAAAACCACTAAGTGGTTATGCAGTCACCTATGAACTCAAATGGCAGCAATTACGATGATTTAATAAGTGCTTGTATATTAGAAATCAGAAAATAAACACCAGAAACTAATGCAACAAAACTGCATATATGCCTATGAGGGCACCATGCAACATGACCCAAACACACAGTACATATGTATTAAGATATATATACGCTACAGTGTGTGAGTGTGGGTGGGTGGGGGGGGGGATTCGAATTCATGTCCAAACCTCCTCACCCACATTACTTAAACATTGCTGGTCCAGACAGCAAAAATATAGTAACCGCAAAGCTCCCTCACATCTGACATACTCCATTATGCTACTGAGGGCAGAGAATGACGTGAAGAACAAAACTTCCCTTGAAGAAGAAAACCCTCTTGTGGGGGAAGCTTCTGGCGAATGTTCAATAACAGACACTTTAACCTCAATGTAATCAATAGAAACAAATGAATTGAAGGATACACATGTCCTATCATTCATTCCCATGAATACGGCTTAGCGTCAATTGTATGCGTGCAAATGCCTAATACTGGCGACACAAATGATGGAAACTATTATTCCTGTGCGCCGCAAACTTAACTATCCTGAAGCAATCCTACATAAGATCACGTAATAGCCATACAGTTAGAATAAGCCCAAGATGCTGCCAGCGCTTTTACTTCATGTGCTGAAATCTTTAGCACTGACTGCTGATTGGAAGATAAATTTTCCTGAGCAGTACGAATAGCTAATTGAATCCATCTAGCAATAAAATGAACTGAAATGTCCCTTCTATTGGAAATTAATGACAAAAGAAGCGTTTCTTCTCTTCTGATAAACTCTGATCTGCGTCTATAAATACATGATCGCTAATAATATAAATTCAATGATGTGGCATAAACAATAAGACATCATTTCTGAATATGTGGTCTCCAAGAACCGAGGGTCCCAAGATCCCTGCATAGAGAGACCATCGGACTCAGGATTGTAAACCAATATATGAACTCACATCTGTCATAATTGAGAAAACCGTTAAATATATTTCCCAAACTTGACCTTATGTTAAAAGATTCGCTAAAACAAAACAGATCTAGAGCGAAAAATGTCTACCACTCCAGTTAAGAAGAACTGGAGGGGACGTGTGTGTAAGCGACCCATCAAAATAACATTCATAGCCGCTGCGCACAACCCCATCCGACGCATAAAATTTTCCACTCTTAATGCGTCAGATAAAAGTGAGCCAAACAACTGGCTAATTCGCTCTGTGAAACAACAGACAAATCAGCCTGTTGAAAATGAATTGTAGGATACGTGTATCCTATCATTCATCCCATGAGACATTATCTAGTTCATTATTCAAGTGATCTAAAGAACTATACTCGCTGCATCGCCGAACGCTTGCTTTTCAACTGAAAGATTATCATAAATAACTTAATTATCCAGTTCCAGTCAAAATCAGTCGGACCGAGCTATATAAGAGCCTCGGGCCACTGGCTCAGGGGTGTCTGATCAGTAAACTCAAACAGACCTAAACCCCCTATCCAAGTGGCTGTATAGTCAATCCCTAAAGTAATATATAGGAGGGGTACCTATACCTTCGCTATGAGTCCTTTTTGATGATCTGAGTCTAGGACAACCTCTCCTACTCTTTCTGCTGGTGTTGGCCGATTAGACCCCAACTTAAAGAGCCAAGTATTGATGCTTTCTTGTAGCTTAATCCTACATTAATGAAAGATTACCATCAAAGACTAAGGGTATGTTTCCGTGGGCCATTCGAGAATACTAGTGTTATTCTGGACATGCGCAGATAAGGCAGAATGTGATTCGTGTCGTTTTGTCCAAGAAAATGTATTCTGGAATAATATTCGGAATGTATTCTGTTAATCCACCTCACGAGGAGGAATAAACATTATTCTAGACATGCGCAGTATTGCGCACTGACTAAATAGTTTTGCACATCACAAATCTTGAGGCTGAAATTTGTTTTCAACGATGGCGTAATAGTGCCAACCTGCCTCAAGTTATTTATCTGTTACAACAGATTAATAAACTTTTATAACAGATTCATAATTTGTTTTAACAAATTAGTAATGTGTTATAACCAACTAATAATCTGTTTTTAACAGTTTTTATACAGTTATAGCCAACTAATATTCTGTTGTAACAGATTAAGTTGGCCTTATCTATTTTTACCAATTAATGATCTGTTATAGTTATCTTTTAAAAGCAACAATGGAGGTGTGTGTGTGGGGTGGGGTGGGGGGGGGGGGGGTGGGTGCACGCCTCCTAGTCCCTTCATGTTACACTTGTGCAATTTAAGAAAAGAACTGACAAGTTCCGTCATCTGTGCAACCATCAACCTTTCGTACGTGAATGTGCAAATAAAACCTTTATGGTTCACAGATGTGGTATAAAAATGGGATTTTAAGGCTTATGTGACTGGGTACAGACCTTGTAAAGTAGTAGAGCGATATGTGTTGGTATGTACAGTATATGGCTAGAAGCCCATGTGTATTCCCATGCCTATAGTAAGGGTCTCTGAAGAAGGTCCAGGACCACTGAAGCAGTTTTATTTACGTAAACAAATCTGTTGGATTTTCCAGGATGTGGTCTGTCGGTCAGCGGGGCCTTAATGTCGCTGGGGCTTTTGGGCATTTCCAATACGGCTCGACCTGATGCTTTTACCGATGCTATTGCACAACGCCTTCTTCCCGTAGTCTGTTTACCCTATATAACACTGTACCCCCCCCCCCCCCCCCCACACACACACCTCCATTGTTACAATGGCACGAGCATTCTCAGTGCACAGCCGTCCTCTCGCTCTGACGTCTCTCGTGCCCATGACTTTTTTGCAATGTCACTCTAGTAGCCTACAAGGCCTCTTCGACTCAACCGCGACTACAGAATTGCGCCCCACCCATATGGGCCTTATCATGCTTTACCCCATGTAACACTGTACTGCTACGCCCCATTCGCTTTAACACGGGAGGACTCGGAGCAAGTCCCATGCAGCTCTACCAACTTTATACACCGAGCCCAAACATCTGACTGCCACCTGGTCTTTAGTCGACTTTTTGTGACAGGTGTCCAACGCACGCCTCTACCTCCGTTTCTTCGTGCGAGTTTTACTGCCGTATCATACGGGAAATCTTTCGGACTCTTTAATTCCCCTGTTCTACAGCACAATGCAGCCACACGCATAAAATCTTCATCCAGTAGGTGATTAAATTATGCAACTAGGCATTTTAACCAGACCCTCCCCCGCCTCCTGCCCCAAATACACCACTGACCTATTTAGAAATAAGCCGTAACACATGACTCCTGTTGGCCCTTTATATATTTACTGGCCAAGTTTCTGTGAGGCGACGCCTTATCCTGGTACCCATGTCTGTACTTTAGCTCTCTAATTTCATAGAAAAATAAACTGAGACTGTCTTTATAATTCCGTGTCGGTGTTGAGACCAATTTGTTTCAGCCACATCTCACTCTACCATTCAAAAATAAATTCAGACTATTCTTATAATTCCAATTCGGTGCTGAGACCAAATTGTATCAGCCACGTCTCACTATACCATAAAATAAAACATTGTTGAAAGCTATTGCAAGGTTCAAAGCTTCCAAAGGTTTTGCACATTGCAGTTACATTAAGTGTCGAATCTACTTCCATTCACAGGCACTCGACAAAATATCAGATTTTATCAATTTTAATAAAATATATGTTATATTATCAAAACTAAGTTTTTTAGTATTGATAATATAATATATATTTTATTAAAAATGATAAAATCTGATAATTTGTCGAGTGCCTGTGCACAGAATAATTCTTGTTAGCTGCCGATAACGCAACCAACTTTTTCTGTGTCATCGGTTAATTCTTCAACGAGAAACGCAATCTTGATCAATATCGATAATTCTCAATATCATGTAACATGAAATGAACGTTTCCTTGAGAATAAGATTCTGTAATTGCACTGCGCATGACACACTAGTCGGTTGAATTCTGAATATATTCGGAATGGCCCACGGAAATGTACTCTTAGTGTCTGGAAAACTAAAGCGACCTGTAGGAAGTTTTCCACCTGTTCAAATGTTAAAGATGACGACGCAAGGCTTTGTCACATCAGAATAGCTCCCACTTAACACCTGTTAAGACAGAGATATATATGATAAATAGGCCTGGAAAGAAGGTACAAACATCCACAAAATTCCTTTCCATACAGACGTTGCGTCACAGTAATTAAAATTGAAGTACATAAGACCGTGAGTCTAAATTCGCTCTGAATAAGAAATTATCTTCTCAATTGTGTCCGAGCGAACAGCAAAATGATGAAGGCAAGGCTACAACTAAGATCTTAGCCTGCTCATTCAACGTAGAGAAACTCTCAACACATCTTCCCTGGTCATTTTTTAAATGTGATAAAAAAATGGTTAAAAATACAGAAGATGATGATAAGAAACCGTATTACTTCTTCCCACAGGAAGTTAAATATGGTGTCGTCTACATAATCGAAGACCTGTGACACCCATGTAGATTTAACCAGAAAGAGATTTTATTATCCTGCTCTTTGTCCAGATGAAGTCAACGTCTAACAATGCTAGCGGTTTCTCACAATTACTCACAGCATTGTGATTCACTGGAACAAGTTCAAGGAAACGATAATGTATAGTATCCATATCATCCATGAGTTGTTCTGAAAGGGAAGGTTATTCTCATCCGTATCCCTTTCATCATTCGTCTAAATCAGTTTAGAATCACGGTCACCGGCATCTGAACAGGCAGATGACTGCACCGATCAAGCATCATTCAACAGCTCAAGTTTTGAGATTGACGTTGAGTGCTTCTGCCTTAGCAGGAATACTGCAATGAGCTGTGCAATTTGCAACAGCAAGTCCGTTATGGAGGCCTGAGGAGCAGCGGTCATGTATTGCTTGTCAACCAGCTGCTCCTGGGACAGTGCGTCTGAGATGGCCCTTTACCGCGGACGTCCCGATGAATGAAGCCTCATCTCCTTGGCTACTAGATGGTGCGACTTTCTTCACAAAATGTGGACCTCTTGACGATGCAGACTAGATATCCTAAGTCACTTAGCCAAGGTGCGGTCGGGAGTGATTGGTAGACGCTGAAGAAGCCAAACTGTAGCCACCCCCGGCTTCGAATTGAAATGAGCGTACCGGACAATAGGTATGTACGTAAGCTCTGACTGATGCAGGTTCCTACCAGGCTTGGGGCGAATACTTTGTAAATGTATTTGAATACGAATACATGTATTCATAACATTCAGTGAATACTGAATACATGTGAATACTTGATAAACTGTATTTGAATACGACTGAATACTGAATACGAATACCCCAACCCTGGTTCCTACCAACAACATCCGGCCCCAGATGTTGTTAAAAGAGAGAGAGGGGGGTCTCCCTCTTGCTCATGGTCCTGAAAGACCTAGCCAAGCATACCTCAGAACTTGCCGGCTTCTTCCTTCCATCGATGCAGGGTGAGCAGGATTGGATTTTATAGTGCTCGCTACACCCTTGTTTCTCTCTCAACCGCTACGGACATACCAGGCATCACACTACCCATATTCTGAGTAACGATCCACCGTTTGAGCTAGCTGGAGACAAGCGTAAACCCTATATTCTAAGGTCTAGGAACTTGTCTTATATCATTGAGCACTTATACAGCTAGCTCTGAATACAATGCATATGCGACACATCCGGTGTCGCGGTCCTCATATTCAAAATTAACCGCTTCACTGGCGACAGGGAACTGAAACCACATGGTTTATAGCCCTGTGCAATATTAAAAGCACTTTAGCCGTTATGTAGAGGAAGCCGTAAGACTAGCTGACCCCGGCTGCCTATTAGACGGGACGTCCCGGACAGACGTCATGGACGTAAACTCCGACTGATGCAAGTTCCAACCAACAACATCTGTCCCCAGATGACGCTGTAAGTTTTCTTGCTCGTGGTCCTGGCTGACCTGGACAAGCGTACCTCAGAACTTGCCGGCTTCCTCATTCCGTCGTCGCTGGGAGAGCATGTTACTATGGTATATTATAGTGCTCGCTCCACCCTATATTATCTCGTAGCCCGTAGCAGACACACCCGGCGTCACAGTTCTCAGAGACCTGAGTAACCGCTTCCCCGGTCGAGCTAGCTGGCAACAGGGAACTAAAACCATGCGCCATGGTTTTTAGTCCTGTCTAAATGCGACAATGAACTTTGCGTGGTCGTGTGTGCTTTTCGAACACAGAGGAAGCTATAAGACTAGCCGACCCTGGCAGCCTATTAGAAGGAGCGTCCCAGACAGGAAGGCATGGACGTAAGCTCCAACTGACGCAAGTTCCTACCAACAACCTCTGACCCCAGATGTTGTTATAAGAGAGAGGGACTTCTCTCTTGCTCGCGATCATGGTAGACCTGGACGAGCATACCTCACAACTTGTCTGCTTCCTCCTTTCCGTCGTCGCAGGGTGAGCATGTTCGGATTTTTATAGTGCTCGCTACACCCTTTTTCCTCTTCTCAACCGCTATGGACATACATGGTGTCACACTACCCATATTCTGCGTGATAGATCTGCCGATTGAGCTAGCTGGAGACAAGGATGTAAACCCTATATTCTAAGACCTAGGCCCTTGTCTTATATCACTGAGCACTTTTCCGCTCGCTCTAATAGTATAATACAACGACGGAAACACACTCTCAGACGGCGTCATGAAACACACCATGTTCTTGTTCCTCTGTAAATAGAAACTAAAAAACTATAGTGACATTTTGGCGAGAGGACAAGCAGTGTCCCCTCGCTGCGAGAGGACCGGTAGTGTCCACTCGCCTAACAACAAACCATGACACAAGTCATCAACATTGTCAAAATCTGACACATGGTGCAAGAATTAGTGGTAGTACATCGACTAAAGCAAGACACGACCATGTAAATAGAGGAAAGGCTTCCTCTTATTTGCTCTGCTATTAGAGAAATATTACCTAAAATCTAACATAGGTCAATTGTACCACCACCAAATCCACATAAATATAAGATAACATTAAAATATGATCGATGAAATAAATACATTCAACAGAAAAATTCCTTCAAAAAATAAAAAACAAATTTTTTTAAAAATCTTTCTTAGAAAAGAGCCCAAGTTCCCAAAGGAAACGATGAACCCAAAAGAGCCTAAGTGTGGACAAAATTATAATAATATGCCATAAAATTAACTACCACACTATCAGAATATTTAATGTTACTTACAACCGTCATTCCTTAAATAATAGGAAACTACCAAGAGCATTGTCAAAGTAAACAACTTCAAACCGAAAACAAGACCCCAGGCAACACGGTCTGAAGTCAGTAACAGAAACAAGACTATCCGATGTAAAGCAAGATCTTCATCAGAAGAAAAAACGATACATCGGATGTATGATGTATGACCAAAATGCCTAAACACCCCAAGGGTGAAGAAGTAACCATGGGAATGTACAGAATAATCTTTTGGGGGATTGGGGGGCAAAATTTGTGTTTGGGCCTAGATATTTTTGAGTTAGCACCAGCTAAGTCTGGGCCATTGGTATACAGTATAAAAATATCCTAAACTTTTATGCACATCTATGACCCTACCAGAACAACTGAGTATACTTTAAACATTTCAAATTATATACCCTTGGAGCTTTTCGTCGAAAACCGTCCCCAACAACAAAAGCGGCAACATTGGATACACATGGAGTGGAATAAAAAATCCTATACCTTTATGCACATCTATGACCCTTTCATTGGAAACCAACTCTCCAACAACAAAAGTGGCACCACTGGATATACACATGGAGTTGAATCAAAAATCCTATGCTTTTATGCACTATGACCCTACCAGAACAACTGAGTATACTTTAAACATTTTGAATTATATACTCTTGGAGCCTTTTGTTGGAACAACAAAAGTGGCAGCACTGGATACACATGGAGTCGAATCAAAAATCAATGACCTTACCAGAACAAATGAGTATACTTTAAACATTTCGAATTATATACCCTTGGAGGCTTTCGTCGGAAACCAACTCTCTAATGACAAAAAATGGCACCACCAAAGCTACACGGGATCAATTTAAAAAATCTGAAACCTTTATGCACATCTGCAGTCCCTACGTGAACACCTGAGAATTCCTTAAACTTTTGAGTTATGTACCGTAGGAAAACAATTGTCTGATGACAATAATGGTGCCAGTGGGAGCCACATGTGGTAGAATGAAAAATTATAAATTCATAGTAATTTGTATATTTTTCATCCTTACCGATGGCCCAGACTTAGCTGGTGGTAACTCCAAAATATCGAGGGCCAAACACAAATTTTGCCCCCTCCCCCCAATCCCCAAAATTTGCATGCAAAACCGAAAATTATAAGTCCTATCTGGTCCTCCATACATTTACTCTCTGCGCATGCACAGATGCCAGGAAGTGACCGGAATTGGAGAAAAGAGAGTATTACATAATAATTCTGCAGGGAGGTATGAGTGCCGACTCATGGGAGGGCTATCCCCATCTGGGCCATAGGTAAGTATGAAAAATATACAAATTACTATGAATTTATAATATTTTTTCACTGTACCTATGGCCCAGACTAAGCTGAATCGTAAAAAGGTGGAGGGCCTAGGACTTCCGAAATAGTTCCAATCCTGCAATCCATGATAAAAGGAAATTAGAACAAGTGTTTGACCACTGAGGTGGTATTAGTCCCCTATGGCACTTTTGTGACATAAGGTGTTTTTGTCACAGAAGACACTAGAGTATATAAGCATCTTGGATTTTGAAAAAAAAATATTGAGCGTGCATAATCCCCTCACAACCCTTTATCCATGTACCATATATGAAAGGCGTAGCTTGAACCATGTTGGAGTGAGGGGTGGTAACATAAAATAGAGAAAAAAGCTTAGAAAACACAACAAAAATGGCTGCCATTCTGCCATCTTGGATTTTGAAAAATAAATATTGACTGTGCATCATCCCCTCAGAACCATTTATCCATGTACCAAATATGAAAGGTGTAGCTTGAAGCATGTTGGAGGGAGAGGTGGTAACATAAAAACAGACAGACAGACAGACAGACAGACAGACAGACAGACAGACAGACAGACAGACAGACAGACAGACAGGCAGACAGACAGACAGGCGGACAGACAGACAGACACAGACAGACAGACAGACAGACAGACAGACAGACAGACAGACAGACAGACAGACAGACAGACAGACAGACAGACAGACAGACAGACAGATAGACAGACAGACAGATGTTAGATTTTGAAAAAAAAATATTGAGCGTGCATAATCCCCTCACAACCCCTTTATCCATGTACCATATATGAAAAGTGTAGCTTGAACCATGTTGGAGGGAGCAGTGGTAACATAAAATAGAGAAAAAAGCTTAAAAAACACAACAGAAATGGTTGCCATGGCGCCATCTTGAACTAGAACTATCACTGAAGGTGATTAATACCTCCGCTTTGGGTTTTTAGAGGAATGCACTTCTGATCATGTAGGCGAAGGCCATAAGGAAATGTATACATAAAGATCATTTTTTGTTGTTGAAATTTGTATTTGCATGTGGCCTTCCACAGAACAGCACTGAATACTTAAAGAGCCCACACATATATGGTTTACATTTGGAAAAACACATTTACAATGTGCAACATGTATTCAAAATCGGATCATTAATGTAGGAGGAGTTGCACACACAAGAATCCCATTTGAAAACCCATAATAAATCCAAGTTAAAGGGAGATAACCTGGTTAAAATTGTCGCAGAACAAAAATTTGGGAATATGCGTATGTTCACTTAGTTGTGATAATGTTTGAAAGGTTTCGTTAAAATTGATTGATAAATGTAGGAGGAGTTGCACGCACAAGAATTTCATGTAGAAACCCATAATAAATCTAAGTTAAAGGGCGATAACCTAGTTAAAATTGCCACAGCTCAAAAATTTTGGAATATGCGCATGTTTACTTAGTAGTGATGATGTCTGTAAACTTTTGTCCAAATTGATTGATAAATGTAGGAGGAGTTGTGCACACAAGAATTTCATGCAGAAACCCATATTAAATCAAAGTTCAAGAGAGATAACCTGGTTAAAATTGTCGCAGATCAAAAAGTTTGGAATATGCACATGTTCACTTAGTAGAGATGATGTTTGAAAGGTTTCATCAAAATCGGTTCATTAATGTAGGAGGAGTTGCGCACACAAGAATTTGTTCGAACGGAAAGACATAATAAATCTAAGTCAAAGGGAGATAACCTGGTTAAAATTGTCACAGATCAAAAATCTTGGAATATGCGCATGTTCACTTAGTAGTGATGATGTCAGAAAAGTTTTGTCCAAATTGATTGATAAATGTAGGAGGAGTTGCACGCACAATAATTTCATGTAGAAACCCATAATAAAACTAAGTTAAAGGGAGATAACCTAGTTAAAATTGCCACAGCTCAAAAATTTTGGAATATGCGCATGTTCACTTAGTAGTGATGATGTCTGTAAACTTTCGTCCAAAGTGATTGATAAATGTAGGAGGAGTTGCGCACACAAGAATTTCATGCAGAAACCCATATTAAATCAAAGTTCAAGAGAGATAACCTGGTTAAAATTGTCGCAGATCAAAAAGTTTGGAATATGCACATGTTCACTTAGTAGAGATGATGTTTGAAAGGTTTCATCAAAATCGGTTCATTAATGTAGGAGGAGTTGCGCACACAAGAATTTGTTCGAACGGAAAGACATAATAAATCTAAGTCAAAGGGAGATAACCTGGTTAAAATTGTCGCAGATCAAAAATCTTGGAATATGCGCATGTTCACTTAGTAGTGATGATGTCTGAAAAGTTTTGTCCAAATTGATTGATAAATGTAGGAGGAGTTGCGCACACAAGAATTTCATGTAGAAACCCATATTAAATCAAAGTTCAAGAGAGATAACCTGGTTAAAATTGTCGCAGATTAAAAAGTTTGGAACATGCACATGTTCACTTAGTAGAGATGATGTTTGAAAGGTTTCATCAAAATCGGTTCATTAATGTAGGAGGAGTTGCGCACACAAGAATTTGTTCGGATGGAAAGACACAATAAATCTAAGTCAAAGGGAGAAAACCTGGTTAAAATTGTCGCAGATCAAAAATCTTGGAATATGCGCATGTTCACTTAGTAGTGATGATGTCTGAAAAGTTTTGTCCAAATTGATTGATAAATGTAGGAGGAGTTGCGCACACAAGAATTTCATGTCCGGAAAGACGTACGGACGGACGGACGGACGGACGGACGGACGGACGGACGGACGGACGGATGTACGGACGTACAGGGCGATTCCTATATAGCCCCCACTTCTTCGAAGCGGGGGTATAATTATTGAAAAAAAAATATTGAACGTGCAACATCCCATTACAACCCTCAATCCCTGTGCCAGATATGAAAAGTGTAGCTTGAACCATGTTGGAGTGAGGGGTGGTAACATAAAGTAGAGAAAAAAGCTTAAAAAAACACAACAAAAATGGCTGCCATGCCGCCATCTTGGATTTTGAAGAAAAAATATTGAAGGTGCGTCATCCCCTCCCAACCCTCTATCCATGTGCCAAATATGCAAAGTGTAGCTTGAACCATGTTGGTGGGAGGGGTGGTAACATGAAAATAGAGAAAAAAAAGCTTAGAAAACACAACAAAAATGGCCACCATTCTGCCATCTTGGATTCTGAAAAAAAAATTTTGAGCGTGCATCATCCCAACAGAACCATTTATCCATGTACCAAATATGAAAGGTGTAGCTTAAAGCATGTTGGAGGAAGAGGTGGTAACATAAAAAAAACAGACAGACAGATGGACGGACGGACGGACGGATGCTCCAACATTTCGGGTTTATGGGCTACCAAAAAAACATTTTGTATGTCCAAAACCTTATTTTACACAGAACCCCACCCCCTCCACCCTAGAACTTATATTTAACCCTAACCCCACCCCTCCACCCAAAAAACCACACCCTACCCCACCCTGACCCTAAACCCTAAAAGCCCACCCCAGACCCTAACCCCCACCCACCCCCAGGACCTACCCCCCAACCTTAAGCCCTACTCTGGGGCTACCCCTAACCATAACCCCACCCCTGACCCAACCCCACCCTAGCCAAACCAATAGGATTAGGAGCTATTTTTCGGTTTAGGGGCTACTAAAACTACCCCCCCCCCCCCCCCTGAACCCAAGGCTACCCCCCCCCCCCCCCCCCGGGACCTAACCCTCCCCAACCTTAAACACTACTCACGGGCTACCCATAACCCTAACCCCACTCCTAACCCTAACACTACCTTAATTTGAAGGGAGCCCCTAATAATAATATCCCCTAAACCCCCAATGTTGGCCCGGACGGACAGACGGGCAGAGTGCAATCCTATAGTCCCCTTACGGTTCCCGTAGGGGACTAATAATTATGAATTACATGTATGTCTCTCTATACAGTAATAGAAGAGACATATTCTAAATAAGGAGCCCAATTAAATAATTCCTTATTGTAAGCATGAAGACAATGCTACTTAGGATGTAACAAGTTCCTAATTTTTAAGGCTAGTCTGGACTAAGTACCAAAAATTAGGATGGCGTATCTGAGAATGAGTGAAAATGAAAAAATTTATAGTAATTTATATATTTTTTATACTTACCAATGACCCAGACTTAGCTGGTGCTAACTCTAAATTATTCGGGGCCAAACACAAATTTTGCCTCCCCAATCCCAAAAATTTGCATCCAAATAAAAAAAATCAATGTCCTATATGGTCCTCCATACTTTTGTCCACTGTGCATGTGCAGTGTCAAGAAAGTACCAAAAATGGCGCCAAATCCTCATTTTTACAACCAGTGCCTGGTAAATGTTATATGATCAGCGGGGAGGTATGAGTTCCCAACTCATGGGAGGGCCATCCCCGTCTGGGTCATTGGTAAGTATAAAAAATATATAAATTACTATAAATTTTTTCATATTTTTATTCTGTACCAATGACCCAGACTTAGCTGAATAGAAAAAAGGCTGGAGGGCCTAGGACATAAAGGAAAATCCAATAGGTTCAATTACATATATAGAATTATCCCCTCAAGGAGAAAAGGAGAAACAGGATTTACATATATCTTTCTTGTTTATACAAAATAAGAAAGACATATTACCAATCCATAATTGAGCACAATAACATCAATGATCTCTATTAACATCCAGTATAACCCATTATACTAATTTCTTAAAGGAAAGCCAATAAATAAAGACAGTCCAGAGAATGAGACTCTTTATACTCATTTAAAAGTGTCCGAGGATTGTATATTAACGCTCGTATGACACGTGACATATACAAATGCTTCACACCGAGCTACACTTTAAAAATATTACATGAGATAGACATTAGCTTTACACTTTAAAACCATCCCAGCACCGACTCAGAATTACTGACTCCAGAGGAGGTATTCCCTTGCTTTTCACTATAAAGCAGGTGAGATAAGGGAACACCAACCCCCCCCCACCCCCCCTCCCCCTTCCTCTGGGTCAATCACCCCAGAACGAAGAGGGCAGCAGGACAGAGTCATTGCTGGAACAGAAAGCCTACATAACTATAGTTGCAACTGTTTAGTGGACGACATTCTGAGCAACAGATAACGGACTCAAACATCTAAGGTCGCCAGAAATAGACTCAATATTTCTAAGGTAAAAATTTGTGAATGTAGAAGGCTGAGACCAGTATGCAGCCTTCATCAAATCCGTAATAGCAATACTATTAGCATAAGCCCAAGATGCAGACAGCACTCTAACTTCATGCGCTGAAATCTTAAGCACAGACTGCTGAGTAGAAGATAATCATTCATAAGCAGTACGAATAGTCAACTGAATCCACCTAGAAATAGAATGGACTGTGATGTCCCTTCTATTAGGAAGCAGAGACAGAAAGAAACGTTTTCGTCCCTTTCTGATAAACTCAGATCTACGTTTGTAAATATGCATAGCTCTAACTGGACACAGCAAAGGCCTATGGCCATCTGAGGATGGAAGAGCCTTAATAACAATAGGCTCAGGGTACTTATTAGGAGCCTGATTCTTAGCCAAAAATCCAATATTGGTAGTCAAAGTAATAGTATTACCAATACTACGATAGTGAGAATCATCAACAGATAGAGCATGAAGCTCACTAACTCTTCTAGCAGAAGAGAAGGCAAAGAGAAAAGCTGTCTTATAAGATAAGTATTTGAAGTCTACCTTGTCAAGGGGTTCAAATGGCACTTCTTTTAGCTTCAGAAGAACCCAAGCTAAATTCCACTTAAGAATTAACCTAAGGGTTCTAGGTCTATTTATCAAAAAGTTTCTAACTAACTTTGATAAAGAGACATTAGATCCAATTTGTAAGTTATCATGATGAGCATAAGTATCCGATAGCATAGACCAATAACCCTTAATAGTTACTGGCTGCAGTTTGATCTCGTCAAACAAGTAGACCAAAAAATTAGCAATGTCTGGAATGGAGGGCTCATAGATATCAATTGAATGATCCCTACACCAACGAGAGAAAACCTTCCACTTAGCAGCATAATTTCGCGAAGAGGAGGTCCTCCTACAGTTAGAAATTGCGTCCACTGCTTGTCCTGTAAACTGCTTGCTGTGCAAGAAGGACTGCACAAAAGAAATACGTGAAGGTTGAGACCTTGCAGGTTGTGATGAAGTGTGCACGATTCCCCCTGCGAAAGAAGGTCCTTCCATGGAGGAAGCTTCCGAGGAATGTCCCATAACAGACACCTGAGTAGATTTATCCATGGTCTCTGGGGCGACAGAGATGCTACTAACAGAATCTTGCAGTGAGATTGCTTGATTTTTAGCTATATCTGTTGAATCAACGGAGCTGGAGGATATGCGTATTCTATCATTCCGTCCCAAGAGATCGAGAGAGCATCTACTGCGAACACTCGAGGATCTGGGCATGGCGACACATACGTCTGCAACTGATTGTTGAGATGCGTAGCAAACAAGTCTATCATTGGATGATCCCATTGATAGCAGATCTGATTGAATACTCGCTTGTTGAGAGTCCATTCTGACGGCAACATACAACCTTTCCAAGAAAGGGATTCCACTAGAACGTTCAGACGACCCGGAATATGACAGACCGACAGAAGAACCTGATGCTCTAGGAGAAACAGAAGGATTCTTTCCGTTAAGTTGAACAATGGAATGGAATGAGTGCCTCCCTGGTTCCGAATGTACGCTACTACTGTCGAATTGTCGGACAGTAGTATTTGAACATGTGAATTCTGAATTATGTTCATCCAATGACGTCGCGCAAGCCAAATTGACATCATCTCTTTGATGTTTATGTGCTTGTTCAGAAATTGCAGATCCCAATGACCCTGGCACCTCGAATCTGTTGGGCTGAAAGTCGCGCCCCAACCTGTTTGACTCGCATCCGTCATAATCGTAAAAAACGGATCCGGCAGTTGCAGTGGAACTCCCTGAGTTAACCACTGAGTATCTGCCCAAGTCTGAATCTCTTGTTTTACTTGGTTCGACAAGACGATGTTCGTTTCGAGCGAATGAATCTTCACACTCCAATTCTGAGTGAAAAATATCTGGAGTGGACAGGTGCGTAGGCGCCCCATCGGAATAAGGTCCGCTGCGGCTCCGCACAAAACTATCATTCACATAAATTCTCTCGCTGTTACTACATCTGAGTGTAGACAAAAGCGAGCGTAACAACTGACTAATTTCGCTCTGGGTCACGGCAGACGAACCAGATTGTTGTGCGTCTCGAAGCTCATTCCCAAGTGAATGAATGACTTGGATGGAACTAGATCCGACTTTTTTTCGTTTACTATGAAACCGAGACTTCGGAGCAATTGAAGCAGACTCTGAACATCGTTCTGAAGAGTTAATCTGTCGCCGTACCTCTGAAGAATGTCGTCCAAGTAGGCCAAAGTTACCACAGACGAATGAGCTCGGAAATGAGTCATTACCAAGTTCATTATTCAAGTGAAGGCCCAGGGCGCTAGATTCAGTCCGAAGCACATTGTTCGGAACTGATAAACGACTCCTAGAACAGCGAAGCAAAAGTACTTTCTGAACGTCGGATGTACAATGACGTGAAAGTACGCATCCTTGAGATCTATGCTCGCAGCATAATCGTTCACTCGAATGCTCGCTCTCACCGATCGAATGGTCTCCATATAAAATTTCAGAGCCACAATCAGCTTGTTTATCCAGCTTAGATCTATAACTGGACGGAACAAGCCGTTTGGTTTTGGTACCAGAAACAGGGAAACATGTGCCTGTAAAAACCGGGAGATTCCTGGTTTTCTACGACCTCTATTGCGTTCTTCTCTAGAAGAGATTGCACCTCTGATAGAAGCGAATCCCTCTTCTGAAGGTTTGATGGAAGCTGAGTCCATCATGGACTTCGTGTTAACAGAAGTTTTTCTCTGAAGGACAGTTTTAGACCTTCCGAAATAACCTCCTGAACCCATCAGTCGTCTGTAATTGACAACCAATTGGTTAAGAATCTTGACAGCCTTCCGCCCACTGGAGCACAATAGAGGTTCCGACCTTCATCTCCTGGACCTGCGAGGCTTGCGGGAGGAGAAACTACGTCCTCCCCGACCCGCACCTCGACCAGTCGACCTAGGGGCATCTGACCAGTTGTCTCGGCCAGCATTACGTTCCCTATCTGAGTCGCGACGGTCTCTGGAGTAACAACTAGAGGCTTTTTTTAGATCCTCTATAGGAGCTTCCCTTGGACGTACTTGCCCCAGAACTCCCTGACTTACTCCTCTCTGCTGAGTCTGGTTTTTTAGAAACGGACTTAAAGAGCAGAGAGTCTGAAGCTTTCTTGGTAATCTGATCGTAGATTGATGAAAGCTTACCATCAAAGAGCAGTTCTCCTGAAACCGGAGCAACTCGAAGAGAGTTTTTTCACCTTAGAATCCACCCTATTGGATGAAGCCAGGGCAGCATCACATCTAACTCCAAATTTGCCACTGAAAGGGCGGAGTTATACGTGGAAAATGCGATTGCCCAAGAAAGAACTCTCAAAGAAGTTTGAACATCCTGGAATTCTTTACCATCGAGACGTTGTGCCAACGCTCTGGTAAGGTGATCTGCGTAAGATAAGGCATCTAAACTGGCTCTGTTAGATGAGATTGTCGTCTCCAACGTACTGGAGTCTAAACGCAGAGGAACTCTCGGAATGCCCTTTCCTGCCATTTCAAATTTATTTCTACTGTTGATGAACAGCAGATGTAGAGCATGTTGTGATAAGAAACTGGATCTGCCAGTCTTAGAGGCTAGCCTAAAAACAGCGTCATTCAGCAATTCAAACGTCCATGAGACATTTCTGGACTGGACCGGAAATTCAGGAATGACGTCCTTAGTCCGGCCGAAGAAGTATGTGTCCAGTGACGCTATCAGTCTCTTATCTGGTATCGCAGCTCTCTGGTCCGGTGGAACAACGTCTGGAAGGTGTTGCCGGATAAAATCTACAGCCACCTTATGTTGTTCCAGAAGGGAAAAATCCAGCTCCACAGATTCCCTTTCACCATCCGACTGGACCAGATGCGAATCTCGGTCGTCCCTATCTGACACTGCAGGGGAACGTACCGACCTAGCTTCCTCAGACAGTTCCTGATCTGAAAGAGTTTCCGAAGGTTGCTGGGATGCTGAGATGGGTTGCGCTATCTGCAATAGCAAGTCCATCACGGAGGCCTGTGGAGCTGCGGTCTTGCGTTGTTTAGCTGCTGGAAGCTCCTGGGACGGTACCTCTTGCATAATTCTTTTATGCATACGTCTCGACTGGTAAGGCCTCATGTTCTTGGCTACCGGATGGAGTGACCTGGTCGATGTGGAATCCTTTGTCAGCGAAGCAGGCTGGGGATATCAGAGGTCACGTAGCCAAGGTGCGGTCATGTGTGCAGGCATGTGGAAGAGGAAGCCAACAGACTAGCCGACCCCGGCTGTCTATGCGACGGAGCGTCCAGAGCAGGAGGAGCGGACGTATGCTCCAACTGACGAACGTTATGTACGACAACATCTGGCCCCAGATGTTGTTGTAAGAGAGAGGGGCCTCTCTCACTCGCGATCCGGGTAGACTTGAACGAGCTAGCTACCAGACTAACTGGCTTCCTCTGATCCATCCTCCGATCCGTTGTCGCAGGGTGTGCGTGATCCGAGATTATAGTGCTCGTAACACCCCTTCTTCTCTCCTGGACCGCAACGGACAAACCCGGCGTCACATCACCCACATTACGAGTGATAGATCTGCTGGGTGAGCTAGCTGGCGACAAGGTCGTCAATCCTACTATGTATCTAGGCACGTGTTTAATTTCCTTGAGCAGTTTTGCCGCTAGCTCTTCATTGGTTTGCGGCGACGGCAGCACACTTCCGGAAGACATCACGGAAACATCACCCTGTTCTTGTTCCTCTGAAAAAGAGACTGAAAAACTGGAGTGACCCTGTGGCAAGAGGACCGGCATGGACCTCTCACCACTAACAATATACCGTGACACACGTCTCCAACGTTTGTCATCCCGACTGGCACACACTGAGCAAGAATTAGTGTGAGTACAGTGACTACAGCAAATACAATGAGCATGAGAATCAGAGGAAGACTTCCTCTCTTTACAATTTGAACAATTTGAACAATATTCTTTCATATTTAAAAAATATTATACAGCCGTAGTACTCGCAGTGACCCCTGAAAATACAAAGATACATAATAATAATATAATCCATAACAAAAATTTCGTAAAATAATTCAAAAGAAAAAATTTTCAAAAAATTTTTGACATGAGCCCAAGTTCCCAAAGGGAACGATGAGCCCAAATGGATCCCCAAAAAGCCTAAGTGTGGACAAAAATTTTAAAACATTTCTAAAAATTAATGTTACTCTTATGGACAATATTAATGTATCTGGCTATATAATAAACCTTACAGAAGACAAGGAATCACTGACAGAAGTAACCGTTGTCAACGTAAACAAAAGTCAATAAAAACCGAAAACAAGACTCCAGGCACTGAAAAACATGGCCCGAAATCAGTAACCAATTTTAAAGCACTATCCGATGTAAAACAGAATCTTCCACTAGGGTGAGGATGTAACCATGGGGATCAAAGAATAAACATTTTGTAACTATGCTAAAACTCCCAAGATATTTCAATAAAAAAATTTCCAAAATTATACCAAAAGCATGGGAGATTAGCAATGGGGGTTTCAAGGAAAGGGAGAGAGAAACACTTAACAAACAGTGGAGATTTCATAGCAAGAATGAAAACATCAGGCCCATGCCCTGAAATTAGAGAACATGAAATAATTTTATATAAAAATTATAAGTTACAGACCTGAACACATCCTTCCACTGTTTCTTCCTCTGATCCTCTTATTTCATCCTTGGATCCACCATTTCCTTCATTATTTTGTGTCTGGCATCATTTTAACTGAGATTATAAGCACAGATATCAATGAGATGTTACTGATAGAAGGGCCAAACAAAGAATGAGGATTTGGCGCCATTTTCGGTACTTCCTTGACACTGCGCATGAACAGTGGACAAAAGTATGGAGGATCATATAGGACATTGATTTTTTTGATTTTGATGCAAATTTTGGGGATTGGGGGGCAAAATTTGTGTTTTGCCTGAATAATTTAGAGTTAGCACCAGCTAAGTCTGGGTCATTGGTACAGTATAAAAATATCAGTCTCACGTTTCATATTCAATCAAATACAAATAATATTTTGTTTATATAAATTTGTTTTATTACAAATTATATGCCATATGCCATACAATAACACTTCAGATGTATGCAGGATATAATTACGGATAAAACAGCATCCTTCATAGTTACATACCCTATAAGCCAGAGAAGAGGTAAAAATTACCCACCCCACCTTTCTTTTGAAGGAATCTGGAATCAGTAAAAGCGGGTACCAAAAAACAATATAAATATTCGTCGAACAGGCACTCGGGTATTAACTGGCTGAGTGCTAGAAGCCACTATCAGGGCTTTCAAAAAAAATGATTGTACCTGAGCAAAAGCAACATTTTCCATACTCACGTTTCATATTCAATCAAATACAAATAATATTTTGTTTATATAAATTTGTTTTATTACAAATTATTTGAGAGTGCCTGTAGGCACTCTCCAATAATCTGGAATAAAACAAATTTTGATGAACAAATTCAGACTGCCAAAAATAATATAGCCCTCAACCAGTTAATTCCTGATTAATAAATGGTGCTTAATGCCACTTCAGAAGTTAAGGCTATAGTGACGATCCTAGTAATTAATATTGCCTGCTATATAACGTACTCTGCAGACAGCGTACACAGATACATCGAAAACCAGTGATAAAAAATATAGCATACACATGTCCAATCGAGCCACACTGACCGAACCCTGAAGAGAAAGCACACTTCCTAGGTAATCCACAGATGGCCTCTGTACAATAAATTCCAGTAACAACACTCTCCAACGATATCTACGATCATAAAAATATGTGTGAATTGAGTACTGACATAATAGAAACCTGGATCTAGAAATAGAAGTAGGTATGATTAACAGGCTCAGACACGGCCCGCCCCCAAAATAGATTATAATATCAAGGTCCACAAAATACAATAAAGCATTAACCTAGTAAAATAATGTGTGAGAGCATTTATATTTAGCATGTAATCATCTGAAAACCAGTTAACTGGTTATGCAGCCTGCGAAGTACTCAAAGAATAGCAATTTAATTGTGATGATTTTTAAATAAGCGCTCGCATATAACAAATCAACAAATAATCACAGGAAACCAATCCAACTAAAAAGCAGATATGTCCATGTGGTCGCCATAGAATACGACCCAAATGCATAATATGTATGAATTAAATTAGATGAGGCTTGTGGGAAGAAAACTATGTCTTGGAGGGGGGGGGGGGGGAGGGGGGATTCGAAGTCATATCGAACCCTCCTCACCCGTATTACTTAATCGATCTTGTGTTAGTCATAAAATAATATAGGAACCGCGATGGTTCCCTCACGTCTAACAGACTCCATTATGCCATTATGGGCGGAGAAGGACGTGAAGGATAGAACTTCCCCTGAAAGAAGACCCTCTCATAGAGGAAGCTTCTGGGGAGTGCCCCATAACAGACACTTGAGAATACTGATCCAAGGTTTCGTGACTACAGAGGTGCTATTAGTAGGATTCACAACGAGACTGTTTAATCTTAAAGTAATCTATTGAATCAAATGAATTGGAGGATACACGTTTCCTATCATTCATCCCCATCAATTCTGCAGAGCGTCTACTGCATGCACTCAATGATCTGGGCATGGCGACACAAATGATGGAAACTAATTGTTCCAGTGCGTCGTAAACTGAACTATCATGGGGTGATTCCACTGGTAGCAAAACTGTCCAAATACTCGCATGTTGAGCGTCCAATACAAATGAAACAGGAAACCCTTCCGAGGAGCGAGTCTGCTAGTATGTTCAGATGACCCAGTATATGACGGATAGAGAGATAAACATGAAAATTCTTCTCTGTTAGTTATCATAATGGAAATGAATGGGTGCAGCCCTGGTTCCTGATATACGCTACCACTATCGAGTTGTCCAACAACATCTGAACAAGCATGTCGGCATTGATGTAGCGCTAACAATATTGACATCATTCTTTAATGTTTTTGTGTTTCTCCAGAAACCGAGGGTTCCAAGACCCCTGCATTTCGAGTCTGTCGGACTCAGGGTCGTGCCCCAAACTATTGACTCATACCCATCATAATCGAGAAAGCCGGATCTGGCAGTTGCAGTGGAACGCTTTGAGTTAACCACTGAATATCTGCCCCAATATGGACCTTTTGTTTACTAGATCCGTTAAAACAATACTGGCCCTGAGCAAATGCGTTTTCACACTCCAGTTCTGGGTAAAGAATAACTGGAGGAGATGTGTGCATAAGCGACCCATCAAAACAAGATGCGTAGCCGCTCCACACACCCCATCAGTCGCATAAAAATTCCCGCTGTTAATGCGTCTGATAGTAGACAAAAGCGAGCATAACAACTGACTAATTTCGCTCTGGATAATGGAAGATGAACCAGATTGTTCTGAGACATTACCGAGTTCATTATTCGAGTGACAGCCCAGGGCGCTATCTTCAGACTGAAGCACATCACTCGGAACTGAAATACTATACCTTGGACGACAAACCGTAGATACTTTCTGAATGCCGGATATACCAGGACATGAAAAAACGGATCCTTAGATCTATGCTTGTAGCATAGTCGATCACTCAAATGCTCGCTTTTACCGGCTAAATTATAACCATAAATAAACTTTTAGAGTTTGATAAACTTGTTATCCAGTTCCAGTCTATTATCGGTCAGAACGAGCTCTATGGCTTCAGTACGAGTAACAGGTGACTATAGAAACCTAGAGAATCTGATTCTTGACGACCTCTATTACTTTCATTTTCAAGAGAACCTTTACCTCCGATTGGAGAGACTCTTATGCAAGGATTTGACGGAAGCATTGTCCATCACAACCATTAAGCTAGTTGTGGTTCTCCTGGAAAGATAGCCGTAGGCCGGCCGAGACCACACTTCTCGCCTACTGGTCTTCCGTAATAGTTATCCAGTTTGATGCGAATCTTGATAACCATCCGTCAACTGCTAAGCAATAGAGGTCCTAACCCTCACCTGTAGTACCTGCAAGGTCTACGGAAGGAGAAACTATGTCTCCTTCATGAAGAACCTTGAGCCAACAGCTTAGGTGCATCTGACTGGTAGCCTCGATCAGACCTAAGCCCCCTATCCGAGTTGCTGTATGACGATCCCTAGAGTAATTATAGGAGGGTTACCTATACCCTCGTGAGGAGTCCTTTTTAGACGACTTTCTGTCTAGGACGTCCTCCCTTACTCCTTTCTGCTATTGCGGGTCGATTAGATGCTGACTTAAGGAGCAGAGTATTGATGCTTTCTTTGTAGCTTGGTCTTAAACCAATGAAAGCTTGTCTTCAAAAACTTAGTGTCCGGAAACCGGAGCGACGAAGAGAGTTTTTCACCTTGTCATCTATTAAGGATGAGGACACAAGGGCTCTGTCACATCTGATTAACTCCAAATTAGCAACTGTTAAGACAGAGTTATACGTGATAAATATAATAGCCCAGGAAAGGACTCTAAATGTGGTACGAACGTCCTCAATTCCTTTCCATAGAGATGTTGCGTCACAGTTCTTAAAGGTGATCTGCGTAAGACAATGTCACAAAATTAGGTTTTATCGGCGCTTCGGCAGTGGGGACGTCGGTTATCTTGCTGAATTTATTGATGTAGACGTCAGTTATCGTGCTGGACTTATTGATTGTTGATTGTTTGTGTGGCCAATTCAGGTGAGTTGTGTGGGCATTGGACCGGTAGTTAATCATTGTTTGCCGAAGATGCAATTTGTTGTCGGGTTATACATGCAAATCTCAGAATCTTAAAAGGATGTTGGGGTACGTTCACTGGGAGAGTTGTGATGGTCTGGGGCTGACAAACAATGTAACCTGATACGAAAGTCTGTTTATGTGGCCGCCTGAGGTGGAAAATAACTGAAATGACTTTGGGTGAACTCTGCAAGGTGATAAATGACAGCTGTGTGATATGAAACCTACGAGAAAGCATATTCAACAAAATATGGGTACACAATCTATGTGAGTAGAAACTGTCATATTTATTAACAATTGTTTAAAAGTCGGCGAATAGTAGAACCAGTGATCGTTTGGAAAACCCGGAATGACACGATATAGGTGTGCGGCTGTTGACCACAAACATTCCAGATATTGAAATTTGACTGTTGTATTTGTATGCACCATTGGTTAGCTGGTATAACCGGACAATGTCACAACAACTAATTACTGCAAGTTAACAGATGTGCAGAGTGAAAATATGGTAAAGTAGCGATGCAATAATAAAGTACTGTTTCTTTTATCTTTGGTCGCAAAATTATTAAGTGCCTTAAGGCCAAGTGCAACAGAACAGTGGTTCGTCAACTAAGTACGATTTTCATCATCACCCAGTGATTTATTGGAGGTTCAACACGTATTCAAAGAATTCGAACTCGTTTGATGTGCTCAGTTGTACTTCAATGCCATATTGACATTCGTTGTGAGGGTGGCGACACCTTGGAAATCTGATGCATCGGTTCGCGAAGTCATAGTGTGTATACATAAGCATACAGAAACTGTAAATAACGAGCGCGCCTTAAGTATATGTATCGGCGAAATGACAATTACGATCTTGGGTAGTTTGTGTGGGTTACAACAGCTTTGGGCAATGGTATATATATTAAGGGTACAGTTAATGGGAACCTTGCAGGTTTCTGGTCCATCTCATGCTAAAATTGACGCGTGAGGTCAAATATTTGTGTGTAATATGTGGATTCGTACAGTCTAATTGGTGAAGTCCTGCTTGGTGGGCAGTCGAGCATTCATTTAACACGATTGTCGGATATGCTGTAATCCTAACCTGTGTGGTTGGTTGGATTTGTTCGATTCCTTGTTAGTCATAGACTGTGTGTTTAAGCTGTGATCTGTGTGGTTGGGCAAGATTAATGGAACTCTATTGATGGAATATTTCTGGTGGTCAGACATTGCTGTGTGATTGCTGTCTTGCATTGAGTACTTAGTGATACTAATGCATGTTGTTGTTTTGAAATTAGACTCAGTTTTCAATGGCAAAGTGATATTGCTTTTCTTGGATGGATAGAATTGACGTACGGCCTCGTATGGGTGAGAATATTTGACTGTGATAGATAATACCCTAAATATATGTAAGTGGGCCCTGTTTAGCACCTGGGTAATCGACTGTTCTCATATCGTCCTTTTTGTAAATATTTCATCTAAAATTGTAAATAAATTTTGCAACATGTGCCAGTTCTTATTTTACCGGATGCAAAACGAACCCCATCACATGTAGTTTGTGACAGACAATGAATCTAAATTTGCTCTGAATGAAGAAATGCTGTCTCAATTGTGTCCGAGCGAATAGTGAATGACAAAGGTAAGGCCATAACTAGGTAATTAGCCTTCTCATTCAAATGCAGAGGAACTCTCAGTACATCTTTCCCGTTTTCCGTTAATCGGTAAAATTACGGAAGATGATGACAAGAAACTGCCTTACTTTTTTCCACTGGAAATTTGAATATGACATCGTCTAAAAGGCCAAAGGCCTGCAACACCTGTCTATACTTAACCGGAAAAGATATTTCCTCCTCTTTTTCCAGATGAAGTCAGCATCCAACAACGCTAGCGGTTTCTTGCAAATAGTCGCAGCATTCTGATTCACTGGAACAAATTCAGGGTATTGGTGATGGATTAAATCCATAGCAACTATGTGTTGTTCCGAAAGGGAATGGTAATCCCCCTCCATATCCCTTTCATCATTCGTCTGAATCAGTTGAAAATCATGGTCAGCGGCATCTGAATGTGCAGATGGCTGGACCGACCCAGCACCATCTGACAGCTCAGGTTCTGAGACTGCCGTCGGCTGCTTCTGCACTTGCTGGGATGCTGCGATGAGCTGCGCAATCTGCATCAGCAAATCCGTTACGGAGGCCTGAGGAGCAGTGGTCTTCTATTCTGGCCACGGGCTGCTACCAGGACAGTGTGTCTGAGACGGCTCTTTTCTCCGGACATCCCGATATGTGAGGCCTCGTCTCTTAGCTACTGAATAGTGCTACTTTTGAGTGGTCACAGCATTCTGATTCTCAGGAACGAACTCAGGGAAGTATTGATGCATTAGATCCATCGTCACCCTGTGTTGTTCCGAAAGGGAAGGGTAATTCTCCTCCAAATCCCTTTCACCATCCGACTGAATCAGATTATATTCACGGTCATCGACATCTGAATGCGTAGATGACTGGACCGACCCAGCACCATCCGACAGCTCAGGTTCTGAGACTGCCGTTGGCTGCTTCTGCACTTGTTGCGATGAGCTGAACAATCTGCGACAGCAAGTCCGTTATGGAGGCCTGAAAAGCAGTGGTCTTCTGTTGCTTGGCCGCTGGCTGCTCCTGGGACAGTGTGTCTGAGATGGCTCTTTTCTGCGGACGTCCCGATGAATGAGGCCTTGTCTCCTTGGTTACTATTTGGGGTGACTTCTCTGACGAAGAGTAGACCTTCACAGCGATGCAGGCTGGATAGCAGAAGTCACGTAGCCAAGGTGCAGTCGTGTGTGCTTGGTAGACACTGAAGAAGAAGCCATAACTACAGACGACCCTGGCTGTGAACTGAACGGAGCATCCCGGACGGAAGGCGTGGACGTATGCTCCGACTGATGCAAGTTCCGAACCACAAAATCTGGCTCCAGATGTTGTTATGAAAGAGAGAGGGGGCTCTCTCGCTCGCGGTCCTTCAGACCTCGCCGAGCTTCCTGCTGAACTTGCCGTCTTCTTCCTCTCCGTCGCTGCAGGGTGAGCCTGTTATTATTTTATAGTGCTCGCTCTACCCCTTTCTACTCTCCTCGATCGCAACGGACACACCCGGCATCACGGTACCCTCGGATGGTGTAACCGCTTCACCGGTCAAGCTAGCTGGTGACAGGGAGCTGAAACCACGCTGTGGTTTATTGCCCTGTCTAATATTCATGAGCACTTCAGCCGTTAGCTCTGATTATCTGAATGCGACGATGGAAGCACACTCTCTGATGGCATCATGTAAACATCACCATGTTCTTGTTCCTCTGTAAATAGAAACTAAAAAACTAGAGCGACTTTTTGGCGAGAGGACTGGCGGCGGCCTCTCGCTGAGAGAGGACCGGCAGTGGCCCATCACTAACAACGTACTGTGACACCCGTCTCCAACATTTGTCATCCCATGCGACACATGTTGGGCAAGAATTAGTGGGAGTACATCGACTACAAGCAAGGCAACCAACATGTAAATCAGAGGAAAGACATCCTCGCCTTGCTTATTGAGGAATATGCTTTCATAATGAAGCAAACTAAGTTGATCGTACTCCCACCAACTCCACATTAAATATTATAAAAAGATACATAACAAAAAACATTCAAAATATAAATGGCAAAATAATATACACCAAAAATTTTTCGAAAATTTTTTACAAGAGCCCAAGTTCCCAAAGGGAATGAAGTGTCCAAATGTATCCCGATAGAGCCCAAGTGTGGACAAAAATTAGTTTACTATCGAAAAATTAACTGCTACCCTACTGGAATATTTAATGTATCTTACAACAGACCTACCATATAATAAATAGGAAACTACGTATATAAAAAGAGCGTTGTTAATGTAAACGTCAGAATGAAAACCGGAAACGAGACCGCAGGCAACATGGCCCGAAGTCAGTAACAGATTTTTGAACTATCCGATGTAAGGCAAGATCTTCATCAGAAAAAAAAATGATACATTGGATTTATGATGCATGACCAAAACGCCTAAACACCCCAAGGGTGAGGACTTAACCCTGGGGATATACAGAATAAACATTCTGTGTAACATGTTAAACTCCCAAGAAATTTTATAAAAAAATTTCAATAAAACAAGCCAAAAAGCTTGGGAGTGTAACTGGGGGGGGGGGGGGGGGGGGGGGGGGGGGGGGGATCAAGGGAGGGTAGGGAAGGAATACTAAACAAACAGTGGATAAATCATTATCAACAATGATGACGTCAGGCCCATGTCCCAAAATTGGGGAACATGAACTAATTTTTATAAATATTATAAAATTACGGCCCTGAACATTTCAAACCACCGTTTCTTCCTTCCTTCATCCAGTTGTGTCCTTGGATCCACCAAATTAACTGGTTGGGTGCTAGAAGCCACTATCAGGGCTTTCCAAAAAATGAGGGTATCAGAGAAAAAGCCAACATTTTCCTTGCTCATGTTTCATATTCAGTCAAATGCAAATAATATTTTGTTTATATAAGTTTGTTTTATCACAAAGTATTGGAGAGTGCAGCAGGTGCTTCCCAATAATTTGTAATAAAACAAATGTTCAATAACAAATTCAGACCACCAAAAATAATCTAGCCCTCAACCAGTTAATCATTGATTTGTGTCTGGCATCATTATAAACTGAGATTTAAAGTCACAGAAGTCAGTTTGTTGTTATCTGACAGAAGGCCAAATAAAGAATGATGTTGGCTCCAATTCCGGTCACTTCCTGGCGTCTGCGCATGTGCAGAGAGTAAATGTATAGAGGATCAGAGAGGACTTCTAATTATCGGTTTTGCATGCAAATTTTGGAGATTGGGGGGGCAAAATTTGTGTTTGGCCCTTGATATTTTGGAATTAGCACCAGCTAAGTCTGGACCATAGGTTCAGTGAAAAAATATTAGAAACCTATATGCACATCTGCAGACCCTACCAGTACAATTGAGCATACTTTAAATGTTCTGAATTACACACCCAAGGAACCGTTCACTGGAAATCATTATTTTAGTGATATTTTCAAGTTGTACCACAGGGGCCGCTTGGCAACAAAAATTCAACCAATTGTATTTTTCTCATGTAAATACCACACTTTAGAAAGGTAGTAACTTTCAAAATTATATCGTGAAAAAAAGGTCGTACTGATGGAGATCATAACTATATCCTCTCATTATGGAAAATGTGTAAATAATTATGAGAACAGAAGTTAAATTTCAGCCAAATATTTTTGATGCATAGAAAAAAACATGACCTGGGCATAAACAATTAGGGATTCTTTCAAATCTGATTACCTGCCTTTGGCAGCAAGGAAGGTAAGACATGAAAGTCATTCTCAACACAAACTTGCAATCTTGTGATGAGACAGATGCGTTTCCAGTTAGTTTCATGGGATAAAAGATGATAGGCAAAATGCAAGAGGTTTTGCCTAGAAATAGGAGAAACCAAGGCAGAAAATGATCGAACTCAAATTTGACCTCGCTATTGTACAGCTCTTAAAGCATCCCATAAAAATTATAAATTTTAAGTAATTTGTATATTTTTTATACTTACCAATGTCCCAGACTAGCTGGTGCTAACTCAAAAAATGATTTTTAGCCATAAATCCCACTTCTATAGTTAGGGTAATGGTATTACCCACACTACGGTAGTGAGAACCATCAACTGATAAAGCATGAAGTTCACTAACTCTTCTAGCAGATGCTACACCTAAGAGAAATATAGGTCAAGTATTTGAACTCTACAACTGCGTAGTTCAACGAAGAGGAGGACCTCCTGCAGTTAGAAATTGCATCCACTGCTCATCCTGTAAACTGTTTTCGATGCAAGAAGGATTGCACAATGGAAATGCGTGAAGGTTGAGACCTTCCGGGTTGTGATGCAGTGCGTGTGACTTCCCCTGATAAAGATGGTCTTCTCATGGAGGAAGCTTCCAGGGAACGTCCCATAACAGACACCTGAGAAGATTATTCCAAGGTTTCTGTGATGACAGAGGTGCTACTAGCAGAATTTTGCAATGAGACTGTTCGATTTTTAACAGAATCTGGTGAATCAATGGAGTTGGAGGATACGCAGGTCCTATCATTCCGTCCCATGAGATCAGCAAAGCATCCACAGCATACGTTCGATGGTCTGGACATGGCGACACAAATGTGGGTAACTGATTGTTCAGGTGCATCGCAAACAGATTTATCATGGGACGATCCCACTGGTAGCAAATATGCCCGAATACTCGCTTGCTGAGGATCCACTCTGATGGCAACAGGCGACCTTTCCGAGAGAGCGAGTCTGCTATTATGTTCAGACGACCCGGTATATGACAGACAGAAAGCTGAACATGATGATTCATGACATATAGAAGATTCTTCTCCGTTAGTTCGCATAACGGAATTGAATGAGTGCCGCCCTGGTTCCTGATATACGCTACTACTGTCGAGTTGTCTGACAAAATCTGAACATGAGCATCTGCTAATATGTGAATCCAATGTTATAGCGCTAGCCATATCAACATCTCTTTGATGTTTATGTGTTTCTCTAGGAACCGAGGGTCCCAAATACCCTGACACTTCAAATCTGTGGGGCTTAGGGTCGTGCTCCAACCCGTCTGACTTGCATCTGTCATAATCATGAAAACCGGATCCATGTTTTACAATGTCCGTTAAAACAATACTGGTTTCGAGCGAATGCGTTTTCACACTCCAGTTCTGAGTAAAGAATATCTGGAGGGGACACATGCGCAGACGACCCATCGGAATAAGATCCGCAGCCGCTCCACACAGCCCCATGAATTCCCTCGCTGTTGATGCGTCTGAGTGTAGACAAAAGCGAGCATAACAACTGACTAATTTCACTCTGGGTAACGGCAGACCAACCAGATTGTTGTGAGTCTCGAAGCTCATTCCCAAGTGAATCAACGACTTGGATGGAGCTAGATCCGACTTTTTCTCAATTACGATGAAACCGAGACGTTGGAGTAATAGAAGAAGACTCTGAATATCGTTTCGAAGAAAAATTCTGTTGCCGTATCTCTGTCGAATGAGCGCGGAAGTAAGACATTACCGAGTTCATTATTCGAGTGAATGCCCAGGGAGCCAGGTTCAGACCAAAGCACATTGCTCGGAACTGATACAGCGTCACTTGTACAGTGAACCACAGGTACTTTCTGAATGCCGGATGTACCAGGACATGAAAGTATGCATCCTTTAAATCTGTGCTTGCCGCATAGTCGTTCACTAGAACGCTCGCCCTTACTGACCGAATGGTCTCCATATAGAATTTTGGAGCCACAATAAGCTTGTTTATCCAGCTCAAGTCTATTACTGGTCAAAACAAGCCATCTGGCTTCGGTACGAGGAACAGGTGACTGTAAAAAACCCTGAGAATTGTTGACGACCTCTATTGCTTCCTTTGATAAGAGAGCCTCTACCTCTGCTAGGAGAGACTCTCTTTTGCAAGGATCTGACGGAAGATTTGTCCAACGCGCACATCTCATTAGTGGGGGTTTCGCTCAGAATGATAGCCATAGGCCGTCCGAGACAACACTTTTCACCCACTGGACATCTGTGATTGTTATTCAGTTTTTCGCGAAGTTTGATAACCTTCCACCAACTGGTAAGCAAAAGAGGTCCTGACCATCACCTGTATGACCTGCAAGGCTTACGGGAGGAGAAATGTCCACCCCACAAAGAACCTCGTCCCGTCAGCTTAGGGGCATCTGATCGATAGTCCCTATCAGACCTATGCCCCTTTCCAGAGTCGCTATACTGACGACCTCCAGAGCAAGAATAAGAGGGTTTCCTATACCATCATGAAGAGTCCCCTTTTGTCTGGGATGTCCTTTACTCTTTTCTGCTGCAGCGGGTCGATAAGATGTCGATTTTAAAAGCCGAGCGTTAGACGCTTTCTTAGTTGCCTGGTCATAGACTAATGAAAGCTTGTCGTCCAATATAGTATGTCCGGAGACCCGAGCGACTTGGAGAGAGTTTTTCACCTTGTCATCTATCAGTGATGATGACGCAAGGGCAACATCACGCCTGATTAACTCCAAATTAGCCACTGTTAAGGTGGAGATATACGTGGTATACATCATTGCCCTGGAAAGAACTCTAAGAGAGGTACGAACATCCTCAAATTCCTTTCCATTGAGATGTTGCACCACAGCTATTGTAAGGTGATCTGTGTAAGACAAAGCATTCAAATTTGCTCTATCTGTAGAAATTGCCGTCTCAATTGTGTCCGAACGAATTGTGAATTATCCAGGTAAGGATACCTCTAGATCCTCGGCCTGTTCATCCAAACACAGAGGAACTCTCTAAACATCTTCCCTGACCATTTTAAATAAACGTGGTCCAATATTTATGGAAGATGAAGTTAAGAAACCGCCTCTCTTCCTCGTACTCGAGAGATTAAATACAGCATCGTCTTTTTGGCCGAAGGCCTGAGACACCTGCCTAGACTGAACCGGAAAAGAAAGGACCTCCTCCTTTGTCTGGATAAAGTCTGCGTCCAACGACGCCAGTGGTTTCTTTCTTGTCGTCGTAGCATTCTGATTCGACGGAACAAATTCAGGGTAGTATTGATGGATGAAATCCATCGCAACCATGTGTTGTTCCGAAAGGGTAGGGTAATATTCTTACATCTCCCTTTCACCATCTGAGACAATCAGTTGTGAATCTTGGTCCCTTGCATCTGTGTGAACAGACAACTGAACCAACCCAGCA
Organism: Pictodentalium vernedei; assembly: GCA_031216915.1. Classification (NCBI taxonomy): domain Eukaryota; kingdom Metazoa; phylum Mollusca; class Scaphopoda; order Dentaliida; family Dentaliidae; genus Pictodentalium; species Pictodentalium vernedei. Next base: position 232,427,377 of record CM062293.1, read on the forward strand.
CCGTCTGACAGCTCAGGCTCTGAGTCTGCAGGAGGCTGCTCTTGCACTTGCTGCGACCAGCTGCGCAATCTTTAACAGCAAGTCTGTCACGGAGGCCTGAGGAGTAGCGGTGTTCTGTTTTGTCGCCGCTTGCTGCTCCTGGGACGTTGTGTCAGAGATGGCTCTTTTCTCTGTTACATCCCGATGATCGAGGCCTCATCTCCCTAGCTACCGGATGTTCCCGTCGGCTTAGGGGCATCTGACCGATAGTCCCTATCAGACCTATGCCCCTTTCCCGAGTCGCTATACTGACGACGTCCAGAGCAACTAAGTTACAATGAAATCCCTTCATAAATATGACCTGTAGACTGTGCTAAAGGTTTTTGGGCTTTGGGCTCGGGCAGCCATCAAGGCAGAATGATCGCGACCAAAAGGGGACGTTCTCATCTAGACATTATTTGGAGTCATCCTACCAAGCTACAATGAAATCCCTTCATAATTATGACTAGTAGACTGTTCTAAAGGTTTTTGGGCTTCGGGCCCCTGTAGCCATCACAGTTGTCCAATCGTGTCCAAAAGGAGACGTTCTCATCTAGACATTATATGAAGTCAACCTACCAAGTTACAATGAAATCCTTTCATAAATATGACCTGTAGATTGTGCTAAAGGTATTCAGGCTTCAGGCTCGGGCAGCCATAATGGTTGAATGATTGCAACCAAAAGGGGACATTATCATCCGGGCATCATCTGGAGTGATCCTACAAAGTTACAATGAAATCCCTTCATAAATATGACCTGTAGACGGTGCTCAAGATTTTCGGGCTTCGGGCACCTGTAGCCATCACAGTTGGCCAATCATGACCAAAAGGCGATGTCATCATCTAGGCATTCTATGGAGTCAACCTAACAGGTTACAATGAAATCCTTCCATAAATATGACCTACAGACTATGCTAAAGGTCTTTGGGTGCGGGCAGCCATAAAGGCTGAATGATCACGACCAAAAGGGGACGTTCTAATCTAGACATTATTTGGAGTCATCCTACCAAGCTACAATGAAATCCCTTCATAATTATGACCTGTAGAATGTTCTAAAGGTTTTCGGGCTTCAGGCCCCTGTAGCCGTCACAGTTGCCCAATCGTGTCCAAAAGAGGACATTCTCATCTAGACATTATATGAAGTCAACCTACCAAGTTACAATGAAATCCCTTCATAAATATGACCTGTAGACTGTGCTAAAGGTTTTCAGGCTTCGGGCTCGGGCAGCCATCATGGTTGAATGATCGCAACCAAAGGGGACAATCTCATCTGGGCATCATCTGGAGTGATCCTACGAAGTTACAATGAAATCCCTTCATAAATATGACTTGTAGACTGTGCTCAAGGTTTTTGGGCTTCGGGCACCTGTAACCATCACAGATGACCAATCCCGACCAAAAGGGATGTCATCATCTAGGCATTATATGGAGTCAACCTAACAGGTTACAATGAAATCCTTCCATAAATATGACCTTTTGCCTATGCTAAAGGTTTTTGGGCTCGGGCACCCATCAAGGCTGAATGATCCCGATCAAAATGGGACGTTCTCATCTAGACATTATTTGGAGTCATCCTACCAAGTTACAATGAAATCCCTTCATAAATATAACCTGTAGACTGTGCTAAAGGTTTTCGGGCTTTGGGCCCCTGTAGCCGTCACAGTTGCCCAATCACGTCCAAAAGGGGACCTTCTCATTAAGACAATATATGAAGTCAACCCACCAAGTTACAATGAAATTCCTCAATAAATATGACCTGTAGACTGTGCTAAAGGTTTTCGGGTTTTGGGCTTGGGCAGTCGTCACGGTTGGCAGATCATTCCCAAATGGGGAAATTCTCATCTAGACATTATAAGGAGTCATCCTACCAAGTTACAATGAAATCCCACCATATTAAACAAGACCTGCAGACTGTGCTAAAAGTTTTGGGGTTTCGGGCTTGGGCAGCCATCACGGTTGACGGATGATGCCCAAAAGGGGACGTTCTCATCTAGGCATTATACAGAGGCATCCTAGCAAGTTACAATGAAATCCCTTCATAAATACGACCTGTAGACTGTGCTAATGGTTTTCGGGTTTTGGGCTCAGGCTGCCATACTGGTTGCCCGATCGCGACCAAAAGGGGACGTTCTCATCTAGACATGACTCCAAACCTGCATATGAAATTTCGTGATGATCACACAAGAACTGCGGGGTGTAGCCCGTGCTAAAGGAAAATGTGAACAGACTCACAGACTAACAGACTTCCGCACGCGTGATGGCAATAGCTTATCTTGACTATGTCAAGTTAAGCTAAAAATTAGATTTAGAAGCACAGATGTCAGTTCATTGTTGCTGACTTCAGGGCCAAACAAAAAAAGAATGATGGTTGGTGCCAATTCCGGTGCCTTCCTGGATACTGCGCATGTGCAGATCTGAAAAGTATGGAGGACCAGATCGGACATTGAATTTTCGGCTTTGCGTGCAAATTTTGGGGATTGGGGGACAAAATTTGTGTTTGGCCCTGGATTAATTTTTGAGTTAGCACCAGCTAGTCTGGGCCATTGGCTGTTATACAAAAATATAAGTTATTTGTGTCTGATTTGCTTTTCCAATGTTATCAGATAGAAAACAAAATGTTCCCAAAATTCGGAAGTCAATTTGGTTAAACAATCTGAAGAAATCTGGAAAGGCCTCAAAATCGATAAGAACAAAATTTCTGGTTAATGATCTCTAGACTTATAAAGTACCCTTAATTTTGGCAAAATGTTCAATGTTTTTTAACATGACTAAAAACCAGCAATGATCCATCAAATTCTGACAAAATGATCAAAAGTCTGTATTGCCTGTGATTTTGTGATATTCTTTTTTGCCTCAAAAACAACTTATGACCCAACAGTGGAATGAGCTCAACAATATTAATTTAAGTTGTCAAAATCCATCAATAAAATTTTGTTAAAGTTCACTGATACATGCATGTCGAGAGATAAATTAACTTTTGTGGCCTGAATTTGATAAATTATAATTGTTTTTCCCACAAGAGACAGCCAATTTCCTGCAGAGACACAGTTGATTTACTCTTTCTGTGGCATAGCTAAGTTGGGGACGTGGGGGTGCCCCCCCCCCCCCCCCAAAAAAAAAAAAACAAACAACAAAATATTGGCCCAAAGCAGGTTTCACACAACCCAAAAATGGGGGCCCCCAAAATGGTCTTCCATATATGGACTACACATGCTACAAATGCCTCAGATTCGCTCTGGGAGCACTAAATTGTCATAGGAGGTGGGGGTGGCTAGTCCTAAGACCCTCCAGTCATTGCCCCCTTCGTCCACAGTGAGAGAAGGGGGTAATGACAGGAGGGTCCTAGTTAGGACTAGGGGAGATCCCCAAAACCCCCACACAACAGCCTTTCAAATATCATCTTTGCTCCCAACCCCACCAACTGGATAGGGTGCACCCTATTATAGAATCCTGGCTATGTGTCTACAGTAAACATAGATATAAACCAGAGTCATCCCTGGGCATACTGGACGATCTTATTTCATGAAAAAAATGAACTAAATTTTACAATGTCCTCTCAGTAATGTTGTACACTGCGCCAACAAGAAATTTAAATACTTACTTTGGATCCTTGAATTCCTCTTACTCCTTTCTCACCTTTAGATCCAGGGGGTCCCTCATCACCTTTCTCACCTTTGGGTCCCATCAGGCCTGCTTCACCCTGTAAAGGGTTTGTGTATGGAAAGGATGGGAGCTCATGATCTTCAGCTGGAATGAATTTTTTTTTTTAAAATAAGAGCTGGCCATACAATTTCAGTCCTGGCACAGTCAGTTAAGTGGGAAGCCAATAAACAGTTGTCAACAGACAGTTTAACCTCAACAGTTCAGCAAAAATGTCCAGAAGATACTTACGAAAAACTTTCTTGAGTAACTGAAAAGTTTTCATTTTTACCTACAAAACATAATTTATGATGTCTCATTGGAACAAGCTCAAGAAGCTTCAGATTTGCGCTGGAAGTATTAAATTTTCTTGGGAGTCTTGAGGGGCTAGTCCTAACTAGGGCCCTCCAGATAATGTCCCCTCCTCCCACAGTGGGAGGAAAGGGCAATGATAGGAGGGTCCTAATTAGGACTAAGGGCTATCACCTAAATGCCACACAACAGCCTTTCAAATATCATCTTTGTTAACGAGCTTGTTCTAATGCAAGGTCATAAGCCATGTTTGGGAGGCAAAAATTTAATAAATAATTAAGCATGAAATGGCTGTTTTTGTGAATAGTGATGGGTGGATATGGTTGTTACGTTAGGTAAAGTGTTGGAGCCTCAAGTTGACTCTAATGAACTACATGCTCTACTGTGCAGTCATGAGTAAGTCCTTCCGATTAATATGAAAAATGTATAGTAATTTGTATATTTTTTATACTTACCAATGGCCCAGACTTAGTTGGTGCAAACCCATAACTTTTAAGGCCCAAACACAAATTTTGAACTCCTCAGCCCCCCAAATTTGCAAAGAAATCCAGAAATTTAAAGTCCTATACAGTCCTCCATACCTTTATACACTGTGCATGCACCGCAAGCAGGAAGCCACGGAAATTGGTGCCAGCCACCATTCTTACCAGATTATGTGCCTGATAAAGTAGAAAATCCAGCAGGGAGGTGTGAGTGCCCACTCATGGGAGGACCATCCCCGACTGGACCATTGCTAAGTATAAAAAATATGAAAAAATTTAAAGTAATTTATATATTTTTTATACTTACCAATGACCCAGACTTAGCTGGTGCTAACTTTTAAATATTCAGGGCCAAACACAAATTTTGCCCCCCAAATCCCCAAAATTTGCATCCAAATAAAACAAGAGGCCCCAAGGGGCCTGAGAGCGCTCACCTGACATGGTAGCCTAAGAAAAGCTTACACCTAATATCCAAAGATTCTGACCAGTGGATCTAGGGAGCCCAAATATTGACCCAGGGTCTCAATTTGAATAAAATGGAATCTGCCCCCCCCCCCCCCCCCCCCCCCCCTCCCCGAGAGATGTTATATACCAAATATGAAAAGATTCTGACTGGTGGAACTGAAGAAGATGATTTTTGAAAAAAATTCCGCATATTGCACTAAGTTAAAATTCAGACTCCCATAGGGAGCGCAAATATTGACCCAGGTACTCGATTTAAACAAACTTGAATCTAACCCCCATAGATATGCTATATACCAAATATGAAAAGATTCTGACTGGTGGATGTGAAGAAGAAGATTTTTAAAGAAAATTCAACATATTGCACTAAGTTAAATTTCGGGCTCCCATAGGGAGCTCAAATATGAACCCAGGGACTTGATTTGAACAAACTTCAATCTGTCTCCCCCTAGAGATGTTGTATACCAAATATGAAAGAATTCTGCCTGGTGGATCTGGAGAAGAAGATTTTTAAAGAATAATCCTCATATTACACCAAGTTAAAATTCGAGCTCCCATAGAGAGCGCAAATATCAACTCAGGGACTCGATTTGAACACATTTGAATTTGACCCCCCTAAAGATGTTGCATACCAAATATGAAAGAATTCTGCCTGGTGGATCTGAAGAAGATGATTTTTAAACAATAATCCACAAATTGCACTAAGTTAAAATTTGGGCTCCCATAGGGAGCCCAAATATCAACCCAGGGACTCGATTTGAATAAATTTGAATCTGCCCCCTCCCCCCCTAGAGATGTTGTATACCAAATATAAAAGAATTCTGCCGGGTGGATCTGAAGAAGAAGATTTTTAAAGAATAATCCTCATATTGCACCAAGTTAAAATTTGGGCTCCCATAGGGAGCCCAAATATTAACTCATGGACCCGATTTGAACAAACTTGAATCTGACCCCCCTAGAGATGTTGTATACCAAATATGAAAGAATTCTGCCTGTTGGATCTGAAGAAGAAGATTTTTAAAGAATAATCCTCATATTGCACGAAGTTAAAATTTGGGCTCCTATAGAGAGCCCAAAATATCAACCCAGGGACTCGATTTGAACAAACTTGAATCTGACCCCCCTAGAGATGTTGTATACCAAATATGAGAGAATTCTAGCTGATGGATCTGAAGAAGAAGATTTTTAAAGAATAATCCTCATATTGCACCAAGTTAAAATTTGGGCTCCCATAGGGAGCCCAAATATGAACCCAGGGACTCGATTTGAACAAACTTGAATCTGACCCCCCTAGAAATGTTGTATACCAAATATGAAAAGATTCTGACCAGTGGATCCGAAGAAGAAGATTTTTAAAGAATAATCCTCATATTGCACTAAGTTAAAATTCGGGCTCCCATAGGGAGCCCAAATATTAACCTAAGGACTCGATTTGAACAAATCTGAATCTGACCCCCCCCCCCCCCCCCCCCCCCCCCCCCCCCCCCCTAGAAATGTTGTATACCAAATATGAAAGAATTCGGCCCAGTGGATCTGAAGAAGAAGATTTTTTTTAATTTTGGAAACAAATTTAGGGTGCTATCAGAGTTATGCCCCCTGTGGTGCCCCCTGTGGGCGTGGCAACTTTGTGTGAACAAATTTGAATTGACATATGATAGGAAACATGCACAGCAAATTTTGTTGAATTTGGTCCAGTAGTTCGTGAGAAGAAGTCGATAATGTAAAGTTAACGCCGGACGGACGACGACAGACGACGGACAGAAAGTGATTAGTAAAGCTCCCCTTGAGCTTTGCTCAGGTGAGCTAAAAAAACTGATGTCCTATATGGTCCTCCATACTTTTGCCTACTGCGCATGCGCAATTTCAAGGAAGTACCGACATTGGTGCCAAGCCTCATTCTTCCAACCAGTGCCTGCTAAATGTTATATAATCAGCGGGAAGGTATGAGTTCCCAACTCATGGGAGGGCCATCCCCATCTGGGTTATTGCTAAGTATAAAAAATATATAAATTACTTATTTTTATATGGTAACCAATGACCCAAACTTAGCTGAATAGAAAAAAGGCTGGAGGGCCAAGGACATAAAGGAAAATCCAATATGCTCAATTATGTATAAAGAATTATCCGCCTCAATGAGAAAAGGAGAGAAATGATTTACATATGTCTTTCTTGTTTATTAAAAATAAGAAAGACACATCACCAATCAATAATTGAGCACAATAACATCGATGATCTCTATTAACACCCAGTATAACCCATTACACTAATTCCTTAAAGGAAATAAAGATAGTCCAGAGAATGAGACTCTTTATACTCATTTAAACGTGTCTGAGGATTGTATATTAACGCTCGTATGACACGTGACATATACAAATGCTTCACACCGAGCTACACTTTAAAAATATTACATAAATGAGATAGACATTATCTTTACACTTTAAAACCATCCCAGCACCGACTCGGAATTACTGACTCAGGAGGAGGTATTCCCTTGCTTTTCACTATAAAGCTAGTGATATAAGGGAAACCATCCCATCCCCCCCCCCCCCCCCCCCCCTCACCTTGCTCTGAGTCAAATCACCACAGAACAAAGAGGGCAGCAGGACAGAGTCACTGCTGGAACAGAAAACCTACATAACTATAGTTGTAATCGTTTAGTGGACGACATTCTGAGCAACAGATAACGGACCTAAACATCTCTTAGGTCGCCAGAAATAGACTCAATATTTCTAAGGTAAAAATTAGTGAAAGTAGAAGGCTGTGACCAGTAAGCAGCCTTCATAAGATCCGTAATAGCAATACTGTTAGAATAAGCCCAAGATGCTGACAGCGCTCTAACTTCATGCGCTGAAATCTTAAGCATGGACTGCTGACTGGAAGATAAACTCTCATAAGCAGTACGAATAGGTAACTGAATTCATCTAGAAATAGAATGAATAGAAATGTCATTTCTATTGGGAATTAAAGACAGGAAGAAGTGTTTTCACCCCTTTCTGATAAACTCTGATCTGCGTTTATAAATACGCATAGCTCTAACTGGACACAGCAAAGGCCTACGCTTTCTGAGGACGGAAGAGTCTTAATGACAATAGGCTCAGGATACTTATTAGGAGCCTGATTCTTAGCCAAAAATCCCACATTAGTAGTTAAAGTAATAGTATTACCAATACCATGATAATGATAATCATCAATAGGCAGAGCATGAAGCTCACTAACTCTTCTTGCGGAAGCAAAGGCTAAGAGAAAAGCTGTCTTAAATGACAAGAATTTGAAGTCTACAGTGTCCAGAGGTTCAAAAGGAGCTTCTTTGAGCTTCAGTAGAACCCAAGCTAAATTCCATTTAGGAATTAACCTAAGAGTTCTAGGTCTAACTTAGATAAAGAAATATTAGATCCAATCTGTAAGCTATCATGATGAGTGTAACAATGAGCAGGAAACTGTTTTCTACCACCTCTTCTGGAGTAGGAACCTATTACAGATACATATTAATCCTGTTCCAAGGTGTCCCCACATTCACCGGAACACAACCTGATGCAGATTCTAGGGTAAAAGGAGTGCACCCAAGGAGGTTGAGAAATTGCAAATGGCAGCCTTGAGGGCAGTGATATGTCTCACAATTGTAAGTGTTATTTATTAAGTTTCAATGAGCATATGTGTCCGATAGCATAGCCCTATAACCCTTAATGGTTACTGGCTGCAGTTTGAGTTCGTCAAACAAGTAGACCAAAAAATTAGCAATGTCTGGAATGGAAGGATCAAAAATATCAATGAGAGAAAACCTTCGAGAGAAAACCTTCCACTTTGCTGCATAATTTAGCGAAGAAGAGGCCCTCCTACAGTTAGAAATTGTGCCCACTGCTCGTCCTGTAAAGCACTTCCCGTGCAAGAAGCACTGCACAACGGAAATATGTGAAGGTTGAGACCTTGCAGGTTGTGATGCACTGTGCAAGATTTCCCCTGAAAGAGAAGGTCCTCCAATGGAGGAAGCTTCCGAGGAACATCCCATAACAGACACCTGAGTGGACTTATCCATGGTTTCTGGGACGACAGAGATGCTACCAACAGTATCTTGCAGTGTGATCGTTTGATTTTTAGCAAGATCTGTTGAATCAACAGAGTTGGAGGATATGCATAACCTATCATTCCGTCCCAAGAAATTGAGAGAGCGTCTACTGCAAACGCTTGAGGATCTGGGCATGGTGACACATACGTTTGCAACTGATTGTTGAGGTGTGTCGCAAACAAGTCTATCATTGGTCGATCCCATTGGTAGCAAATCTGATTGAATACTCGCTAGTTGAGAGTCCATTTTGACGGTAACATGTGACCTTTCCGAGAGAGCAAGTCTGCTAGAACGTTCAGAATATGACGGACCGACAGAATAACGTGATGTTCTAGAATAAACAGAAGAATTCTTTCCGTTAGCTCGAATAACGGAATAGAATGAGTGCCTCCTTGGTTCCGAATGTACGCTACTACCATTGAATTGTCCGACAATATTTGAACATGTGAATTCTGAATTATGTTCATCCAATGACGTAGCGCAAGCCAAATTGACATCATCTCTTTGATGTTTATGTGCTTGTTCAGGAACACCGGATCCCAAACGCCCTGGCACCTCGAATCTGTTGGGCTCAATGTCGTGCCCCAACCTTTTTGACTTGCATCCGTCATAATCGTAAAAACCAGATCCGGCAGCTGCAGTGGAACTCCCTGAGTCAACCACTGAATATCTGCCAAAGTCTGAATCCTTTGTTTTGCTTGGTCCGATAAAACAATATTTGTTTCGAGCGAATGAATCTTCACACTCCAAATTTGAGTGAAAAATATCTGGAGTGGATGTGTGCGAAAGCGGCCCAGCGGAATGAGATCCGCCGCCGCTCCACACAATCTCATCAGTCGAATGAATTCTCTCGTTGTTACTACGTCTGAGTGTAGACAAAAACGAGCATAGCAACTGACTAACTTCTCTCTGGGTAACGGAAGATGAACCAGATTGTTGTGAGTCTCGAATCTCATTCCCAAGTGAGTGAATGACTTGGACGGAGCTTGATCCGACTTCTTTTCATTTACAATGAAACCAAGACGTCGGAGCAATTGAAGCAGACTCTGAACATCGTTCTGAAGAACTGTTTTATTGCCGTACCTCTGAAGAATGTCATCTAAGTAGGCCAACGTTACCGCAGACGAATGAGCTCGGAAATAAGCCATTACCGAGTTCATTATTTGATTGAAAGCCCAGGGCGCTAGACTGAGTCCGAAGCACATTGCTCGGAACTGATAAACGACTCCTAGGACGACGAAGCGAAGGTACTTTCTGAATGTCGTATGTACCATGACATGAAAGTACGCATCCTTAAGATCTATGCTTGATGCATAATCGTCCACTCGAATGCTCGCCCTCACTGATCGAATGGTCTCCATATAGAACTCTGGAGCCACAATCAACTTGTTTATCCAGCTCAGATCTATAACTGAATGGAACGAGCCGTCTGGCTTGGGTACCAAGAACAGGTGACTATAAAAACCCAGGGATTCCTGGTTTTCCACAACCTCTATTGCATTCTCCTCCAAAAGAGATTGCACCTCTGATAGAAGTGAATCTCTTTTTTGAAGATTGGATGGAAGCTGAGTCCAGCGCGGACTTCGTGTTAGCAGAGGTTTTTCTCGGAAAGATAGCTTTAGGCCATCCGAGATAACCACTTTTACCCATCAGTCGTCTGTAATTGACAACCAATTGGTCAAAAATTTTGTCAGCCTTCCGCTCAACGGACCGCAATAGAGGTTCTGACCATCACCTCCTGGACCTGCGAGGCCTATGGGAAGAGAAACTACGTCCTCCCCCATCCAGCACCTCGTCCTGTGGACCTAGGGGCATCTGACCGGTTGTCTCGGCCAGAACCACGTCCCCTACCTGAGTCGCTACTCTAACGGTCTCTAGAGAAAGGGCTAGAGGATTTTTTATATCCTTTATAGGAGCTTCCCCTGGACGAACTCGAACCAGAAGCTCCTGCTTTACTCTTTTCTGCTGAGTCAGGTCTTTTAGAAACCGACTTAAAAAGCAGAGAATCTGAAGTTTTCTTGGTAATCTGGTCATAGATTAAAGAAAGCTTACCATCAAAGAGAAAATCCCCGGAAACCGGGGCAACTCGAAGAGAGTTTTTCACCTTTGAATCTACTATAGTAGATGAAACCAGGGCCGCATCACGTCTAACCAACTCCAAATCAGCCACTGATAGGGCGGAGTTATACGTGGAGAATGCAATAGCCCTAGAAAGAGCTCTTAAGGAGAAGCGAACGTCCTTGAATTATTTTCGGTTGAGATGTTGTGCTAACGCTCTGGTAAGGTGATCTGCGTATGACAAGGCGTCTAAATTCACTCTATTAGATGAATTTGTTGTCTCCATAGTGCTAGGGACAATAGAAAAAGACGAAGGCAGGGACAAATCTAAGTCCTCAGCCTGATCGTCTAAACGCAGAGGAACTCTCGGTATGACCAGTCCTGCCGTTGCAAATCTATTCCTACTATTGATGAACGGCAGATCCAGAGCACGAGATGATAAGAAACTGTTCTTGCCTGTCGTTGAGGCTAAATTAAAAATAGCGTCATTAAGCAAGTCAAACATCCGTGAGACATTGCTGGACTCGACCAGATAATCAGGAACATCTTCCTTAATCCGGCCAAAAAGTCAGTATCCAATGACGCCATCAGTCTCTTATCCTTTGTTACAGCAACCTGGTCCGACAGAACGTCTGGAAGGTGTTGACGGATAAACTCCATCGTCACCTTATGTTGTTCCAAAAGGGAAAAATCCAGCTCCGTAATTTCCCTTTCACCATCCGATTGGACCAGATGAGAATCTCGGTCATCCCTGTCTGACCTTGCATAGGAACGAACTGACCTAGCTCCATCCGACAGTTCCTGATCAGAAACTGTTGAAGGATGTTCCGTAGGTTGCTGCGATGAGCTATGACAGCAAGTCCCTCATGGAGGCCTGTGGAGCTGCGGTCCTCTGTTGCTTAGCTGCTGGAAGCTCCTGGGATGGTGTGTCCAACATAATCCTTTTTATGCGAACGTCCCAACAGTTGAGGCCTCATGTCCCAGGCTACTGGATGGCGTGACCTAGACATGGAATCCTTTGTTAGTGAAGCAGGCTGGATATCTGAGGTCACAAAGCCAAGGTGTGGTCGTGTGCGCTGATATGCTGAAGAGGAAGCCGATAGACTAGCTGACGCCGGTTGTCTATAAGACGGAGCGAACAGGAGGTGTGGATGTATGCTCCGACTGATGAACGTTTTGAACAACAACATCCGGCCCCAGATGCTGTTGTAAGAGAGAGGGACCTCTCTCCCTCGCAGTCTGGGATGACCTGAATGAGCTTACTATATAACTGACTGGCTTCCTCTGTTCCATCCTCAGTTCGGTCGTCGCAGGGTGTGCATGATCCGAGATTATAGTGCTCGCAACACCCTTTTTCTTCTCCTGGACCCCAATGGACTTATCCGGCATTACACCACCCATATGCTGAGTGATAGATCTGCCGGTCGAGCTAGCTGGCGACAAGGCCATAAATCCCTTTTGGGACCTAGGCACTTGTCTAATTTCATTGAGCACTTTTGCCGCTAGCTCTTCATTAATTTGCGACGATGGCAGCACACTTCCAGATGACATCACGGAAACATCACCATGTTCTTGTTCCTCTGAAAAAGAAACTGAAAAACTAGAGTGACCTTGTGGTGAGAGAACAGGCATCGATCTCTCATCACTAACATTGTACCGTGACACACGTCTCCAACATTTGTCATCCCAATTGGCACAAACTGAACAAGAGTTAGTGCGAGTACAATGATCACAGCAAACACAATGAGCATGAGAATCCAAGGAAGACTTCCTCAATTTACAATTTGACCAACTTTCTTTCATAATTATAAGAATATTATTAAGCCATAGTACTCGCACTAACCCTCAATATTACAAAGATACATAATAATAATACAATCCATAACAAAATTTTGAAAAATAATTCCTGAAAAAAAAAATTTTCAAAACATTCTGACACGAGCCCAAGTTCCCAATGGGAACGATGAGCCCAAATGGATCCCCAAAAAAGCCTGAGTGTGGACAAAATTTTTTAAACAAACTAAAAAATTAATGTTACACTTACGGAGTATATAAATGTATCTGACTACATATCTAACCTAACAGATGACAAGGAATTAATAAAAGAAAGTAACCGTTGTCAACGTAAACAAAAGTCTATAAAAACTGGAAACAAGACTCCAGGCAATGAAAAACACGGCCCAAAGTCAGTAACTGATTCTTAAAACTATCCGATGTAAAGCATAATCTTCATCAGAAGAAACTGCAATACATCAGATGGTAGATGCATGACCAAAAATGCCTAAACACCCCAAGGGTGAGGACGTAACCATGGGGATAACAGAATAAACATTCTGTAACCAAGTTAAAGTCCCAAGAAATTTTCAAGAAAAAAATTTCAAACAAGAGGCCCCACGTGGCCTTAATCGCTCACCTGACAAAGTGACTCTAAGAAGTATTTTAGGTCACCTTCACCATGTCATGCCTCATCAACATTAACTGGTTGAGTGATAGATTTTGTTTGAAGTTCAACATTTGTTACCTAAAATTAGTTTTATTTAAAATCGTTGGTGTGTGGCCAATCTCCAATGATTTTTAATAAAGCAAATTTATCTCTGCAGACAAACTGGTTTAGCATGAAGCACAAACAAGGAATGTGAAGAGATAGCCTTGGACATCTCTCCCCAACTGTGGATATCTTCCATGTGCTACATGTATATATTTGCATGCAAGAAAACAAAAATTTTCACAAATTTTCCAAAATATTAGTTTTTTTTATCATCATTGGAACAAGCTCAAACAGCTTATTCCAATAGGGGTATGGGAAGATCAGGTATATTTTTGAGACAGAAATGTGAATATATAAATAATGGTGTTTTTTTGTGAATGATGCTGGAGAATTTTGCGTAAAGATATGGTAAATGGTTTGTTCTAGATACAGAATGATGCAAAAGTATTTAAATTTGATTAGGCAAGTTGTTCCTATAATGCATTTAAAAATTGAAGTAACTGTTTTTTTGCTGACAAACTTTTAGATGTGTGTGTCTGTGTTTGTGTGTGTGTGTGTGTTTGTGTGTGTGTGTGTGGGGGGGGGGGGGGGGGGGGGGGGGGGGTAAGAGTGTTCTTGCAAACAAAATTCCTGAATAAATGGAAAATTTTATTTTTTGTGTGAAAGACATAGTGCGTGAATGTTGATTGGAACAAGCTTAGAGAGCTCATTTTAATGTGAAGTCATAAAGCTGTGTTTTACGTACGAAATTCTGGAATAACTAAAAAAATTGCTTTTTTGACTCAAAAAGCATGGTGTGCGACCTCTCATTGGAATGAGCTCAAAAAGCTCATTCCAATGGGGTATTTACAAGCGATAAGTACATGTATGTTTAAGAGACAAAAATTAAAATTTGAATAGCGATTTTTGCGAAGAATGCTGACAAGTTTTGGCAGTTATGCTGGTAAAAAGGTAAGATATGCAAAGTGGTTGTTTTTTAGAGGCGACATTTAATTAAGGGGAATTAACCCTTGATTACTGAGGTAACTTCTAAAAGTACTGAAATTTCATGAAGCAATGTGAATAACAGACAACAGTTGCCTAAAAATTTCATGAATAACTAAAATTTTTATTCCTTTGTCTCGAAAACATGGCATATGACCTTTGTTGGAATGAGCTGAATGCGTGTGTTCCAATAAGGGGTCATAAAATTTGAACGGAGATTTGTGTGAATAATGCATTAGTACTGCTAGATTTGGGTAAACGGTTCACCCTAGATACCACCCCTTCTATAGTAGATCTTTTCTGCAAATTTTGTCTAAGATTCTATCAACTTTACAAATAAATACGTTCATGAATCACAATCAGATCCACCCCACAATGTTGCATACCAAATATCAAAAGATTCTGCCTGCTGGATCTGGAGAAGAAGAATTTTTAAGAAATATGCCTGAAATGCACTAAGTTAAAATTTGGGCTCCTATACAGAGCTCAAATATAAACCCAGGGGGTCGATTTGAACAAACTTGAATCAGATCCACCCCACAATGTTGCTTACCAAATATGAAAAGATTCTGAAGCTGGATCTGGAGAAGAAGATTTTTTAAGAAATTTGCCTGAAATGCACTAAGTTCGAATTCGAGCTTCTATAGTGAGCCCAAATATGAAACTAGGAAGCTGATTTGAACAAACTTGAATCAGATCCACCCCACAATGTTGCATACCAAATATCAAAAGATTCTGCCTGCTGGATCTGGAGAAGAAGATTTTTTAATAAATTTGCCCGAAATGCACTAAGTGCGAATTCGGGCTTCTATATTAAGCCCAAATATGAATCCAGGGGGCCGATTTGAACAAACTTGAATCAGATCCACCCCGCAATGTTGCATACCAAATATCAAAAGATTCTGCCTGCTGGATCTGGAGAAGAAGATTTTTGAAGAAATTTGCCCGAAATGCACTAAGTTTGAATTCGAGCTTCTATAGTGAGCCCAAATATGAATCCAGGGGGCCGATTTGAACAAACTTGAATCAGATCCACCCCGCAATGTTGCATACCAAATATCAAAAGATTCTGCCTGCTGGATCTGGAGAAGATGATTTTTTAAGAAATTTGCCTGAAATGCACTAAGTTCGAATTCGAGCTTCTATAGTGAGCCCAAATATGAATCTAGGAAGCCAATTTGAACAAACTTGAATCAGATCCACCCCACAATGTTGCATACCAAATATCAAAAGATTCTGCCTGCTGGATCTGGAGAAGAAGATTTTTTAATAAATTTGCCCGAAATGCACTAAGTCCGAATTCGGGCTTCTATATTAAGCCCAAATATGAATCCAGGGGGCCGATTTGAACAAACTTGAATCAGATCCACCCCGCAATGTTGCATACCAAATATCAAAAGATTCTGCCTGCTGGATCTGGAGAAGAAGATTTTTGAAGAAATTTGCCTGAAATGCACTAAATTCGAATTCGAGTTCCTATAGTGAGCCCAAATATGAATCTAGGGAGCCGATTTGAATAAACTTGAATCAGATCCACCCTACAATGTTGTATACCAAATATCAAAAGATTCTGCCTGCTGGATCTGGAGAAGAAGATTTTCAAAGAAATTTGCCTGAAATGCAGTAAGTTCAAATTTGGGCTCCTATACTGAGCCCAAATATAAACCCAGGGGGCCGATTTGAACAAACTTGAATCAGATCCACCCCACAATGTTGCATACCAAATATCAAAAGATTCTGCCTGCTGGATCTGGAGAAGATGATTTTTTAAGAAATTTGCCTGAAATGCACTAAGTTCGAATTCGAGCTTCTATAGTAAGCTCAAATATGAATCTAGGGAGCCGATTTAAACAAATTTGCATCAGATCCATCCCACAATGTTGCATACCAAATATCAAAAGATTCTGCCTGCTGGATCTGGAGAAGAAGATTTTTTAATAAATTTGCTTGAAATGCACTAAGTTCAAATTTGGGCTCCTATACTGAGCCCAAATATAAACCCAGGGGGCCGATTTGAACAAACTTGAATCAGATCCACCCCGCAATGTTGCTTACCAAATATGAAAAGATTCTGCCTGCTGGATCTGGAGAAGAAGATTTTTTAAGAAATTTGCATGAAATGCACTAAGTTCAAATTCGAGCTTCTATAGTGAGCCCAAATATGAATCTAGGAAGCCGATTTGAACAAACTTGAATCAGATCCACCCCACAATGTTGCATACCAAATATCAAAAGATTCTGCCTTCTGGATCTGGAGAAGAAGATTTTTTAAGAAATTTGCCTAAATGCACTAAGTTCGAAATCGGGCTCCTATACTGAGCCCAAATATGAACCCAGGGGGCCGATTTGAACAAACTTGAATCAGATCCACCCTACAATGTTGCATACCAAATATCAAAAGATTCTGCCTGCTGGATCTGGAGAAGAAGATTTTTTAAGAAATTTGCCTGAAATGCACTAAGTTCGAAATCGGGCTCCTATACTGAGCCCAAATATTAACCCAGGGGGCCGATTTGAACAATCTTGAATCAGATCCACCCCACAATGTTGCTTACCAAATATGAAAAGATTCTGCCTGCTGGATCTGGAGAAGAAGATTTTTTAAGAAATTTGCCTGAAATGCACTAAGTTCGAATTCGGGCTTCTATAGTAAGCCCAAATATGTATCCAGTGGGCCGATTTGAACAAACTTGAATCAGATCTACCCCGCAACGTTGCATACCAAATATCAAAAGATTCTGCCTGCTGGATCTGGAGAAGAAGATTTTTGAAGAAATTTGCCTGAAATGCACTAAATTCGAATTCGAGTTCCTATAGTGAGCCCAAATATGAATCTAGGGAGCCGATTTGAATAAACTTGAATCAGATCCACCCTACAATGTTGTATACCAAATATCAAAAGATTCTGCCTGCTGGATCTGGAGAAGAAGATTTTCAAAGAAATTTGCCTGAAATGCAGTAAGTTCAAATTTGGGCTCCTATACTGAGCCCAAATATAAACCCAGGGGGCCGATTTGAACAAACTTGAATCAGATCCACCCCACAATGTTGCATACCAAATATCAAAAGATTCTGCCTGCTGGATCTGGAGAAGAAGATTTTTTAAGAAATTTGCCAGAAATGCACTAAGTTCGAAATCGGGCTCCTATACTGAGCCCAAATATGAACCCAGGGGGCCGATTTGAACAAACTTGAATCAGATCCACCCTACAATGTTGCATACCAAATATCAAAAGATTCTGCCTGCTGGATCTGGAGAAGAAGATTTTTTAATGATTTTCCCATTGCCTACAGTGTTAAAAAGTGCTGACTCAGCACTTTTTCAAAGTCTCGAAACTGTACCCTATGATAAAACCGATGGCAATTTTTTTTTACCAATCCTTTCTGTTGGTCCTAAGGAAGCTGCACACCAAATAAAAATTCTCAGTGCCGTGCAGTTTTGGAGATATGGGCGTTTTAAATTTTTTCTATTTTTAGCTCCTGCGGTTCCCACGGGGCTGCGGGAAAATTTTTTTTTGCATAAATCAAGTACTCATGACCCAATAAGCCCTCACATAAAATTTGGTTCAAATCAGCCTCTCGGTTTGGAAAATAAAAATTTTGGGCGGGGCAAAAAATTTTGCCCCTCTCATAACAACGCCAAGTATAGCCCCACAAACTTCTCTTGAACAAATCTGAGTCTACACCTCAAAAGGAAGCTGCACACCAAATATCAAGTCTCTGCTACTGCTGGTTCATGAGAAGAAGATTTACAAAGATTTTGGTGCCCCTTGGGGGCGTGGCACCACCCAGGAGGAGGGGCAACTTCATTTGAACAAATCTGAATTGGCATTAGGTAATAAACATTTAGCCAACATTTGAATAAAATTGGGCTAGTGGTTTAGGAGGAGAAGTCGATAATGTAAAGTTAACGCCGGACGACGACGACGACGGACGACGACGGACGACGACGACGGACGACGGACGGAAAGTGATTAGTAAAGCTCCCCTTGAGCTTCGCTCAGGTGAGCTAAAAATGTTCCAAAAGCATGAGGGATTAACTATGGGGGTTTCAAGGAAGGAGAGGGAGGAAACACTTAAACAGTGGGGATTTCATAGCAAGAATGAAAACATCAGGTCCATGTCCCAAAATTTGGGAACATGAAATAATTTATAATAAAAATTATAAGTTACAGCACTGTTTCTTCTTCTCATCCTCTTACTTCATCCTTGGATCCACCATTTCCATCATGATATTGTGTCTGGCATCATTTTAACTGAGATATATAAGCACAGAAGTCAGTGAGATGTTACTGACAGAAGGGCCAAACAAAGAAAGAGGCTTGGCACCAATTTCAGTACTTCCTTGACATTGCGCATGCGCAGTAGGCAAAAGTATGGAGGACCATATAGGACATCAGTTTTTTTTTATTTGGATGCAAATTTTGGGGATTTGGGGTGCAAAATTTGTGTTTGGCCCTGAATATTCAAGAGTTAGCACCAGCTAAGTCTGGGTCATTGGTTACAGTATAAAAATATACAAATTACTATAAATTTTTCATATTTTTCTACTTTATCAATGGCCCAAACTTAGCCGCATAGTAAAAAGGCTGGAGGACCTAGGACCTAAAGGAATAGCAGGCTAAATTTCAGCTCCTTAGCCTACAGGAGGACTTCCAAAGGTGTATAGGAAATTCAAATATGAGGAATTACATACATTCTTCTCTCTACAATAGAGAAAGACATACCACCAATAAGAAGTAAAGGAGCAATAGCCATATGAATCCTTATTACTAAGCATAAGCAATTATGCTAATTGGGTGTAAAGAGCCCCAATTTTAAGGCCAGTCCAGAATAAGATGCTTAAAATTAGAAAAAGCGTGTCTGAGAGTTGGAGACTAATGCCTGCAGACACACGCCGTGTACAATGCAACACACCAAGCTGTACATAAAAGATCTGTATTATCTATAGACAATAACAGCTTCACCCATAGTTACACACTATAAGGCCAGAAGAGGTAAGGAGAAACCACCCCCCCCCCCCCCCCCCGCTCTTTTTTGAAGGAAATTAACCTTCAAAACAAAGAGGAAAGAGGCCCAGAATCAGTGATAAAGCAGTACTGAAGGATATCAGAAAAGAAACATAATATAGGATTCCCCTCTGAGCAATAAAAGGTGGACTGAAGTATATATAATCGCTTTAAAGGCTCCCAGTTACAAGCAAAATTTAATCTGTTGTGACCAATACGTTGCCTCCCTAAGGCATCTAGAGCTAAATGGAATCATCTGGTCAAGACTCAAGATGAAGATAAAGCTTCAGCTTCCTTAGCAGAGATCTTATAATAACATCGAAAGCTTCTAAAATCTGTATCGCATCTGGAATACCCAGGCAGTAAAAGTACAGGCAAAGTACTGACTCGGCAAACTTGTCCAATCAAATCCCAATGGAAAGTTATCTGAGAGAACTGATGCTTCAGAGCCAACCAACAGGTGACCACGTCCTGGTGCACAAGTGATTCCCAATAAATGAACTGCCAAACTGTAACTGTTCAAATCTATGAGAATAAGAGAGTAGGATTCCCCTTTGTGTACTGTTTCCGGTTGAAGACTGGATTCAGAACCTGGAATGGGATATGATTAAAAAACCTGTCAAGGACCATCCCAATTTGAATCATTGTTCCCTAGGTCCATTAAAACCAATGACTGTTCGGAGAATGAATATATACCACCCCGCATAATGAAGAAAAATAGAGAGGATGTATGCCTAGACGGCCTGTAGGAATACCCATTATTGATTCAAATAGCCCATAAATCTCATGAGCTCTTATACTGACACTGAGCAAGAATTTAAGCGAATCTGTTCAAGATATGTGTCTGCCTAATGATTAATAATATTAAGCCACGCAACTAACAGAATCCCTCATCTGCCCTCGCCTGAATACAGCCTGTATCATCGGCGTAATCGGAGCGATTCAAAATATAACCAGGAATTTGAAGGAATAAAACAACGCTAATGCGATTTTATAAGAAGACGAATAAACTCATACACCGTAACAGAAGCAGCCAACTCTGAACAAACTTCTCAAGAGTGGACTAATTGCCATATTCAGAGAATGTCACCCAGATAAGTTGACATGCCTGCCACATAGGTTACTAGAAGGACAGCAATAACAACTGAATGTATTCCATGAAAAAATATGGAATTCAAAAACAGTTACTAATCCAAAAATCATATGGTCGGATACAAACTATGATTGAACTACCACAGGTTGCGAACCAATTAATGAATGGTTGTGGCCCTGAAGTCGCCATTAGAACAATAACCCTCGGCCAATCGGAGAGCAATGGAAGACGTGAATATAATTGAATGAATACAAGGCTTAAAGGAACAGAACTATGTCCTGCCCTGTAACACCCTCGAACATATATAAAATCGTATATCGAACTCCCCATCCACAATACTTGATTCGCTAGATAAGTGTGCCGGTGAAGTAATACTAAAGCTTGGAACTGCAAAAAATGAAAAAAATTATAGTAATTTATATATTTTTTATACTTACCAATGACCAGACTTAGCTGGTGCTAACTCTTAAATATTCAGGGCCAAATAATAATTTTGCCCCCCCCCCCCCCCCCAATCCCCCAAATTTGCATCCAAATCAAAAATTCTAATTTTCTATATGGTCCTCCATACTTTTACCTACTGCGCATGCACAGTGTCAAGGAAGTACCGAAATTGGCGCCAAAGCCTCATTCTTACAACCAGTGCCTGCTAAATGTTATATAATCAGCGAAGGTATGAGTTCCCAACTCATGGGAGGGCCATCCCCATCTGGGTCATTTGTAAGTATAAAAAATATATAAATTACTATAAATTTTTTCATATTTTTATACTGTAATCAATGACCCAGACTTAGCTAAATAGAAAAAAGGCTGGAGGGCCTAGGACATGAAGGAAAATCCAATAGGCTCAATTACATATAAAGAATTAGCCCCTCAAGGAGAAAAGGAGAAAAAGGATTTACATATATCTTTCTTGTTTATTAAAAATAAGAAAGACACATTACCAGTCAGGAATTGAGCACAATAACATCAATGATCTCTTTTAACATCCAGTAAAACCCATTATACTAATTTCTTTAAGGAAAGCCAATAAATAAAGATAGTCCAGAGAATGAGACTCTTTATACTCATTTAAAAGTGTCCGAGGATTGTATACTAATGCTTGTATGACACGTGACATACTCAAATACTTCACATCGAGCTACACTTTGAAAATATTACATAAATGAAATAGACATTAGCTTTACACTTTAAAACCATGCCAGCACCGACTCCGAATTACTCAGGGGGAGATATTCCCTTGCTTTTCACTATAAAGCCGGTGATATAAGGGAACCTCCCCCCCCCCCCCCCAATGCCCCTTCCCCTTGCTCTGGGTCAATCACCACAGAACGAAGAGGGCAGCAGGGCAGAGTCACTGCTGGAACAGAAAGCCTACATAACTACAGTTGCAACCTTTTAGTGGACGACATTCTGAGCAACAGATAACGGACCTAAACATCTCTTAGGTCGCCAGAAATAGACTCAATATTTCTAAGGTAAAAAATAGTGAAAGTAGAAGGCTGAGACCAGTATGCAGCCTTCATCAGATCTGTAATAGCAATACTGTTAGAATAAGCCCAAAATGTAGATAGCCCTCTAACTTCGTGCGCTGAAATCTTAAGCACGGACTGCTGACTTGAAGATAAACTATCATAAGCTGTACGAATAGCCAACTGAATCCACCTAGAAATAGAATGGACTGTAATGTCCATTCTATTAGGAAGCAGAGACAGAAAGAAATGTTTTCGCCCCTTTCTGATAAACTCAGATCTGCGTTTGTAAATAAACTGGACACAGCAAAGGTCTATGGCCATCTAAGGATGGAAATGCCCTAATAATAATAGGCTCAGGGTACTTATTAGGAGCCTGATTCTTAGCCAGAAGTCCCACATTGGTAGTTAAAGTAATAGTATTAACAACACTACGATAGTGAGAATCATCAACAGATAGAGCATGAAGCTCACTAACTCTAAGAGAAAAGCTATCTTATAAGACAAGTATTTGAAGTCTACAGTGTTAAGAGGTTCAAAAGGAGCTTCTCTGAGCTTCAGAAGAACCCAAGCTAAATTCCACTTAGGAATTAACCTAAGAGTTCTAGGTCTATTTATCGAAAAGTTTTTAACTAACTTTGATAAAGAGACATTAGATCCAAATTGTAAGCTATCATGATGAGCATATGTATCCGATAGCATAGACCTATAACCCTTAATAGTTACTGGCTGCAGTTTGATCTCGTCAAACAAGTAGAGTAAAAAATTAGCAATGTCTGGAATGGAGGGATCATAAACATCAACCGAGTGATCCCTACACCAAAGAGAGAAGACCTTCCACTTTGCTGCATAATTTAGTGAAGAGGAGGCCCTCCTACAGTTAGAAATTGCTTCCACTGCTCGTCCTGTAAATTGCTTGCCATGCAAGAAGGACTGCAAAACGGAAATACGTGAAGGTTGAGACCTTGCGGTTTGTGATGCAGTGTGCGTGATTTCCCCTGCGAGAGAAGGTCCTCCTATGGAGGAAGCTTCTGAGGAATGTCCCATAACAGACACCCGAGTAGATTTATCCATGGTCTCTGGGGCGACAGAGATGCTACTAACAGAATCTTGCAGTGAGATTGCTTGATTTTTAGCAAGATCTGTTGAATCAACGGAGCTGGAGGATATGCGTATCCTATCATTCTGTCCCAAGAGATCGAGAGAGTGTCTACTGCGAATGCTTGAGGATCTGGGCATGGCAACAAATACGTCTGCAACTGATTGTTGAGATGCATCGCAAACAAGTCTATCATTGGGCGATCCCATTTCTAGCAAATCTGATTGAATACTTGCTTGTTGAGAGTCCATTCTGATGGCAACATGCGACCTTTCCGAGAGAGAGAGTCCGCTAGAACGTTCAGACGACCCGGAATATGATGAACCGACAGAAGAACATGATGCTCTAGAACAAATAGAAGGATTCTTTCCATTAAGTTGAAGAATAATGGAATGGAATGAGTGCCACCCTGGTTCCGAATGTATGCTACTACCATCGAATTGTCTGACAGTATTTGAACATGTGAATTCTGAATTACGTTCATCCAATGACGTAGCGCAAGCCAAATTGACATCATCTCTTGATGTTTATGAGCTTGTTCAGGAACTCCGGATCCCAAAGACCCTGGCACCTCAAATCTGTTGGGCTCAATGTCACGCCCCAACCTGTTTGACTCGCATCCGTCATAATCGTAACAAGAGGGATGTTACATCCCAATGCTCACCTACATTCGCGCTTGATAATGTCGTTCCAATGTAACATGCCTAATATTTAGTTAATATAAATAACTAGGCATCAAATGATTAATGTGGTTTATGTGATGGCTTTGGAAAGTCTATATTTCTGCATTTATTATATATCAATTCAACATAGAATCATTGGATATAAAAGCATTTTTTTCTTTTAGAAATGTTTATGATTAAGAATATGAATCGTGAGGCTAGATATTAAATCATAAATAAGAATTAGGAAAGGCTTTCATAAATCACTGAAATTGTAATTGAAGTACATTCATTGGTTAAAGAGATGCGGAAAAACATTCGTTCAAGAAAGTGACTATAAGTCCCAACAAAAATACATCACATCAACAACTAAAATAAGCCTAGTAACAAGTATGAGAAAGCATTAAATAAAAAAAAAGTTAAAAAATTTTTTTTTTAAAGAAAGTGAATATAAGTCCCAAAAATCCCCCTCAAATTCCTCAAATATGCATGTAATAAGGGCGCAACGTTACCACAATGTAGTTCAGTAACCCATGCGTACA
Organism: Pictodentalium vernedei; assembly: GCA_031216915.1. Taxonomy (NCBI): domain Eukaryota; kingdom Metazoa; phylum Mollusca; class Scaphopoda; order Dentaliida; family Dentaliidae; genus Pictodentalium; species Pictodentalium vernedei. Next base: position 232,451,760 of record CM062293.1, read on the forward strand.
ATATCAATTGCCTGGAAAGACACATAGAAACAGAACTCACCTTAACACCTCACCTTAACACAAACTTTTAGAACTTAAAATTGAGTAAGTCAGAAAAAAACGTGAACATTGTGACTGAAAAAAAGAAAAGAAATCAGTTAAATTTCTTCATACAGTAGGGTTAATACCTACAGTTGTTATTGAAATGAGAAAATAAACAGTAATGAGAGGTAAAGGCACCACAATCTGGACAAAAGCTGACTTTAACACAAATTCTTACAACACCTAAACGTTAATTCTTACAAGTTTTGGCAGAAAATCAGCCTCAAATTCCTCAAATCTGCATGTAATGAGGGTTAAATATTACTGCAATGGAGTTCAGTAACCCAAGTGTAGAATATTAATTGCCTGGAAAGACACAAAGAAACACAACTCACCTAAACACAAAGTTTACAAAGTTTTACAACTTAAAATTTACTAAGTCCGAGAAAAACATGAAAATTTTGACTGAAAAAAAAGAAAATTTCCGTTAAATTTCTGCATACAGTAGGGTTAATACCTACAGTTGTTATTGACATATGAAAATCAACAGTAATGAGAAGTTAAAGCAGCACAATCTGCACAAAAGCTGACTTTAACGCAAATTCTTACAACACCTAAACGCAAATTCTTACAACAACTTTTGGCAGAAACTTTTAGGTGAAATTTGGAAAAAAGTCGTAGTACAGGGTTAAATACTGGTCTGATAGTCCCCTACAACCTACATATGCAATACCAAAGGCCTGAGCCCACTGATGTTTGAGAAATTAACCTTAACATTAAATCTTACAATATTGGACACGCCGGACGCCGACGCTGACGCCCGAGGTTATGACAATAGCTCACCACATCTTACAGATGTAGGTGAGCTAAAAACCGGATCCGGCAGTTGCAGTGGAACTCCCTGAGTCAACCACTAAATATCTGCCCAAGTCTGAATCTCTTGTTTTACTTGGTTCGATAAGACGATACGTGTTTCGAGCGAATGAGTCTTCACACTCCAAGTCTGAATGAAAAATATCTGGAGTGGACAGGTGCGTAAGCGCCCCATCGGAATAAGGTCTGCCGTGGCTCCGCACAAACCCATCAGTCGCATGAATTCTCTTGCTGTTACTACGTCTGAGTGTAGACAAAAGCGAGCATAACAACTGACTAATTTCGCTCTGGGTAACGGCAGATGAACCAGATTGTTGTGAGTCTCGAAGCTCATTCCCAAGTGAGTGAATGACTTGGACGGAGGTAGATCCGACTTTTTCTTTACGATGAAACCAAGGCGTTGGAGTAATAGAAGCAGATGCTGAACATCGTTCTTAAGTATAATTCTGTTGCCGTATCTCTGCAGAATGTCGTCCAAGTAAGCCGACATTGTGGCAGACGAATGAGCTCGGAAGAATGACATTACCGAGTTCATTATTCGAGTGAATGCCCAGGGAACCAAAGCACATTGCTCTGAACTAATAAACCTTCCCTTGTACAGCGGACCGTAGGTACTTTCTGAATGCCGGATGCACCAAGACATGAAAGTAAGCGTCCTTTAGATCTGTGCTTGCCACATAGTCGTTCACTCGAATGCTCGCTCTTACCGACCGAATGGTCTCCATATAGAACTTTGGAGCCATGATAAGCTTGTTTGTCCAGCTCAAGTCTATTACCGGTTGGAACGAGCCGTCTGGCTTTGGTACGAGGAACAGGTGGCTGTAAAAATCCTGAGAATTTTTATTCTCAACAACCAGCTTGGACAGAACTAGATCCGACTTCTTTTCGTTTACGATGAAACCGAGACGTCGGAGCAATTGAAGCAGACTCTAAACATCGTTCTGAACAGTTAATCTGTTGCCGTATCTCTGAAGAATGTCATCCAAGTAGGCCGACGTTACTGCAGACGAATGAGCTCGGAAATAAGTCATTACCAAGTTCATTATTCAAGTGAAAGCTTTCTGAATGTCGGATGTACCATGACATGAAAGTACGCATCCTTGAGATCTATGCTCGCTGCATAATCGTTCACTTGAATGCTCGCTCTCACCGATCGAATGGTCTCCATATAAAACTTTGGAGCCACGATCAGTTTGTTTATCCAGCTGAGATCCATAACTGGACGGAACGCGCCATCTGGTTTCAGTACCAGGAACAGGTGACTGTAAAAACCCAGGGATTCCTGTTTTCTACGACCTCTATTGCATTCTTCTCCAGAAGAGATTGCACCTCTGATAGAAGCGAATCTCTCTTCTGAAGGTTGGACAGAAGCTGAGTCCATCGTGGACTTCGTGTTAACGAAGGTTTTTCTCGGAAGGATAATTTTAGGCCTTCCGAGATAACTTCCTGTACCCATCGGTAATTGACAACCAATTGGTCAAATCCTTGACAGCCTTCCACCCACTGGACCGCAATTGAGGTCCTGACCATTACCTCCTAGACCTGTGGGGCTTGTGGGAAGAGAAACTATGTCCTCCCAGTCCAGCGCCTCGACCAGTCGACATAGGGGCATCTGACCGGTTGTCTCAGCCAGAATTACGTCCCCTACCTGAGTTGCTACTCTGACGGTGTCTGGAGTAAGAGCTAGAGGATTTTTTATATCCTTTATAGGAGCCTCCCTTGGACGTATTCGCTCCAGAAGCTCCTGACTTACTCCTCTCCGCCGAGTCCGATTTCTTAGAAACCGACTTAAAGAGCCGAGAATCTGTAGCTTTCTTGGTAATCTGATCATAGATTAATGAAAGCTTATCATCAAAGAGAAATTCTCTGGAAACCGGAGCAACTCGAAGAGAGTTTTTCACCTTAGAATCCACCCTAGTGGATGAAGCCAGGGCAGCATCACGTCTGACTAACTCCAAATTTGCCACTGATAGGGCGGAGTTATACGTGGAATGTGCGATTGCCCGAGTATAAACTCTCAAGGCAGTTCGAACATCCTGAAATTCTTTACCATCGAGACGTTGAGCTAACGCTCTGGTAAGGTGATCTGCGTATGATAATGCTTCTAAACTTGCTCTATCAGACGAGATCGTCGTCTCCAAAGTACTAGGGAGAATCGACACAGACGCCAGCAAGGACAACTCTAAGTCTTTGGCCTGACCGTCTAAACGCAGAGGAACACTCGGCACACCCTTTCCTGCCGTAGCAAATCTATTCTTACTGTTGATGAACAGCAGATGTAGAGCTTGTTGCGATAGGAAACTGGTTTTGCCTGTCTTAGAGGCTAATTTAAAAATAGCGTCATTTAGCAATTCAAACGTCCGTGAGACATTGCTGGCCTGGACCGGATACTCAGGAACATCTTCCTTAATCCGGCCCAAAAAGTCAGTATCCAATGACGCTATCAATCTCTTATCTGGTATCGCAGCACTCTGGTTCGATGGAACAACGTCTGCAAGGTGTTGACGGATAAAGTCCATCGCCACCTTATGTTGTTCCAGAAGGGAAAAATCCAGCTCCGTAGTTTCCCTTTCACCATCCAACTGGACCAGATGCGAATCTCGGTCGTCCCTGTCTGACGCTGCACAGGAACGGACCGACCCAGCTTCATCCGACAGTTCCTGATCTGAAACTGTTAAAGGATGTTCTGAAGGTTGCTGGGATGCTGCGATGAGTTGCGCTATCTGTGATAGCAAGTCTTACGTTGCTTAGCCGCTGGAAGCTCCTGGGATGGTATGTCCTGCATAATCCTTTTATGCGAACGTCCAGACTGGTGAGGCCTCGTGTCCTTGGCTACTGGATGGTGTGACCTAGGCGACATGGAATCCTTTGTCGGTGAAGCAGGCTGGATATCTGAGGTCACAAAGCCAAGGTTCAGTCGTGTGTGCTGGTGTGTAGAAGAGGAAGGCAATAGACTAGCCAATGCCGGCTGCCAATGCGACAGAGTGTCCCGAGCAGGAGGAGTGGACGTATGCTCCGACTGACGAACGTTATGCACAACAACATCTGGCCCCAGATGCTGTCTCACTCGTGGTCCGGGTAGACCTGAACGAGCTTGCTACCGGACTGACTGGCTTCCTCTGATCCATCCTCCGTTCCGTTGTCGCAGGGTGTGCGTGATCCTAGATTATAGTGCTTGCAACACCCTTTTTCCTCTCCTGGACCGCAACGGACATATCCGGCATCACCCCACTCACTTGACAAATGACAGATCCACCGGTCGAGCTAGCTGGCGACAAGACCGTAAATCCCTTTTGGGACCTAGGCACTTGTCTGATTTCATTGAACACTTTTGCCGCTACCTCTTCATTGATTTGCGACGACGGCAGCACACTTCCGGAAGACATCACGGAAACATCACCCTGTTCTTGTTCCTCTGAAAAAGAAACTGAAAAACTAGAGTGACCCTGTGGTGAGAGGACCGGCATCGACCTCTCACCACTAACAATGTACCGTGACACACGTCTCCAATGTTTGTCATCCCAATTGGCACAAACTGTACAAGAGTTAGTGCGAGTACAGTGACTACAGCAAACACAATGAGCATGAGAATCCGAGGAAGACTTCCTCAATTTACAATTTGAACAATATTCTTTCATAATTAAACCATATTACACAGCCGTAGTACTCACACTAATCCTAAAAAATACAAAGATACATAATAATAATACAATCCATAACAAATTTTCGAAAAATAATTGAAATAGAAAATTTTCAAAAACATTTTGACATGAGCCCAAGTTCCCAAAGGGAACGATGGGCCCAAATGGATCCCCAAAAAGCCTAAGTGTGGACAAAAATTTTAAAACAATTCTAAAAATTAATGTTACACTTACGGAGAATATTAATGTATCTGACTACCGTTGTCAATGTAAACAAAAGTCAATAAAAACCAGATACAAGACTCCAGGCACTGAAAAACACAGCCCGAAGTCAGTAACCAATTTTAAAAACTATCCGATGTAAAATAGAATCTTCCACAGAAGAAACTGCAATACATCAGATGGTAGTTGCATGACCAAAAACGCCTAAACACCCCAAGGGTGAGGACGTAACCATGGGGATAACAGAATAAACATTCTGTAACTAAGCTAAAACTCCCAAGAAATTTCAATAAAAAATTTTCAAAAAATATTCCAAAAGCATGGGAGATTAACTAGGGGGGTTTCAAGGAAAGGGAGAGAGGAAACACTTAACAAACAGTGGAGATTTCATAGCAAGAATGAAAACATCAGACCCACGCCCCGAAATTAGGGAACATGAAATAATTTTGTATAAAAATTATAAGTTACAGCCCTGAACAGATCCAACCACTGTTTCTTCCTCTCATCCTCTTATTTCATCCTTGGATCCACCATTTCCATCATGATTTTGTGTCTGGCATCATTTTAACTGAGATTATAAGCACAGAAGTCAGTGAGATGTTACTAACAAAAGGGCCAAACAAAGAATGAGGCTTTGGCACCAATTTCGGTACTTCCTTGACACTGCGCATGTGCAGTTGGTAAAAGTATGGAGGACCATATAGGACATTAGATTTTTTGATTTGGATGCAAATTTTGGGGACTGGGGGGGCAAAATTTGTGATTGGCCCTGAATATTTAAGAGTTAGCACCAGCTAAGTCTGGGTCATTGGTTACAGTATAAAAATATCTGTTTTTTAACTATAGGAAAAAGGAAACCTCACGCTACATTCCCGAAGTTATGCTCCTGCTGCTATTCTCAATAAAAGAGCATTAACACTGAATAGAAGCTTATCATAACAAAATAACTGGTCAAATAACCAAGCATGACCAGTTTTTTTTACTCTGCGTGACTTGTAAAGCACTCATCCTAGTCATCTAGAATAGTATAAGACCGTAGGGCTCCATTACTTCTGACCAACTCCATATTGCCACTAAAGGATGGAGAGGAATGTGATGAACATGGTGCTATTGCAAGGAATTCACCTGATGATATAGCATCGCCATATTCCTTGAAATCATGACAGTTCGCCAGGGCCCTAAAGAATACACCATACAGATATAATATCCATAATCCTCAGAGTGGAATCATAATCCATGATGATAGATTGAACATAACATAAAGAGGGCAATGAAAAACTAAGTTCCGGCACCGGATCATAGAAAGCTAGATGAACTCCTTGTACCTCATCCCGATTATATGTAGGAAACATATTCCTGAAAAAAGGAACTGACGACAGGCAAAAGAAAGAACTCTCATAATTCTCACTAGGCTAATATGGCGTCATCAATAGGGCTAAATGCATCAGACAACTAACATTAAAAACACCATTAAGGAAGGAACAACCTTTTTCCTTAGAATGGTACATTGTCCAAGAGGACACTGGTCTCAGCCCAGCTGACACAGCTTAAGGTCTTCCTGTCTGTGAAGACAAATATCTGGGTGTAAACTGCGGCCTTGGAAGCTCACTAAATGAAGACTTACAATGCTAGCCACTAATGATACAGAAAACACCACCGCTCATAATACTCACTAGGCTGCTATGGATTCAACAATAAGATTAAAAGTCTGTGACACCTAGAAATCTAAATTTTATAGTAAATTTCCTTTCTTATTATACCTACCACAATTGTTTACTACAGGCTTGCACTACAGCAGTGGAAGTCCCTAACTCGGATAAAATACTCTCTATTTTTGTCTTTCCCAAGCAATTTGGGAAAGAAAAGTGGTGCAAAAGCACCAAGAAAAAATAAGCCAAAACTGCGTCGAGAGCAACCGGTGCAGACCCAGTACGGGACACTCTCTCCCATGTACAACTCCACGACTTCCGTTGCCAGTGCGCATATACGTCGCTAAAGACTCATTCTTTTTGAAACCGTCAACGTTAGAGTTATGTGATCAGCGGGGGAAAGGATTCGTTACCCATAAAGAAGACGGGAGGGCCTCCATGTAAACAATTGTGGTAGGTATAATAAGAAAGGAAATTTACTATAAAATTTAGATTTCTTATCAACCTACTCACAATTGTTTACTACAAGCTGAATAGACAACAGGCTGGAGGAAATCGCATAACCAACCCACACATAACCCTAGTGCACTGGAACCGTGAAGCAGAAGGAAGAGGTCCCAAGGCTTATCAACCATAACGTCGCAATCATTGGTAAAGGACAATGAAAGGAGACATATGGGCCTGTGTGACACACAGACAGAAAAGGGCAGTAACAGCGCAAGGCAAAAACTGACCTTCAAGAAGCCTAATGGCAAGGGCAGACAACAACGAAAAACCTCTACGGAGGAGACAGGACCTGACAAATGATATGCATGAAGGCACAATGAAGTCGGGTCGACGTGAAACCTCCTCGGGCGACCTTGGAGACGTGCCGGAACCGCCGCCATCAGCGAGCGGAGCTGATTGATCCACACCCGCTGAGGCGACAGGGGAGTGATCAGAATGATTCGACAACTGCATGTTCGAATTTGGGCTAGAACCTGAGGCAGAATCGGAACTGGCGGGAAGGCGTAGCCGACTAGACCGTTCCAATCGAGTGACAGAGCGTCCACGGCAAAAGCCAGAGGATCTGGACACGGGGACACAAAAGTGTCCACCTGATGGTTCCAACGAGTCGCAAAGAGATTGATGTGGGGATGTCCCCAGAGATCGCAAAGTGACTGGAACACTGCCCCGTGGAGCATCCACTCGGTGGAAATAACCCTGCCATCAGGACCGGGAGTCGGCTAGGATGTTCAGACGACCGGGAATGTGACGAACAACCACTCTGGCGTGAACATCCTGAGCGAGCAGTAGAAGATCCCGAGCCAATTCGTACATCAGAACCGAGTGCGTGCCGCCCTGGTTCCGAATGTAAGCAACCACTGTCAATTGTCGGACAGCAGAAGGACCTGGCGATTCGACATCCGAGATCGCTGGCATCTGCCGTCAGAACGCGATCAGACGTGGGTAAGTCCAATGGAACACCCTGCGTAATCCACTGAACATCTGTCCAGGGAAGAAGGTGAGGATAAAGAGATTCCGGAAATGGAAGCACCAGATCCAGAGAATCTACATTCGGTGTCCAACGACTGAGCAGAAAGTTTTGGAGAGGTCTGACACGCAGCCGACCTAGAGGAATGAGATCCGTCACCGAACCGCAGAGACCGAACAGCCGGAGAAAACTCCGAGCGGTCGCGGACGTGGACTGGGACAGAGTCAGAGCAAAAGCTGAGAGAATCACAGCCTTGGCCTGGGGAACCGCTACCAAATTGAATTGGGTTTGGAAAGCCATCCCCAGATGACAAAACGACTGAGAAGGGACCAGGTCCAACTTCTCCTCGTTGACTCTGAATCTTAGCGACGTGAGCAAGCAGTAAGGCAGCATTGGAATGCCTCTGGAGGATATCGTCCAGATATGCCGAAGTAGTCACCCTGGACTGTGTGCGATGGAACGCTATCACATGCGACATCAGTCTGGTGAAGGCCCAAGGAGCCAGGTTGAGGCCGAAAGGCATGGCCTTGAACTGTTAAACTCGCCCCAGAAAAGCAAACCTGAGATACTTCCGTGACGCCCGATGCATCGGAACGTCGAAGTAAGCGTCTCGCAGGTCGATGCTGGCAGCGAAATCTCCCTGGTGAATTGAATGGCAGACCGACCTGAAAGTCTCCATGCTGAACTTGGGAGCAATGATAGACTGGTTCAGGATACTCAGATCGATAACCGGTCGGAGTCGGCCGTCCTTCTTCGGCACCAAGAACAGGCGGGAATAAAAACCCACTGACTGAATGTTCTTGACGACCTCGATCACCCCCTTTGCCAGGAGATTGCCAATCTCCGTGGACAAAAGTTCCCAACGTAAAACGTCTGAAGGAACTGTGGTTGGAAGAGGCACCCTTGACAGAGTGGGGTGCTGTCGGAAGGATATTTGCATCCCGGACCGAACAACATCTAACACCCACGGATCGGATGTGATGGTGGCCCAATGGTCTGCGAACTCTGCTATCCTTCCTCCAACCTGGGACGAGTCGAGGTGAGGACCTTCATTTCGAGCCCCGACGAGGCCCGCGAGAGGAGAAACCACCGCCTCTACTAAATGAAGAATCCTGAGACTTCCCTTGATTCTGCCGACCTTTACCCTTACCCCTTGAGTAAGAAGTAGAAGCGGCGGCAGAAGGACCAGCCTTTTGCTTTGCAGAGGAAGCAGAAGGGTACTTGTTAGGCTTGGAATGGCCCCTGCCTCCCCTAGAAGGCTGAGCAAGCTGACGAAACAGCAGCTGATCTTTGGAATGATGTAGGACGTTATCCCGGATCGTCGACACGGAACCATGGAAAAGTTGCGGATCTGCCAAAGAAGCAGATCGCAGAGCAGTGCGCTGCTCCTCGGGAAGGGATCGTACTGTGTCCAGCACAGCGTCCCTTCGAACTAATTCCAGATTAGCCATGTTACAGGCATGTGTGTGAGTAAGATGCATGAGCACCTTGGACAGGACACGCAAAGAAGCCTGTACCTCGTCAAACTTATCTGGAGGCAGATAAGCATCTAAAGCTGAGACGACGTGATCTGAGGGAGAAAGCTTGCCAAGCATCTCTCAAGATAAGCCCAACGTGGACTCCAGAGTCGTCATTGGAATGACGGCAGACTTGGGCTTGGAAAGCCCGAGGGAAGTGGAGTCCTGATCCAGAACCGTCAAAGTCTGCCAGACCGACGGATTGGCGGAATCGTAGGAACGATAACGCACAGGAGGCAAAAAGGTGTCAACCCTGGTGAAGAATGGAGTCTTCAGAGCCTTGGAACTCAGCTTGGAGTCCAATGCTGAAAATGCTTCAACCACCTGTACCGACTGGCACGGTCGAAGGTGCCCAGAGGCAGGTTGCTCCATAGGCTGTAGGCGCACGACCGATGATCGCGGCCTGGCTGACACTGTCGGCTGGTAAGCTGGTTTGAGATCAGGCAGAAACCCAAACACAAAGTCAAGAGCTGCCCCCAAGTCTGAAGACTGCTGGCCCTCAACATCAAGCATGTCGGACTCCTCCCCAGAGTCGGAAGACACATAGCCCATCGTGGGCAAACCAGCCGACGCCTCCCATGGTGTCGGGACACCAGGGGGATCAGAAACTGGCCTGTTTCCAATCCCGGGAGGCGGCGCCATAGGAGGCGCCTGGAAACCACTCGCTGCCTCACTGGAAGCAACAGGAAGGCTCTTTGACAGAACCTGAGTGAGTAAGGAGAGGGCCTCCCTAAGCTCACTGCCCGAACTGACCGGTTCGACAACGAAGGGTCACAATCCTCCAAAACACCCGACGCGGGACGACGGGCGGCAGCCGAAACATCTGAAGGCAGATGTGTATAGGGGTACAAGGCACCCCGAGGATCAATATAGCGAGAATTCATGAGAGTCACTGTGGACCTCTGCGGGGCAGAAGGTCCAGGCTGCACAAAAGGCGTTGGCCCCCCCAAAACTGGTCGAGTGGCCAGAATGAGTGGACGGAAATGCCACGGAGTTCATAGTGTCTCCACTAAGAACATCTGAATCCAAAGACACAACTGTGGTGCTCGACGGCGTAGAGACCACAGTGGTGGGTTCGGCAGCCCCTTCCAACTTCGGCGAGTTGAAGTCAGGGAAGGCTGAGGCCGATATCCCACGTCTACAGTACTAGACACTCTTGCAGGCCCCTGCAGAGAAAAGCTGAGGCCGGCTGAAACTGATGACGAAGCAGACGGACCAGCAGTAGTAGTAGATATGTTTGGAGTCGTTGAGGCTGGTGGAACAGTGGAGAGAGCACACCTGCTCGACTCCGAAGGAGGAGTCACAACCCTAGTGACAGCCTCAGATGTCGAATGGAGGGGGACCGTAGTCCCGGAACCAGGCACCTCTTCACCAGAACACTCAATGGCTCCCACAGTATCCACTACAGGAAAAGATTGCACATCCCCCACAGAGGAGGAATAACTCTCACCAGACAAGGTCGGCTCGAGAGCCCCGAACGACTGCGTTCTCCTTTCCCGCGGGAGCGGGAGGCATGGCCACGAGAACGAACGACACAGTTAACTGACACCCAGAAAGTGGAGGACCATGATCCACAGACGCCACATGCCCGCTCGGCCGAACACCCTTTACAGGAGGAACAAGAAGAATGTGAATTGTCCACATGCTTTGGCAGCATACACAGCCCACAAGGAATTGTCCTGAGCATGATAGAGGTGAGAGGAGCAAAGAAGGTGAAATCAGATAACAGAAGAACACCCCCAAAGAAGAGAGAAAGGTGACAGAAATTAAGACCCCAGACGGTCGACCGGGAACCACACAACAGGATGACTACTCTCAAAGAGGAGAAGAAAAACTGCAGAAGCGGTACCCCGCTGACACCCAACTCTAACACAATTAGAAAAATTAGCAATTTAAGCATTGACAATAATTGTGAAAAATAATTTAAGTCCGAACCGCATGGCACACGAAATTCGCACGCGACTCGAGAGAGAACATATAAAATGCATTATGGATATATAATATGTAAGAGAATATAATAAAAACTGTTCCTGAGAATACAAAGGATACTCGGATACACTATAAATCAGGAAACATCAATCAACGAGTTGGATAAACACTGATAAGAGTGCAGAACATCTCGACACAGGTTGGATGACAAAAAGAATGAGTCTTTAGCGACGTATATGCGCACTGGCAATGGAAGTCATGGAGTTGTACTTGGGAGAGAGCATCCCTTACTGGGTCTGCGCCGGTTGCTCTCGACCCAGTTTTGGCTTATTTTTTCTTGGTGCTTTTGCACCACTTTTCTTTCCCAAATTGCTTGGGAAAGACAAAAATAGAGAGTATTTTATCTGAGTTAAGGACTTCCACTGTAGTGCAAGCCTGTAGTAAACAATTGTGAGTAGGTTGATAAGAAATACAACAGCGAGAAGAAAAAAACATACTCTTTACTTCTAACGGCCCTATTCCAAAAAGATAGTGGTTTCAGCCTAGTTAACACAGCTTAGAAGTCTTCATATCTGTGAAGACAGATATCCGGGTGTAACCTGCGGCCTTGGAAAGCTCACTAAACGGAGACATACGATGTTAGCCACTAATATTATAGAAAAAGACCACTCTTAATTGACATAAGGCTACTATGGCGTCAACAATAGGACTAAATGCTTCTGACGCCTAAGAATACATCACCGAGAAGGAAAAAACATACTTTTTCCTTCTAATAGTCCTATTCCAAAAAAGACAGCGGTTTCAACCAGCTAACACAGCTAGCGATCTTCCTATCCACAAAGACCAAACCTGAGAGTAATCTGCATCCTTGGAAAGCTCACTCAAAGGAGACTTACGACATTAGCCTCTATGGCTGACGTGAACATGCGATAAGCTGTACAATTACAACAGCAGGTCCGTCCTCGAGGCAAATAATGGAAGAAACTACAGTAGCTTCGCTGCAGTTGACAGAACAATGACCTGACCCCAGATCATATCGGAGCGTCTCCTGACTGAATATGCCTCAATGAGCTAGCAATTCATTACCCAACTGGAGTAGCGATAAATGGAACTGGATAATGGAACTGCAGAAACAAGTGAAGTTGGAAGCTAGCTTGCAGTCGACTACGCATAGTCCTGATGACGGAAGGGGGAAGCAGAACTAGTAGCCAGCGCCAGTTGCTGTCAGGGAGGAGAGGGCTCTCCTGTTCACTCGGACAAAAGCCCCAACACACTGCTTCGCTGAAGCCTAAACAGTCAACCCTGAATGGTCTCGGGACGGAGAGGCCTCTGCTGCTCATTACGACGAGCATCCCGACAAACACCAACTGACCTCATCCCCTTGTGTGCCGTCGTCGCTAGGTGAGCTTTATTTTTTGAGGTGCTCCCTCTACCCTAACACAAATGTCGACCGTAACGGACCAACCTGGTGATATTGCTTTCACTAATGGAAAACAACAAGACCACCGGACGAGTTAGCCGCTGTCAGGGAAATAAGGCACCAAAGGCCTTACTCTCTGCTATTTATGAGCACCATACGACTACTCGATCTACTCACATGTGTGCAGATACAACTGTATAGACAATATGTGCATCAACCTGCTGCTAAAGGTACGATATCAAGGATTACATGAGCTGCTATCTAAGATACTTCGCCGCCTGCTGCTCTTGGGATGATGTTCTGGACCCAGGTCTTATCAGTGCGTGTCCCAACTGAAGATGCCTCAATGCACTAGTTTTGGAAAATCTGACTTCGGCGGCGATGAAAGAACCTGGATCTGTGGAAATGCAGAACATCAGAAGTCAGAAAGCTAACTTGTGGTCTACTGAGCATTGCCTGCATGACAAAAAAGGAGAAAGACAAACAACCAGCTCCGGCTGCTATCGGGAAGGAGAGGGCTCTCCCATTCATGCGGATGAACGCCCTGACTAACTACACTTGCAAAAGTCAACGCCGACTGTTATCGGGATGGAGAGGGCTCTCCAGTTCGACCCCGAGCATCCCGTTGAAAAAATGGACCAGCTTCTACCCTTTCCGTGCAGTCGTCGCTGGGTGAGCTTTATATTTTGAAGTACTTGCTCAATCCATTTCTACACTTGCCTTGACCGCAACGGACCTACTCGGCATCCCGGCTCTAACTTGAGAACTGCTTCACTGGTCGAGCTAGCTGCTGGCAGATAATTAAGAGCACTAACAAGAGGCCTTAAATTCCAGCTATAAAATATATATATATCATGAGCACCTTACAGCTAGCTCTGTTTGCTAATATGAGCATGACGATGGCTGCACAGAAGTGTCAATGAACCATAACCATATTCTTGTCCCTCTGAAAAAAGAAACTAAAAAGAAATAATTATCCCACAGCGCCAGTTCCGTATTGGAACTATGCCGCCCACAACATATGTTGCCACCCATCTAGAACGTCTATCCAATATTTACACCTTGCACAAGAATAGAAAATGTGCAATGGCAACAAGCCCAGCAGGTCTGTAGATCAGAAGAGAACCTAATGAACCCACACAAAGTATGATTCTTCACCGTAGGTCACTATGACATACAAGAAAATAGGAAAAAATATAAGCCCTCAACGCTTCCTAAAATGTATAAAAAACTACACTATACATTTTTGGATATAACAACACAATAGAAAAAAATAAAACTTTCTAAAAATGTAGATGAAAGCCCAAGTACTCCAAGGGAACCTAATGAGCCCAAGGGCACCCCAATAGAGCCTAATTGTGGATATACCACTCCACAACTAGGACAAGAACATCGGGATAGGGCCTATCATGTAATGTAACACACTAAAATTATAACTATACTCCAGTAAACTGTCACAGTATTTACCAAAACTTTTGAGAAAAAGTAAACAATGTCAGAAAACAAATCGGAACTAACAAGACAGACATATAAAAAACGGCCCGAAGTCATTAACCGGTGTATAAAACTATCAACTGCAAAACTAAATCTTCCCAGGAAGATAAAATAATGCTACCGGTAGAAGATGTAAGACTAAGACGTCCCTAGAGGTCGACCCAACTGGGACGTAAACAAGGGGGTACACAACTAATATTCCAATGAAAACGTCAAATTCCCAAGAAATTTAGAAAAATAAATCTCTTAAAAAACGCCAAAGGCACTTGGGAACTTATCAGGAGGGTTCATGGAAGGACAGGGGAGAACACTAAACAATACTAGTGATATCATAAAAACGTATTAGGCGTATATTCCAAAAACAGGAAACATAATTTTTATCATTAAATGAAAGTGTCAATGAAACTGTAGTTCAACTTGACAAACATGAACTTGGTAAGTTATAAATAAAATGGCAAAATTGAAAATCATTGGTACCAATGTTATTTGATGAAATTTCAACATAACAGCATTCTGTGTGCACAACTTCAGAGTAGCAATCCATGCATTTTTAAGTGTAAACTGTAAGACTGGCTAAAGGAAGAATGTTGATACAGAAATGCAGTATGTTCAGAGGTTATTGTAAATGGCAACTTTTTTCACAGAAATGAATGCTAATCAATAGCTCTTATCTAAAGGTCTTGCCTAATGAGCACACCAAGTTCAAAAACAATCATATGATAAATGTGACCTGTAGGCCATGTCAAGGAATGTTGATGCACAAATGCAATAAATTCAAAGATTGTTGCTAACAGCAACAGTTTTTGATGGAAATGAAAAGAAAATCAATAGCTCCTATCTTTGTCACCCTGCATAAGCATACAAAGTTTCAAAACAACCTGATAATGAATGTGCCCTCTGAGGCATGCCAAAGGAAGTTGATGCACAAATGCAGTAAGTTCAAAGGCTGGTGATAACGACAATAATTTTTTATGGAAATGAAAAAAAGCAATAGCTCACATCTAGAGGTCACCCCTAACACACATACCAAGTTTCAAAGTGAACCGATCATAAATGTGCCGTGAAGGGGGTGTTAAAGGGAAATACTGAGGTCTGACTAAACTAAGTTCAAAGGTCAGCGGCAACATTTTTTTACAGAAAAGAAAGAAAATCGACAGCTCCCATATAGATGTCACCCCACACAAGCACACCAAGCTTGAAAGCGATCCAATCATAAATGTGCCCTGCAGGGTGTGTCAAAGGGAAATATTGATGCTTAACAGCACTAAGTTTTTACTAAGTTCATCGAAGGTCATTGCCAGCGGCAACATTTTTTGACGGACAGAAATGGAAGAAAATTGATAGCTCCCATCTAGAGGTCAAAACAAGCATGCCAGGTTTCAAAGCAATCCGATCATAAATGTACCCTGTAGGGTGTGCCAAAGGGAAATATTGAGGTCTGACTAAACTAAGTTCTAAGAATGTTGGCCGTGGCAACATTTTTTGATGGAAATGGAAGAAAATCGATAGCTCCCATCTAGAGGTCACCCTAAACAAGCATGCCAGGTTTCAAAGCAATCCGATCAAAAATGTGCCCTGTAGGGTGTGCCAAAGGGAAATATTGAGGTCTGACTAAACTAAGTTCTAAGAATGTTGGCCGTGGCAACATTTTTTAATGGAAATGGAAGAAAATCGATAGCTCCCATCTAGAGGTCACCCCAAACAAGCATGCCAGGTTTCAAAGCAATCCGATCATAAATGTGCCCTGTAGGGTGTGCAAGAGGGAAATATTGAGGTCTGACTAAGTTCTAAGAACGTTGGCCGTGGAAACATTTTTTGACGGAAATTGAAGAAAATCGACAGCTCCCATCTAGAGGTCATCCCAAACAAGCATACCAAGTTTCAAAGCGATCTGATCATAAATGCAACCTGTGAGATGTGCCAAAGGAAATTGTGGACGTACGGACGAGAAGTGATGGCAATAGCTCAGCTTGACTTTGTAAAGTTGAGCTAAAAATGAAAAGTTACAGCCCTGAACACTCCAAAACACCAATGTTCTCCTGCAACATCCTGTAAAACCATTGAATCCACCAATATATTCATTGATCTGTGAGGGCCAAACAAACGAATGATGGCTGGCGACAATTTCCATGGCTTCCTGCTTGCGGTGCATGCCCAGTGTATAAAGGTATGGAGGACCATATAGGACTTTAAATTTCTGGATTTCTATGCAAATTTTGGGGGTAGGGGGGTTCAAAATTTGTGTTTGGCCCTTAAAAGTTATGAGTTTGCAACTGTCAGACTCTTCAACTTACTCAGCACAAGCACAAGAAGAGTCAGCTGTTGTTGTAGGCAAATGCATCACCGGTGTACAGTATGCTTTTGTACACCGTGCCATCTGCTGTGCCCTCACATGTGCAAGTGGTGATTAAGTGTCTTTTCCAAGGAGTGAATTCAGATGACACAGGTCAGGATCGAACTGAACTGTTGACCTTTTGGTTCAAAACCCAGTGCACTAACCAATGAGCCACTGTGTTTCCTGTTAATTGCCTATACAATTTATCTAATTACTTAGTAGGGTATAATTAATGACACTTTCAGCAACCAGTGTCACATCATGTCAGACAGTTTTATGAGTGGAGGAAGGCAAAGGACCCAGAGTGAGCCATCATATAGTGGTGAGTAACTGTCAGACTTTCCAACTTACTAAACTCACACGCAGGGTTGGCATCAGTTGAAAACATTGTATTAAGTAGATAACTTGGATAAGGATTGAACCTATGACATTTCGACCTGACTTGTGTACTAAACATTCAGGCAATGTGCTCTCATTGCCAATATAGATAATTATAAATTTATTGGTGTTTAATGTCACTTTCTGTATCTTTGGCTATATCATATACTCAAAATTGTATGAAGTCATGGTTGGCAAACCGTTTATACCTGTATTGCCCACTTTAGAAGACTGCCAACCCAGGGACCAGCCTAGGAGGGAATTTTAGAGAGACTTCAAGTCTCCCTCCAGAAAAAATAGGGAGACTGCAGAGTCATGTAGGGAGACTTCATAGGCAAGTGGGGAAAATTAAGAATATTCATGTACCACCCCCGCCGCCCCTTCATATTTTCAATTTATGGTCCTCCATTAACGTACAAGTAATCCAGGTCCAGTTGTCTATGATGCATCTGTGCCAGGTTAAAAAATCACAATGTAATTATTGACTGAAAATCCCCCACTGCTACCTTCTCCTTCATGACCCCTCACCTCTTCTTCGTGCCAATCCCCCATCACCCTCCTGTGGTTGCCTTTCAACAAAGTCTACTAAGCTAATAATTTCCTAAGTCTGAAAGTGTGAACAGGACCAGATGTAAGAAGGTTTCTTGGGAGGTACTTTGTTAGTTAATAAACAAAATACATTCAGGGGTCGAGTATTTTGTAAAAGAAATGTCATTCCGCATCATTTTTATGGCATTCCGGTGTCATTCCGCGTCATTTCATGTCATTCCGATGTTTAGGAGGACCCTTTTTCAAGATCGTCCACATGCACACTTGTGTCCTGTACAAAGCTTTTCTTGACATCAAAAAGCTTTTTTTCATGTGTTTCAATTCCATTCATGTTTTTCTGGGAATAGACAGCCCAACAGTTAACAGTCGTCAGCAAATCGAAATGAAAATAATGTGTTATAAAATACGTGTATACATTTTCGGCATCCTAAGCGACGTAACCTACTTTCAAACTGGGTTGTTTGTTGAGTCGCGTAAGTCACCTATTTTCGTTTCGACACTTGAAGCTCCGACTGGAACGCAACAAAATAGAAATAAAAAAATCCGCCAAAAGCGACAATGGACAATTACTTGTCGTGTGATTTCAAATAAATGGACGTTTATTTGACGAATTAAAATGCCCATTTATCACACTCGAGCACATTCGATTTTTGAAAATACTCGTTTTCATGTAAACCTCGCATCACTCAATTCAGCCTTTTCTCATTTTGGCCAATTTTTAGAGGGCGACTTGTAATCGCCCCGACTATTTTTCTAGGCGACTTTGGGCTTAGAAGGGCGACTTAATCGCCCTAGTCGCCCTCACGGCTGGTCCCTGTGCCAACCCAGGCATTGGTTCCGGGTCCTATTTTTCCAGTAAAGCAGAACTTGTTTATCACAGTAAACATGCAGAGCTCCACATCCCTGGGTTCCCACGGAGGAGGTAATTATCATATTTTGTTTGCTGAGGAAAGTCATTGGTCACCAAAACAACAGGGCTCAGGAATATCATTCATCCAGAAGTCTATGACACGTGACAATTAAATTTGGTAAGAGTAGTTATTAAATTCTCCTAGCAGTGATTTTTAGAAATGTTCTGGCTACCCAGGAGTCAGCCGAGTGGGCGACTAGGGCGAAGAAGTCGCCTTGTCATTCCTCAAGTCGCCTTGGCTTACATTGGGTGCGAAATTCAAGTCGCCCTCCAAAACTTCCTTGGGAGACATGGCAGTTTACAGTATTTTCTTATGTTTTATTTCCAAAAAACAACGCTTCCGCATTCACAAAAATGTAAATACAGCTGCTGTTAAAATCTGTCATACAGCTCTGAAAATAGCTTAAACTAGCCCAATTTTATATTTCTGAAAAGAGTTGTAATGGCGTAGTTGTTCGAACAATACGCCCCAACTGACAGCAACCAGCACAAAATGCTATTTAAATCCAAAAGTGTCAGCAAAAACAATGAATCACACAAGACACGCATCAAGTTTATTGGAATTTATTAAAGTTAACCGTTTCAAAACCAAAAAAAATGTACAGGGGACAGTTCATCCATAAAAACGTTGAAATTGCTTACGGTTACGCTCTGTTCCACTGAAAAGTTAAAAAATTTATAGTAATTTCTATATTTTTTATACTTACCAATGACCCAGACATAGCTGGTGCTAACTCTTAAAATATAGGGCCAAACACAAATTTTGCCCCCCAATCCCCAAAATTTGCATCTAAAACCAAAGAAAACATGTCCTGAAAGGCCCTCCACACTTCACCTCTACTGCGCATGCGCAGTGTCAAGGACGTTCCGAAATTGGCGCCATTAATCATTCTAATAACCAGTGCCTGGTAAGCACTATGTACTCAGCGGGGAGGCAAGAGTTCCCAACTCCTGGGAGGGCCATCCCCGTCTGGGTCATTGGTAAGTATAAAAAATATAGAAATTACTATAAATTTTTTAACATTTTTATACTGTACCAATGACCCAGACATAGCTGAATAGTAAAAAGGCTGGAGGGCCAAGGACATAGAGCAAAATGGAATACGCTCAATAAAATAAAATAGAGTCATCCCCTGTAGGGAAAAAGAAGTAATAGGCCTTACATGTATCTTTCTTATTTATGATAAATTAGAAAGATACAACACCTTCCAAAATTGAGCTTCATACATCCATGTACTCTATTAATATCCAATATAATCCTTATACTAATAATTTTTAAAGTAAGCCAATAAATAAAGTAAGTCTAGAGAATAGAGACTCTTATACTCCTAAAAGTGTCTGAGGATTGCATAATCATGTCCGTTGACATATGCAATATTCAAAAGCTATACTTTAAAAACTAAGACTTGAATGAATTTTAAAAACCTAAACTTCTCACTAAACAACCATCCCAATAACAGCTCAGAATTACTAACTCCGGAGGAGGTATCCCCTTGTTTTCATAGTAAAACAGGTGACCCAAGGGAACACCCTCCCCCCCCCCCCCTTTTTCTTGCCCTGGGTCAAATAGCCCAGAGCGAAGAGGGCAGCAGAATGGAGACACTGCCGAAACAGACAGCCTACCTAGCTATAGTAGCAACTGTTAAGTGAATGGCATTCTGAGCAGTAGATAATAGACCTAACAATAGAGGCCTCCAGAAATGGACTCGATATTTCTGAGATAAAAATTCATGAATGTGGATGGCTGAGCGCAATGAGCGGCCTTCAAAAATTTATAATAGCGACACTATTAATGTAAGCCCAAGAAGTAGAAGAACTCTTACTTCATGAGCCGAAATCTTAAGCACAACTGCTAAGTCAATGATAAACCATAAGCAGTACCGATAGTTAATAGAATCCATTAACAATAAAATGGAGCGTAACGTCCTTCTACTAGGCATCAAAGACAGAAGAAGCTCACGCCCATAGTAATAAACAGATATCTGTTTATAAATACATAAACTCTATCCGGAAAGAGTAAAGGCCTATGCCCATACGAAGACGGAAGGACCTTAAAAATAATAGGTTCCGGATAATAGGAGCCTAACTCTTATGCAAAAATCCAACCTAAATAGTAACGGAAGTAGTGATTCCGAAACTACGAAAGTGAAAATCATCCATCGATAGTGCATGAAACTCACTGACTCTACAGTAAAAGAGAAACCAACAGAATTACTGTCTAAAAGGTCAGAATTTGAAAACTACTGTTTCCAGAGGCTCAAATGATTACTTAGCTAAATAAGAACCGAAGTTAAAATCCATATAGGAATTTAATCTAAAGATTCTAAGTCTATTTATCAAAAAATTACTAACTGACTTAGATAAAGAGACATAAGACTCAATTGTGAACTATCGTAGAGTGCATAGGTATGAGGTAACATAAACCTATAACCTTAATAATAACAGGCTGCAGTAGATCTTGTGAAACAAGTATACTAAAAAATTGCAATGAGTAGTATGGAGGGATCAACAATATGAACATAATGATCCCTACACCAACGACGGAAGAGCCTCCACTTTAGCAGCATAGAATAGTGAAGAAGAGGATCTCCTATAGTAAGAAATCGTGTCCAAAGCTCGTCCAGTACAGTGCTTACAATGCAATACGGACCACACAATGGAATACATGAAGGTTGCGACCTTGCGGGTTGTGATAAAGATGACACGATTTACCCAGTGAAAAAAGATCCTCACATAGAGGAAGATTTCACGTTAAGACCCACAGTAGACAAGAGGGTAAATTACCCATGATCTCTGTGAAGATAGAGATGCTATCAACAGAAATGTATTGTGGTTGTTTATCTTAGCAATACCTGCTGAAACAACAGCGCCGGAGGATACGCGTATCCTATCATTCCGTCCTATAGATCAATAGAGCGTTAACAACATTAGCTCAGAGATCTGGACAAGCCAACACATACGTCTGCAATTGATTAGCAAGCTGTGTCGCAAATAAATCATCATTGGGCGCTCCCATAGATAGCAAATCTGATTGAATACTTGTTTGTTGAGAGTCCATTCTGACAGCAACAAGCGACCCGTAAGAGAACGGGAGTCCGGTAAAACAATCAGACGACCCGGAATATGACGGACCAAAACAGAACTTGGTGTACTATAACCAACAGACGGATTCTTCCCATTAAATTGAATAACGGAAACGAAAGAGTGCCTCCCTGGTTCCGGAGATACGCCACTACTGTCGAATTAAAGGACAGGAATTTGGGCATGCGTTTGTGAATAATGTTCATGCAATGACATAAAGCAAGCCTAAAAAACATTATTCCGCGGAAGAAAACTGGTTGCTAAGAGACTGCAGAACCCAAAGACCCTGGCACTTCGAATCCGTAGGGATCAGTATTATATCCCAATCTGTTTGACTGGCAACCGTCATAACAGCCACACTCGGGTCCGGCAACTGCGGTGGCACTCTCTGAGTCAACCACCGAATGTTTGCCCCAGTCTGAATCTCTTGTAACACTAGATAGACAAGAGAACGTGTAAATCGAGCAATTCATGGATTGCCGAAAAGTTGCCGTCGAAGAGAAGCTCCTCCGAGAACGAAGCGACTCTGAGAGAGTTCTTAACCTTACTATCCACGCGTGTGGATGTAGCTAGGGCTGCGTCACGTCTAACCAACTCCAATCAGCCACTGAAGGGCGGAGTTATACGTGAACAAACTACTGCCCTCAAAAGAAATACATTGAGAATAATATCCCGTAAATCTTTTCTTGAAGACGTAATGATAACGCCTCAGTAAGGCGGATTACGTATGATAAAGCGTCTAAGTTAAGTCTACTATACATCATGTCGTTTCCAACATTGAAGTTGGAAAAGACATAAACGGCGAAAAAGAATATATCCAGTCTTTAACAACACCGTGTAGACGCATTATGAACTCTCGGTATGCCCTGCTCTGCCAAAATAAACTATTCGTATAAATGATAAAATGGCAGAAATGAGCAACGCGGACAAGAAACTAAACTATCATGCTTGGTAGCAGGCTTGTATATATATATATATATATATAGCGTCGAAAAATAAAACACATGTTGTAATGACAATATTGGACTGCGTCGGAAAGTCAGGGACAATGTCCCTGAACCGATCGAAAAATCCAAGTCCAATGACGCTATAAGTCTCTTATCCAAGATCGCAGCAATGAAGTCCGAAATAACAATCACTGGAAGATAATGCCAGAAGATATGAAAGGCAGCTTCCGAAACTACTAAAGGGAAAACTCGAAATCTTTCGAATCCCTTTCGCCATCCTGTCGGACCCTATAAAGCGTTCGGTCGTCCGTACCTGATGCAACCGCGGACCGCACCGACCCAGCGCCGTCGGATAATTCCTGATTCGACCGAGAAACTGTCAATTGCTGGGATGCTGCGAAACAACTGTGCTAACTCGGATAGCACGTCCGTCACTGAGGCCTGAGGAGAAGCGGTCTTACAATGCATTGCCGCTGGAAGCTCCGTGATCGTTACCCCGTGCATACTACCAATATGCGAGCGAACGGAGTGTATAGGCCTCGTGTCCCTTGGCTACCGGATGGTGCGACCTATTCGCCGTGGAATCACTGAATGACGAAACTGATCGGATACTCGAGGTCACGTAGCCAATGTGCGGTCGTGTGCCCTGCTGTGAGGATGAGGAAGCATTAAGGACAGTCTCTCGGACTGTCAATATAACGGAGCGTCCCGACCGACGGACATATGCTCCGAATGTAAAATATCTGAACCACAACATGCGGTCCCCTATGTTGTTGGACGAGAGAGGGACCTCTCTCGCTCACAGCCCGGACGGACCTGGACAAGCCAGGAACCGGACTAACAGGCTTCCTAAGATCTGTCCTCAATCTGCCGTCACTGGGTGAGTACTAAAGTAATTAAAGTGCTCGCATCACCCAAATCTCCTTCCTAGACCGCAACGGACGAACCCGGCAGCCGAACCATTCGATGAATGTACGCTACACCGGGTGAGCTAGCGAATGTCACTCCGTAGGCGATAGACATATTCCATGAGCACTTATTGCCGCTAGCTCTTCATTAACTACGACGACAGAGGCACACTTTTGAAAGACATCTCCGTAACTTTGCGAACAAGAAACCAGAAATGCTTGGTTATAGCAAGCATAAAATAATAATATATATAGCGTCGTTCAATAATTCGAAAGTTTGTGTGACATTATTGGACTAGGTCGGAACTGAGGGACGATGTCCCTGAACCGAACCAAAAATTTCTAAGTCCACCAACGCTATCAGTTTCTTATCCGGCATCGCAGCATTCTGGTCCGACGAAAGAAGCTGTAGAAGACCAAGTCAGATGACATACACAACAGCATATGTTGTTCCGAAAGGGAAAGCTTGAAATCCTCCAAATCCCTTTCGGTATCCCGTCGGACCGGATGAAACTTTAGGACGTCCGTACCCGCTTCCGCGGAGCGTCCCGACTCAGCATCGTCGGATAAAAAATATGCGACAGAATCAGTTGATGCTGGGATGCTGCGATAAACTGTGCTATTTAGTAAAGCACGTCCGTGCCCGAGGCCTGTGCAGTAGCGGACTTACGATGCATTGCCGCCGGTAGCTCTGTGTACGTTGACTCCCGCACACTTCCTATGCGAACGTCCGGAGTCTGCAGGCCTCGTGTCCCTGGCTACCGGATGGTGTGACCTGGTTGCCGAAGAATCCTTGATCGGCGAAGCTGGTAATATATCGGCGGTCACGCAGCCAAGGTGCGGTCGTGTGCGCTGACGAGAAGAGGAAGCCTTAGCAGTCTCCGCGGACTGCCTATACAACGGAGCGTCCCGAGCGACGGACGTATGCTCCGCTTGCGACACATTTGTACCACAACATCTGGGGCCAGATGTTGTTGAACGAGAGAGGGGCCTCTCTCGCTTGCCGTCCGGATGGACCGGAACGAGCTATGAACCGGACTAAAAGGCTTCCTCCGTTCTCCCTCCGATCTGCCGTCACTGGGTGTGCATTAGGTTGATTTATAGTGCTCGCATCACTCCAAAATTCCTTCTAGACCGCAACGGACGAACCCGGCTGCCGAACCATTCGGTGAATGGACGCTACACCGGGCGAGCTAGCGGACGTCAAAGGCCGTCGAACCTACTAGGGTCCTCTTAGGCAATTTGCGTATTTACATGAGCACTTTTCCGCTAGCCCTTCATTAATTGTGATGACGGAGGCACACTGTTGGAAGACATCACAGATACATCACCCTAATCTTGATCGTCTGAAATAGAAATTGATAAAGTAGAGTGACCCTGCGGGGAAAGGACCGGAGTGTCCAATTCCCCAATAACATACCGTGACATACGCTTCCCATATTGTCATCGAAATCATACGATACAGAACAGGAGTTAATGCGAGTACACTGACCACATATAAAATGATTATAAAGTCAGAGGAAGACTTCCTCTTAATACAAGTGATCAATATCCTTTCAATGTGAAAAGAAAACAAGTCCTGGTACTCGCACTAACCCCTGGCAATCAAAATACATAATAATAATATGATCCATTAATATAGAAAAAATAATTGAAATCAAAATATTTTGAAAAAATATTTTTTCAGAACAGCCCAAGTTTCTGAAAAGTAACGTTGAGCCCCAATGGATCCCAAGCCTAAGTGTGGACAAAAATTTTAAAAATATTTTAAACAATTTATTCAACACTTACGAACAATAATAATGTATCTAGTTATGATTAAAATAACATCAAGATATTATTTTCCAGAAATCCCCCCCTCACACAGAGGGCTGTTGTAAATGTAAACAATGAGTGTAAAAACACTAAAATAAGACTCCAGGCACCCAGGCCCGAAATCAGTTACCAAAAATACACCATCTGATGCAAAACAGAGACTTCCAGGGAAGAAACTGCAGAACATCAGATGGTAGATGCAGAACACAACGCCTAACCACCCGTAGGTGAAGATGTAAACATGGGGAAAAGAACAGAATTCATTCTGTTATTCAGCTAAAACTCCCAAGAAAATTTAGTAATAATAATTACAAAAACTATGCCAAAAGCATGGGAGAATAGCAAGGGGGGGACTTAAAGGACAGGGAGAGAGGAAAACACTTAAAAAACAGTGTAACTAAACAATCAGAATGACAACAAAATGGCTGCTGCCTCGAAAATAGGTAACTTAACATAATTTCATTAAAAAATTTTAAGTTACAGCCCTGATAATATTCTGTCACACATTTTTTCCTCTCCTCCTTCTCTATCCTCCTTAGAATCACCATTTCACTAATATTTATGTGTCTGGCATCATTTAAACTGAGATTTACAAGCACAAAGATCAGTCAGATGTTAACTGATGAAGGGCCAAACTTAGAATGATTAATGGCGCCAATTTCGGAACGTCCTTGACACTGCACATGTGCAGTAGAGGCGAAGTGTGGAGGGCCTTTCAGGACATGTTTTCTTTGGTTTTAGATGCAAATTTTGGGGATTGGGGGGCAAAATTTGTGTTTGGCCCTATATTTTAAGAGTTAGCACCAGCTATGTCTGGGTCATTGGTACAGTATAAAAATATTGGTTGCATTGAAATTCGCCCGGCAATTTGCATTGAAAGTTTTTCTTTGAAAACCTGTGTTGGAAGGGGGTTAAATGTAATAAGGCTACGATAGAAATCACACATATGAGGATGGATAAGAATGGCAGGCCTTATAGCACCAATCGCACGTGTCAATGTAAGATGGATGGCAGAAATTGTCATTTTTCTGAACAGAGTATTATCACCCAGCGCAGCAGGTAAGGGAGACAACTGAAATATTTTGTCATTTACCTTAGAAATAAATTAACTCAAATTGTTAATGACGCTTAATTTATGAAGGATGTCGAAAACTTTTTTAACTTCGCTTTTCAATTCAGTTAGGACATTCAGAAACCATGAATAACCTAGCTTCTTATATGAACTTGAAATTTATTTTAAATACTTTAAGTACTTTTTTAAAAGAATATACCTTCTATTACAAAGAAGAACACTCTCACCATGGGTAATGCTAAATTTCAAATCCACTGCATTGAGGCAAATACAAAATCAACTGCATGGTAACCCTAGTCATCACTGTTGGGGAAAGAGTTGGGGTATTCAGAAACCATGGACGACACAATTTTTTGTAGGGGAGGGGGGAGGATTTTAACCTACATGAGTTTTGTGTGTGTGTGTGTGTGTATGTTTGTATAACTTTTATTTATTTTTTTCTCCACAATTGTGTCGTCTATGAACATTTATTTTGTCACGATGTCATATACGTTTTGTTTTTTTCTGACTTCTCCCTCATGTCCACTGACTTCTCCCTCATGTCCACTGACTTCTCCCTCCTGGCCCTGACTTCTCCCTAAAGTCTCTGGAGGGAGAAGTCACTTCTCCCTAAAATCAGCTGCCAGGCTGACCCCTGTGGCTACCTATATGGCAGGTCTCAGGAAAACCACTCATCCAGTTAACAATGACAATTGGAAGACTGATATAAATAAGTAAGTCTTTATTTACGTGACATGTGCGATAAAATACAATCAATTTCACGCTTATAATTCATTTCACAGAAACGCACCCGGCCAATTTGACCTATATGTCACGGTGTAATAGTAATTATAAATACGATATAGCTATATAGCTAGTAGGTATAGATCAACTGGTCACATTAAATGGTCACTGAGTAGATTTCCTTTTTTATTTTTTTTTTTAGATTTAACAGTGAAAGTAAACATTTTGGTAGCTTTTGGGTTTTTTTTTTCAAACTTATCCACGTACTTAAAAAAAAAAACACACTCATCACGTTAAAATATGTTTAGGAACATTTTACTCAACACACTCATAAAATTGGTACGTCCAACCTAACAACATGACAAAACAATTAACATTTGTTTTGTTTTGATAGGAGTCTCTTTCAAGTGATATGTTGCAGTACTAGGTCTAATTTGAATGGTAAGGCTATCAGTTGGGGCTTTTTTCTACCACACCACACATTAACCCTCTGCATTGTGATGTCAAAATACTGAAATTTCAGCCTGCAGATTTTTCCAATAATGCACTAGGAACTTAACCAATTCAATCTTGTTTGACAGAGCTCATTGAGTTTTCTCGCACAAGATTGAACTGGTTAAATTCCTAGTTGCAATATCTTTTAGAAGAGAAAGTTTGGGTTTAACCCTTTACCCAACGAATCGGCCGCATAATATGCAAATTCAGCAGTTGAAAAAACATTTTTTTCAAACAAAAATTTCAACAAAACCATATCATGTGACCTCTCTTTGGAAAGAGCTTGTTCCAATGAAGGGTCACTTGATATGGTTTGTTGAAATTTTTGAAAATTTTAATAATTGATATTTAAAATAATAAATTTTGATATCGTCTGTGTAGGGTAAAGGGTTAGGCCAGGACAAACATTGCGACGGTTAGACACTTTATGAATGATGAAATATATAGTATACCTTCAACAGCTAATGCCTGGGCTGCAAAATATTTGCCCAGTGTCAATCTCTCAAATGTTATGGTCTCATTGATGTCTATAAAATCCTTGTAACTGTATATAAGTGTTTTGTATTTATCATTCACATCCACCACTTGGGTTATACTCATGTGATCTTCATGATTGAAAATTCCAAAACGATCACCAGCTTCTGTTAACAAATACTGACTTCTGTCAAGTTTAATCTAAAAGAGAAGAAATTAAAATGAATTTGTGCAAATTTATGAATTTGTTAATCATATGTATATACTTCAAACAAGACAGATTGTGACTGCCTAGCCAATGATGCCCCTGAACTCATGCTATGAGTGCCTATTTTCTTAAATAAATTGTTAACATGTGCTGAATTAGTTACTCAGAAGCTGAACAAGTCTCAAGAAGTGATGTTGACTTGCAACAGACAGAGAAATATTATGTACATTTTAGAATTTAATAAATTCAAAGATCTGTGGTTTTATAATCGAGTGACCTTGACCTTTGTCATTTGGACCTGATGGCACTTCACAACATGACTTGCCTTTGCCCTTTACCATTACGCAAATGAATGAATGAACCCATCCATCCATCCATCCATCCATCCATCCATCCATCCATCCATCCACCCACCCACCCACCCACCCACCCACCCACCCATCCATCCATCCATCCATCCATCCATCCATCCATCCATCCATCCATCCATCAAAAACCCACCCACCCACCAACCCACCCACCCAACCATCCATCCATCCATCCATCCATCATTCTGCCAAAGGTAAAAGTTACATTGCTCTTCAACTTCAGAAAAGGATTCCAGCTGCACAACTAAAGATTTTTTTTACCAATTTTGAGCCCACTTTGTATGTAAGATGAACAGGATTGAAGGAAGAACTTTATTCATTGTGGGGTTATTGTGTCGATGTCAAGATCATCATTTCCTTCCACTAGAAATTGGTTTTCACTCCTTAGATAATTTATAACATTGGGTTCCATTCAATTCTAAATATATCTCAGACCAGTTTGGAGTGAACTTAACATGTAGGATAAATGCAGTGGGAGAAATAAACCTATTCCTCTTGTTCATTTTTTAAGTGAAGATGTAATGAAAGTGTCAATGACACTGTAGCTCAACTTGTTAAGACATGTACATGTATAGTATGTTACACAGCAATGACAAACATCTAGGTAATGATCTGATAACAAAGGTACATATAAAGTATCGTAACGGTCTGCACATAAATACTGACTGTAGCCTGTAACAAATGTATAGGTAAAGTATTGTAAAGGTGGGTGACAGTCTGATGCTAAACTAGAAAAGAAATCTTTGAGACCCAGAGTGGGTCTGACTGAACCCCAAAATATTTGTTTTCATAGCACAGTGATAACAAAGGCACCCCAAAACACACTCGTTCCTGTCCCAAGGTGAAAACAAAGGTACCCAAGAAGTTTCGTGAAGATCAGTTCATAAATACGAGCTGTATAGAAGTTGTGACAAAAAACTGATTGGACCTTATTTCGGTACAAAATGGCCACTGGCAGCCATCTTGAATTTTGGACTGCACCCACAAACACTCATTCTCGTCCCAAGGTGATAACAAAGGTACCCAAGAAGTTTCGTGAAGATTGGTTGATAAATACAACCTCTAGCCCGAGCCGTATTGACATGTGCACTTACAGTGAATAAGTAGCACTGAATAAATCAAAGTTCATCTAATTTGCATAAAAAAGGGTGTCATCCAGGTTCTCATCCTTAAGATGCTATATAAGTATGAGAAACTTAGCTTAAAAATATGTGAAAGGTTATTTTCGACTTCGTCAAAAATTTACGTCGAAAATAACCTTTCACATATTTTCAAGCTAAGTTTCTCATACTTATATAGAAGATTAAGGATGAGAACCTGGATGGCATCCTTTTGGGGGAGGGGGGCTTATGTTCAAGATTGGGCCGCTAGAGCTTCATGGCAAAAATCAGAAAAGTGTATTAATTTTTAATTTTTTACTTCTCCATCCATATTCATGAACAATTCGTCACACCATTTAAAAAAAAAAAACATTTTGGATTTTTGAAGATATCTAGAATAACCATGCTGTGTTTCCCATTACTTAGGCCTATAGGCCTATAGTACCTTAAAAAGTGGAATGACAAATATCTAAAATGTAACGACTCACTAGTTTACCATTTTCAAATATTGTAAATATTGTTAGCCAAAAAATTCCCCCTCCCCCACCCACTCCATGCATGGACTATACTTATACAATCAGGGACTTTGTGCTTTCAACTAATTAGGTTATTTTTAATTTTGCAAGTGTCGATCACCTGTTTTGCACCTCAGCCGAAAATCAAGGTAGAAATCCTCTCAATTTGCTACAGATCGACCAATGTGAGATATCAACTGTTTTGCACCTCAATCGAAAATCAGGTCAATTAGCAACAGATCGGCCAATTCGAAATAAACATTTTAGTGAGTTTCAGAAGGGAAAATCTAAATAAAAGACAGATTGCAAGTGTAATTTTCAAAAGCAGTGTTCCAGAGCCTTTAATGTTCACTAAATATACCGCAAATAAAATATAAGCGTAACATATACATAAATAATGATTTAAATCCAATTTATATTTCTCAGATACACATTTTCTCAGATCGGGTTCGGGTTTGGGTAATACATTTTAGTGAGTCCCATTATTATGCATGTGAGCATTGAAATCCTGAATGTAATCATCTGAATACCAATTAACTGACTAGACAGCCTTCCAGGTACCCAAAGGATAGCAATTTATTGACGATGAATCATATGCTCGTATATAACATATAGATGAACAACCACAGGAAACCAACCAACTAGAAAATGGATGTGCCCATGAGGTCGTCATAGAACACGACTCGGCCACCAATCGACAAGTCATGAAATGCACATATGTACTTAAATGCATATGAGGCTTACGAGAAGAAAACTACGTCTTGCCCGGTAATCGCCTCTTAACACATTGGTGGTGTGTGTGTGGGGGATTCAAAATCATGTCGAACCCCCTTCACCTGAATTGTTCTTGTGTCATCAAATAGTATAGAAACTGCAAGGCTCTCTCATGTCTGACCTACTCCATAATGCCACTTCCCCTGATAAAGAAGGTCCTCTCGAGGAGGAAGCTTCCGGGGAACGTCCCATAACAGACACCTGAGAAGATTGATCCAAGGTTTCTGTGACTACAGAGGAGCTGCTATCAGGATTCTGCAAGGAGACTGTTTGAACTAAACAGAATCTGCTAAATCAATGGAGTTGGAGGATACGCCTATCCTATCATTCCGTCCCATGAGATCAACAGAGCGTCTACTGCGTACACTCAATGTTCTTGGCATGGCGACACGAACGTTGGTAACTGATTGTTCCGGTGTGTCGCAAACAGATCTATCATGGAACTATCCCACTGGTAGCAAATCTGCCTGAATATTCACTTGTTGAGAGACCGGTCCGATGGCAACAGGCGACCTTTCTGAGAGAGTGAGTCTGCTGGTACATTCAGATGACGCGGTATTTGATGCACAGAAAGATGAACATGATGATTCAAGACTTATAGGAGAATCTTCTTCATTAATTCGCATAATGGCATTGAATGAGTGTCGTCTTGGTTCCTGATGTAAGCTACTACTGTTGAATTGTCTGACAAGATCTGAACATGAACATCTGCTATTATGTGAATCCAATGTTGTAACGCTAGCCATATTGACATCATCTCTTTGATGTTTATGTGCTTCTCTAGAAACCGAGGGTCCCAAGACCCTGACACCTCAAGTCTGCGGGACTTGAGGTCGGGTCCCAACCCATCTGACTCGCATCCGTCATAATCGAGAAAGCCGGATCCAGCAGTTGCAGCAGAACTCCCTGAGTTAACCACTGAATATCTGCCCAAATCTGAACCCTTGTTTTACTAGGTCCGTTAAAACAATACTGGTTTCAAGTGAATGTGTCTTCACACTCCAGTTCTGAGTAAAGAATATCTGGAGGGGACACATGCGCAGGCGGCTCATTGGAATAAGATCTGCAGCTGCTCCGCACAGCCCCATCAGTCACATGAATTCCTTCGCTGATAATGCGTCTGAGTGAGGACAAAAGCAAGCATAACAACTGACAAATTTCGCTCTGGGTAACGGCTGATGAACCAGATTGTTGTGAAGCTCGATGCTCATTTCTAAGTGAGTGAACAACTTGGACGGAGCTATATCCGACTTTTCCTCGTTTACGATGAAACCTAGATGTCGGAGTAATAGAAGCAGACTCTGAACATCGTTCTGAAGAAGAATTCTGTGGCCGTATCTCTGCAGAATGTTGTCCAAGTAAGCCGATGTTACCACAGATGAATGAGCTCGGAAGTATGACATTACCGAGTTCATTATACGAGTGAATGCCCAGGGAGCCAGGTTCAGACCAAAGCACATTGCTCTGAACTGATGCACCTTCCCTTGTATAGTGAACTGCAGGTACTTTCTGAATGCCGGATGTACCAGGACATCAGTATGCATCCTTTAGATCTATGCTTGCTGCAAAGTTGTTCACTAGAATGCTCGCTCTTACCGACCGAATGGTCTCCATTTAG
Source organism: Pictodentalium vernedei (assembly GCA_031216915.1). Classification (NCBI taxonomy): domain Eukaryota; kingdom Metazoa; phylum Mollusca; class Scaphopoda; order Dentaliida; family Dentaliidae; genus Pictodentalium; species Pictodentalium vernedei. Next base: position 232,484,270 of record CM062293.1, read on the forward strand.
AATTTTGGAGCCCCGATAAGCTTGTTTATCCAACTCAAGTCTATTACTGGTCGGAACGAGCCATATGGTTTCAGTACGAGGAACAGTTGACTGTAAAAAACCCTGAGAATCCTGATTCTCGGTGACCTCTATTGTTTCCTTTAATATAGAGCCTGCACCTCCACTAGGAGAGACTCTCTTTTGAAAGGATCCAACGGAAGATCTGTAAAATGCAAGCAACTTGTTAGTGGAGGTGCTGCTCGGAATGACGTCCAAGACTACACTTCTCACCCACTGATCTTCTGTGACTGCTGTCCAGTTTCTCACGAAGATGATACCCTTCCACCAACTGGCATGCAATAGAGGTCTTGAAACATCCCCTTTATGACCTGCGAGGCTTACGGGAAGATAAACTACATCCTCCCCACAAAGAACCTCGTCCCGTCGGCCTAGGGGCATCTGACCGATAGTCCCGATCAGACCTATGCCCCTTTCCCGAATCGCTATATTGACGACCTCCAGAGTAATTATAAGAGGGCTTCTTGTACCCTCATGAGGAGTTCCCTTTTGATGTTTAGATCTGGAACATCCTCCTTTACTCTTGTCTGCTGAAGCAGAATGATGAAACGCCAACTTCAATATCAGATCTCTTGACGCTTTCTAAATAGCCTGATCATAGGCTGACGAAAGCTTGTCATCCAAAATAGTATGTCCGGAGGCCAGAGCGCCGGAGAGAGCTTTTCACCTTGTCATCTATAAGTGATGACGATGCAAGGGCAGCATCACGTCTGATTAACTCCAGATTAGCCACTGTAAGGGCGGAGTTATACGTGGTATACAAATTGCCCTGGAAAGAACTCTAAGAGAGGTACGAACATCCTCAAATTCCTTCCCATTTAGACGTTGCGCCATAGCTCTGGTAAGGTGATCTGCATAAGACATTGCTTCCAAATTCGCTTTACTTGATGAAATTACCGTTGTAATGGTGTCTGAGCGAAGAGTGAATGATGCAGGCAAGGATACATCTAGATCCCCGGGCTGCTCATTCAAATGCAGAGGAGGACTCTGAACATCTTCTCCAACCGTTTTTAAATGAACATAGTCCATGAAACGGTATGTTTATAGAAGATGTAATTAAGTAACCGCCCTTTCCTCGCACTTGAGAAGTGAAGACGGCATCGTCTACATGGTCGAAGGCCTGCGACACCTAACTAGGCTGAACTGGAAAAGAAAAAACTTCTTCCTTTGTCCGATTAAAGACTGTGTCCAACAACGCCAGCAGTTTCTCACTTATCGTCGCAGCATTCTGATTCATCAGAACAAATTCAGGATAGCATTGATGGATGAAATCCATCGCGACCCTGTGCTGTTCCGAAAGGGAAGGGTAATCCTCGTCCTTTCCCCATCTGAGAGAATCAGTTGCGAATCTCGGTCCATTGCATCTGCGTGAACAGACGACTGGACCGACCCAGTACCGTCCGATAGCTCAGGTTCTGAGACTGAGGGAGGTTGCATCTGCACTTGCTGGGATGCTGCGATCAGCTGCACAATCTGTGACAGCAAGTCCGTCATCGAGGCCTGATGAGCAGCGGTCTTCTGTTTCCTACCCTGTAGCTCCTCCTGGGATGGTGTGTTGGAGATGGATCTCTTCTCTGAACGTCCCAATGATCGAGGCCTCGTCTCCCTAGATACCGGATGATCCGACATCACGGGCGAAAAGTAGTTCCTTTTTCATGCAGCAGGCTGGATATCCGAAGTAGGGTAGCTAGGATATGGTCGTGTGTGCTTTAATAACGTAGCTGAGGAAGCCATGACTGAAGCCGACCCTAGCTGCAGGGTAGACGGAGCATCTTGAGCGGTGGGTGGGCGGACACATGCTCTGCCTCATGCATGTTTCCAACAAGAAAACTTCATTTCGGCTTGTGAAACGTAGTGGAGGAAGCCGTGACTGAAGCCGACCCGAGCTGCAGACAAAACAGAGTGTCCCAAGTGGAGGGCGGACATATGCTCCGGCTTGTGCAAGTTTCTCATAACAACATTTGGCCCCAAATGTCTATTAGGTTAGAGAGGGGGGGCCTCTCTTGTTCGCGGTCTATAGACCTCGGCAAGTACAAGAAACTTGCTGACTTCCTCCCTATTTCCATCATCACTGGGTGAGCTATTTATATTAAAGTGCTCGCTCTTCCCAATCCACTTCTTTCAACCGCAACAGACTTACCCGGCACCCACGGATGGAGTACCGCTTCACCGGTCGAGCTAGCTGCTTGCAAGAGATTAAAACCCTTAACAAAATGCCCTAACTCTTGCAATTATGAGCACAGCAGCTAGCTCTATATGCTCAATGGAGCGTGATGACAGTAGCATACTTGGATGGGTTTCAGAATATCATCACCGTGTTCATGTTCCTCTGAAATAGAAACTGACAAAATGAATTATAACACAGTGAGAGGCCTGCCCTCAGAACCTCAGGGCCAACAACGTACCTCGACACCCGTCTCCAACATTAGTCATTCCAGTGAACACAAGAATGACAAGAGTCTGCAGGAGTGCATCGACTAAAGTCGATATCAGACCTCCAAACTCCATAACAAAATATATATAATTAAGACACATGACTAATAGCAATCAAAAATAAATTCAAAATATTTTTGGGAAATTTTTTTTTTTTTTAAAAACGCCTAAATTCCCAAAGGGTATATTAAGGGCCCAAAGGCATCCCGATAGAGCTGCCGAAGTGTGGACAAAATCCAAATTTTTTTAGCTACATTACCGGAATAATAATCCATGTATCCTACAGTAATTCTACAGTAACAGAATATAAAAAAATCTACCTAATATGAGGATGTTGTCAATGTAAACAACGTCAATGAAAACAAGACATCAGGCACACAAAAAGGCCCAAAGTCAGAAACCATTTTAATGCTACCAGATGCAAAGTTAGATCTTCGTACAAAGAAGAAACGATACATCGGATAGAAGATGCAAGACTAAACAACCTAAACACCCCTGGGGTGAGAACGTAACAATGGGGAAAAACAGAATAACATTCTGTAATAAATTTTAAACTCCCAATAAATTTAATAAAAAATTTCAATAAAAAATAGCCAAAAAGCTTAAGAGTTTAACAGGAAGGGTTCTTGGAAGGATAGGGAAGGAATACTTAACAAACAGTGGAATAATCATTAACAAAAATGATGACGTCAGGCGTATGTCCTGAAATTGGGAAACATGAAATAATTTTCTAATTATTATAAAGTTACAGCCCTGAACATCTAAAACCACCGTTGAACACTTCCATCGTCCAATAACAGCCTTGGATCCACCAATTCTTGCATTGATTTGTGTCTGGCATCCTCAAAAAAGGAGATTTTAAAGCACAGATGTCAGTTCATTGTTGCTGACTTTAGTGCCAAACAAAGAATGATGTTTGCGCTAATTTAGGTCACTTCCTGGCGACTGCACATGTGCGGAGAGTAAAAGTATGGAGGACCAGATAGGACTTTTAATTTTTGGTTTTGCAAGCAAATTTTGGGGATTGGGGGTTCAAAATTTGTGTTTGGCCCTTGATAACTGAGTTTGCACTAGCTAGCTAGTCTGGGCCATTGGATATAACTTATAGTATAAAAATATTACTTAAGACAGTGCCTCTTCCAGTTGATTCTTTAAAACAAATAATCTGTGTACCTTTAAATGTTTTATTTTGACATTTCCTCAGCATGTTAAGCTCACCGAATATTCACCCGTGTGATTAGAAGGAGGTACAAAGGAATAATTCCCCGTCATCCTGAACTCTTTCACATTCAAATCCATCATCTGCAACCTGTAAATCTGGAAGCATACTTCTGAAGGTGACATTGTTGAAGTGTCCAGATACATTCTGAAACCTTGGATTGTGCCTTCTGGGAGAGAAAATCCATCTGCTAGAAAAAGTTTCTTGTGTCCTGATGAAGGTGCCCCTTCACCTTTCAAAAGAGGGGGCCCATACGTTTCTATTTTATCTGAAATGAAAAAATAAATAGCCTCCTGTATATTTTACCTGACATTTCTGGCTCAACTGACAGTTACAAAATACCATGAAGTACTGTGATGTTGACCATTTACTTAATGTAATCAGCTATGTTTTTGGGGTAAAAGATGACAAAATTTAGTTGTCCAAGAATTTGTTTGGCAAGTGACATCCTTTATAGAAGTTAGGTTAAGGGTTAACTGTCTTTACTCAAATCTGAACACAGGGACCTGATTTGAACAAACTTGAATCTGATCCCCCAAAGGCTGCTGAACAACAAATACTAAAAGAATCTGACTGGTGGATCCTATGAAAAAGATTTTTTGAAGAATATTGCTCATATAGCACCAAGTTAAAATTCAGACACACAAACTGAACCCAGAGACTTAATTTGAAGAACCTAGAATCTGACTGGTGGGTCTGAAGAAGAAGTTGTTTAAATAATATTACTCATATTGTACAAAGTTAAAATTCGGTCTCACATAAGGAGCCCAACTATGAACCCATGGACTTGATTTGAACAAACTCAAATATGACTCCATGAAGGGTGCTATATACCAAATATCAAAAGATTCTGATTGGTGGTTCTGAAGAAAAAGAATTTTAAAGAAAGTTGCTCATATTGCACCAAGTTAAAATTTGGGCTCACATAAGCAGCCCAAATATGAATATGAAAAAATTTACAGTAATTTATATATTTTTTATACTTACCAATGACCCAGACTTAGCTGGTGCTAACCCAAAAATATCTAGGGCCAAATACAAATTTTGCCCCCCAATCCCCAAAATTTGCATGCAAAACCAAAAATTAGAAGTCCTATCTGGCCCTCCATACATTTTACCCTCCGCGCATGCGCATATGCCAGGAAGACACCGAACCTGGCGCCAATAAAACATTCTTTGTAAAAAAAAAGATAGTAATAATTCAGCGGGGAGGTATGAGTGCCCAGTACTGCCCACTCATGGGAGGACCATTCCCGTCTGGGTCATTGGTAAGTATAAAAAATATATAAATTACTATAAATTTTTTCATATTTTTATACTGTAACCAATGACCCAGACTTAGCTGAATCGTAAAAAGGCGGAGGGACTAGAACTTCCAAAATAGTAGATCAACATAGATCAAATCCTTCAATCCATGATGAAGAAATTAGAATTTACATGTATGTCTCTTAATACCATAATAGAAGAGACATATCCAAAAATGGATCCCAATTATGTAAATCCTAAATCTAAGCATGAAATCATGTTAATTAGGATGTAACAAATAAACAATTTTTAAGACTAGTCTGGACTAGGCCCTAAAAATTAGAATGGCATATTGAGAATGAGAGAAAACTGCCCATAAACCTACGCCACACAATAATACTGCAGCTGATCGCTGAACATAGTACTGACAAAACAGCTTCCTTAATAGTTACATACCCCATAAGACAGAGAAGTAGACAAAATGAACCCCCCACTTTTTTTTAACATATCTTCAAAAGAAAGAAGGGAGAGCTCTGGTATCAATAAGCAGAACCTGGAAACAATATAAATAAATATTGATCAGGCACCTCAAAAAATTAATTCATGAATAATAAATGGTGCTTAATGCCACTTCACAAGCCAAGGCTATAGCGATGATTTTGGTAAATAACATTATCCGCTACAAAATATCCACTGCAGACGCCATATACAGGTACGACAAAATCAGTGAAAAATAAAATATAACATATACATACAAAAGTGGGATAAAATGAATAATCTCTGCAGAGAAAACACGCTTCAAGATCATTCACAGGAGGCCTCTGTAATATTAAATCTGGTAAAAACACTCTCCAACGTGTACTATTTGGTATCTACAACTATAAACATGTGAGAATATGCGATTTGAGAACCGACAAAATAGAGACCAGGATCTAGAAATGGAGGTAGGTATGATTAACTGGCTCCAACACAGACCGCCCTCAAAATATATAATAATTTCAAGGTTCACCAAAGAGATAGCATAATCACACATTGCGCGAGAGCATAAAAATCCAGTCTATTAATCATCTAAAAACCACTAAATGGCTATGCCGTGTGGGGGGGGGGGGGGGGGGGGGAGGGGAGGGGGGATTCAAATATATGCCGAAACCTCCTCACCCACATTACTAAATCATTGCTGGTCCAGACAGCAATAATATAGTGACCAAAAAGCTCTTTCACATCAGACATACTCCGTAATGCCACTGAGAGCGGAGAATGACGTGAAGAACAAAGCTTCCCTTAAAGAAGAAAACCCTCTCGTGGGGAAGCTTCTGGCGAATGCTCAACAACAGACCCCATAACCTCAAAGAAATCAATAGAAACAAATGAATTGAAGGATACACATATCCTATCATTCATTCCCATGAAAACAGCTGAGCGTCAAATGTATGCGCTCAAATGCTTAATACTAGCAACACAAATAATATAAACTATTATTCCCATTTGCCATAAACTTAACTATCCTTAAGTGATCCCACATACGAACATGCAATAGCCATACAGTTAGAATAAGCGCAAGATGTAGACAGCGCTTTACTTATGCGCTGAAATCTTAAGCACTGACTGCTGATTGGAAGATAAAATAACCAAAGCAGTACGAATAGCTAACTGACTTATTTAACAATAGAATGAACATAAACGTCCCTTCTATTGGAAAATAGTGACAAAAGAAGCGTTACTTCTCTTCTGATAAACTCTGATCTGCGTCTATAAATACATGAACAGAAATAATTCAATGATGTAACGTAAACAATGAGACATCATTGAATAAGTGGTTTCCAAGAACCGAGGGTCCCAAGATCCCTACATAGAGAGACCCTCGGACTCAGGATTGTAACGCAATATATGAACTCACGTCCGAAATAATTGAGAAAACCATTAATATATGCCCAAACTTGACCTTATGTTAAAAGATTCTCTAAAACAAAACAGGTCTAGAGTGAAAAACGTCTACCACTCCAGTTAATAACTGGAGTGGACATGTGTGTAAGCGACCCATCGAAATAAATTCAAAGCCGCTGCGCACAACTCCATCCAGTGCATAAAACTATCGCTGTTAATGCATCAGATAACAGATAAAAGCTAGCCAAACAGCTGGCTAATTCTCTCTGTGAAACAACAGATGAACCAGCCAAATAAATAGTGGGATATGTGTATTGTATCATAAATCCCATGAGACATTATCTAGTTCACAATACAAGTGATCTAAAGAACTGTACACGCTACAATTGCCGAACGTTTGCTTTTCGACTGAAAGATAATCATAAATAACCTAATTATCCACTTCCAGTCAAGATCGGTCAGACCGAGCTCTATAAGAGCCTCGAGCCCCCGGCTCAGGGGAGTCTGATCAGTAACTCAGACGAGAAACCCCTAACCAAGTGGCTGAATAGACAATCCTAAAGAAATATATAGGAGAGATACCTATACCTTCACTATGAGCCCTTATAGGTGAATTGAGTCTAGGACAACCTCTCCTACTCTTTCTGTTGGTGTGGTCGATTGGACCCCAACTTAAAGAGTCGAGTATTGATGCTTTCTTGTAGCAAAATCCTACAATAATGAAAGCTTACCATCAAAGACTTAGGTATACCTATACCTTTGCTATGAGTCCTTATAGACGATCTGAGTCTAGGACAACCTCTCCTACTCTTTCTGCTGGTGTTGGTCCATTAGACTCCAACTTAAAGAGTCGAGTATTGATGCTTCTTACCATAAAAGACTAGAGTTGGAAGACTAAAGCGACCTATAGCAAGTTTTCCACCTAGTCAAATGCAAAGATGAAGACACAAGGCTTCGTCACATCAGAATAACTCCCACTTAACATTAGTTAAGACCGAGATATATATAATAGGTCTGGAAAGAATTTTTAACAAGAGCACCGCATAGCGGGACAATATACGCCCGTTTTGTATTTTTGAAGGGTTGGGGTAAGGATGGGGGTGAGGGTGAAAATTGTTTGGACCAACCCCATATTCGAACTTGACCTGTATTTTGTTGTGATTAAACAACATACCAAGTTTGGAACCAATCGGAAAACAAATAATAAAAGTTATCCTCCGGAAACCAAATATTTGATGCATTCTATGTCCAACAAGGTCCATAATTCAGGGGAACTTCGAAGTTCAAACTGACCCCATATTCGAACTTGACCTGTCTTCTGTTTTGATTAAACAACATACCAAGTTTAGCAGTCAATCGAAAAAAAAATACTAAAGTTATCATCTGGAAACCAAATGTTGACGAACGGACAGACCGATGGATGGACAACTGGATGGACAAATGGACAGACAGACAGACTGATTCCATAATTCGACGGTTTTTCAACAGGCGTATAATAAAAAATCGGTTAGGCCATACTAAAGATATAATCCGGAAAACACAAAATGCACAAATTCAAGAGGAATAACTCTGGAAAAGTACACTCGATTTTGGCCAAAAGTGAACATGAGCTGTGCTTTGTGGTCATAAACAAAATCTGAGAATTTGAAACAAATTAGTCAAGGTAAACTAAAGTTATCATCCGGAAACCACATAATTCACAAATTTGCAATCATTCAAGAGGAATAACTATGGAACAGTACATGCGATTATGGCCAAAGGTGAACTTGAGCTGTGCATTGTGGTCAAAAACAAAGTCTGAGAATTTGAAAAAAATCGGTCAAGGCAAACTAAAGTTATCATCTGGAAACCACAAAATCCACAAATTTGCAATGATTCAAGGGGAGTAACTCTGGAAAGGTATATGCGATTGTGGTCAAAAGTGAACTTGAGCTGTATTTTGTGATCAAAAATAAAAAACTGAAAATTTGAAATAAATCGGTCAAGGCAAACTAAAGTTATCATCCGGAAACGAAAAGTTGGGCTAAATTCCCATAAATAAAGGGCCATAACTCTACTGCAAATGGGCCGCTAGAAGCGGAAATCGAATCCATCCTGTATTTTGTCATACTAAATCCACATGCCAAATTTAACTCAGCTCAAACCATTACAACTAAAGTTATCGTCCGGAAACGAAATGTGTCCATGGACGGACAGACAGACAGACAGATGGGTGGAGAGACCATTCACATAATATGTCCCGTTTTTCAAACGGGTGTATAAAATCAACATATGAAAAATTTGGTGTTAATCCATCAAGGCGTTTGGCTTTAAATGAACGGAAACCAATTTTTTTTCAAAAATTGTGTTTTCAAAGGGCCATAACTCTGCAGCGGATGGACGGAGAAACATCAATATCGAACTTGACCTGTATTTTATTGCTACAAACAACATCTGAAAGTTTGATGTCGATCTGTCAAGGCGTTCGACTTTAAATGAAGGGAAACCCATTTTTTTTCGAAAGATTGTGTTTTCAAAGAGCTGTAACTCTGCCGTGGATGGACTGAGAAACACCAATATCGAACTTGACCTGTATTTCATTGCTAAAAACAACATCTGAAAAATTTGGTGTCAATCCGTCAAGGCATTCAGCTTTAAATGAATGGAAACCAATTTTTTTTTAGAAAAATTGTGTTTTCAAAGGGCCATATCTTTGCAGCAAATGAACTGAGAAACACCAATATCGAACTTGACCTGTATTTTAATGCTAAAAACAACTTCTGAAAGTTTGATGTCGATCTGTCAAGGCGTTCGACTTTAAATGAACGGAAACCAAATTGTTTACAGACAGACAGATGGATAGACGGACAGATGGACAGGCAGACAGATGGACAGACGAACAGACAGACTGATAACATAATACGACCATTTTTTAAACGGGCGTATAAAAAGTACAAACAACCACAAAATTCCTTTCCATATAAACGTTGCATCACAGTACTTAAAATTGAACTACATAAGACCATGAGACTAAATTCGCTCTGAAAAAGAAATTATCTTCTCAATTGTGTCCGAGCAAACGGCTAAATGATGAAGGTAAGACTACAACTAAGATCTTAGCCTGCTCAATCAACGCAGGGAAACTCTCAACACATCTTTCCCTGTTGTTTTTAAAAGTATGTGAACAAACATAAATGATTAAAAATACAGAGGAAGAAGATAAGAAATCGAATTACTTTTTTCCGCAGAAAGTTAAATATGGTGCCGTCTACACAATCGAAGACCTGTGACACGCGTGTAGACTTAACCGGAAAGAGATCTTATTACCCTGCTCTTTATCCGGATGAAGTCAGCGTCAAACTACGCTAGCGGTTTCTCATAATTGTTTGCAGCATTGTGGTTCACTGGAACAAATTCAAGGAAACGATAATGTATGGTATCTATATCATCCAAGAGTTGTTCCGGAAGGGAAAGTTATCCTTTCCAACATTTGTTTAAATCAGTTAGAATCACAGTCACCAGCATCTGAACAGGCAGGTGACTGGACCGATTAAGCACCATTCAACAGCTCAAGTTTTGAGACTGACGTTGAGTGCTTCTGCCTTAGCAGGAACACTGTGATTAGCTGCGCAATTGCGACAGCAAGTCTGTTATGGAGGCCTGAGGAGCAGCGGTCATGACTAGCCTGTCCGTCGGCTGCTCCTAGGACAGGGTGTCCAAGATAGTTATTACTGTGGACAACCCGATGAATGAAGCCTCATCTCCTTGGCTACTAGATGGTGCGACTTTCTTCACAAAAGATGGACCTTTTGACGATGCAGACTGGAAATCCTGAGTCACTTAGCCAAGATGCGGTCGGGAGTGCTTGGTAGATGTTAAAGAAGCAAAACTGTAGCCGCCCCGGTCTAAGAATTGAACTAAGCGTACCTGACAATAGCTATGTACGTAAGCTCTGACTGACGCAAGGTCCTGCCAACAACACCCGGCTTCAGATGTTGTTAAAAGAGAGAGAGGGGTCTCCCTCTTGCTCACGGTCTGGGAAGACCTGGACGAGTGTACCTCAAAACTTGCCGTCTTCCTTCCATCAACACTTGGTGAGCAGGATTCAATTAAACTGTGCTCGCTACACTCTTATTCTCTCTCAACTGCTACGGACATACCCAGCGTCACACCACGAGTCTACGTGATCAATCTGCCATATGAGCTAGCTGGAGACAAGGGACGTAAACCTCTTTTGAAGCCTAGCCCTTGTCTAATATCATTGAGCACTTTTCCACTAGCTCTGAATACAATACATATGCGACACATCCAGATTCACGGTCCTCATATTCAATCTTAACCATTTCACCGGCGTCAGGGAACTGAAACCACTCATCAGGTTTATAGCCCTGTGCAATATAAAGATTACTTTACTTTGTCCGTTATGTAGAGGAAACCATAAGACTAGCCGACTCAGGCTGCCCATTAGATGGGACATCCCGGACAGGAGGCATGGACACATACTCCGACTGACGCAAGTTCCTACCAACAACATCTGTCCCCAGATGATGCTGTAAGAGAGAGAGGCCTCTCTCTTGCCCGCAGTCCTGGGTGCCCTGGATGAGTGTACCTCAGAACTTGCCGGTTTCCTCCTTTGTCGTCGCTGGGTGAGCATGGTTGCATATCATGGTGTTCGCTCCACCCTATATGATCTCCTAACCCGGACTGCATACACCCGGCATCACAGTTCTCAGAGACCTGAGTAACCACCTCACCGGTCGAGTTAGCTGGCGACAACGGACTGCGGTCGTGTGTGCTTTTCGAACATAGAGGAAGCTATAAGACTAGCCGACCCCGGCAGTCGATGGAAGGAGCATCCCGGACAGGAAGGCATGGACGTAAGCTCCAACTGACACAAGTTCCTACCAACAACCTCTTACCCCAGAAGTTGTTATAAGAGAGAGGGGCCTCTCTCTTGCTCGCGATCACGGAAGACCTGGACGAGCATACCTCAGAACTTGTCTACTTCCTCCTTCCCATGCTTCCTCCTTTCTGTCGTCGCAGGGTGAGCATGTTCGTAGTTTTATAGTGCTCGCTACACCCTTATTCCTCTTTTCGACCGCTACGGACATACCCGGCATCACACCATCCATATTTTATGTTGTGATAGATCTGGCAGTTCAGCTAGCTGAAGACAAGGGACATAAACCCTATATTCTAAGGCCTAGCCCTTGTCTTATATCATTGAGCACTTTTCAGCTAGTTCTTATAGTATAATGCGACGATGGAAGCATACTCCCTGACGGCGTGACGAAACCACACCATGTTCTTGTTCCTCTGTAAATAGAAACTAAAAAACAATAGTGACATTTTGACGAGAGGACCAGTAGTGTCCCCTCGCCGCGATAGGACCGATAGCGTCCAATCGCCTAACACAAACCATGACACCCGTCATCCAGATTATCAAATCTGACACATGGAGTAGAATTAGTGGTAGTACATCAAGTAACTCATTACAACGACTCTGTAAATAGAGGAAAGGCTTCCTCTATTTGCCTTACTATTAGATAAATATTATTACCTAAATTGTAATATATGTAATTGCACCACCACCAAATCCACATATAATATACGAGAACATTAAAATATAATCGATGAAATAAATATACCCAAAAGAAAAACTCTTTCAAAAATAAAATAATATAATAATATAAAATAAAAATAAAATAATATAAGAACCCAAGTTCCCAAAGGGAACGATGAGCCCAAAAAAGCCTAAGTATGGACAAAATTATAAAAAACTGTTGTAAAATTGACTACCACACTATCAGAATATTTAATGTTACTTACAACTGTCGTTCCTAAACAAAATAGGAAACTACCTAGAGCATCGTAAATGTAAACAAAAAAACGGAATCAAGACCCCAGGCAACACGGCCCGAAGTCAGAAACAGAAACAAGACTATCCGATGTAAAGCAAGATCTTCCTCAGAAGAAAAAATGATACATTGGATGTATGATGCATGACCAAAACGCCCAAACACCCTAAGGGTGAGGATGTAACCCTGGGGATGTACAGAATAATCTTCTGGAAAACTCCCAAGAAAATTTTATAAAAAAATTTCATTAAAACAAGCCAAAAACCTTGGGAGATTAACTGGGGAAGGTAGGGAAGGAATACTAAATAAACAGTGGATAGACCATAATCAATCAGTGATAACGTCAGGCTCATGTCCCGAAATTAGGGAACATGAACTAATTTTTATAAATATTATAAAATTACAGCCCTGAACATTTCAAACCACCGTTTCTTCCTTCCTTCATACAGTTCTGTCCTTGGATCCACCAATTTAACCATTGATTTGTGTCTGGCATCATTATTAATTGAGATTTAAAAGCACTAATGTCAGTTTGTTGTTATCTGACAAGGGCCAAACAAAGAATAATTTATTGGCGCCCGATTCGGTGTCTTCCTGGTGTTTGTGCATGTGCGGAGGGTAAAATGTATGGAGGGCCAGATAGGACTTCTAATTTTCAGTTTTCCATGCATATTTTGGGGATTGGGGGGCAAAATTTGTGTTTGGCCCTAGATATTTTTGGGTTAGCACCAGCTAAGTCTGGGTCATTGGTTACAGTATAAAAATATGATACTCCTAAGGATGTTATATACCAAATATCAAAAGATTCTAAGTGGTGGATCTGAAGAAGAGTTTAAATTTATTTTCTCAAAAAGTAATTATTTATTTATTTATTTATTGATGTTTAAGGTCACATATTTATGCACAATGGCTAATCATGACCGTGACAGTTTTACGGGTGGAGGAAGCCGGAGTACCCGGAGAGAACCACCGAGCAACGACGAGCAGCTGCCAGCTCCCCAACATCGTAACTCCGCACTGCAGCACAGGCAGGGTTAGATCGGTTGAAGACATGCGTACCATCGACGTGCAGTACGCCTTAGTACACGGCGTCATCGTGCCCCCACATGGGCAATGGGGGTGAAGTGTCTTGCCCAAGGACACAACGCAGTTGCCGCAGGTGGGATTCGAACAGAGGACCTCTCGGCTTGCAGCCTGCACCTCTACCAACTGAGCCACCGCGCCCCCTTCAAAAAGTAATAAGTTAAAATTCAGGCTCCCATTGGGAGCCAAAATCTAAATCCTAATTTAAATTCTGGTCCATTAGTTTGTGAGAAATGGACAAACAATCAATAGGAAGTTTTCATTAAAGCACCCCTTGTGTTTTGCAGTGGTGAATTAAAAAGGCTTTAATAAACATATGAAAGGGAAAAAACTATAGAAAAGTAAAACTATACAAAATAATAACAATCCTCACCAGCTGTTAACAAAACCCTTATAGAAGGGACATAACCAAGTTTTATCTCAGAAAACTCCAGGATTTCATTGTCTGAAGGGCTGCTGTATTTCAGAAATCTAGTCTTGTATATACCATTGAGATCAGAATTCCTTGTAATACTCATGTGTTCATTTGCATTTAGACATCCAAGCTTGTCTCCTGTGTAAGTGTAGATATATTCGCTGGGTGGGAGATGAATCTGCGTAAAAGAGCAAAAAAAATATTCTATTAGTTGTTGTAAAACATTACAACAAGGATAGGCAAGCAGGTTAAAAAATTAACCATTCAAGGCCCACACAATGTTAATCATTAACCTTTGAACCAGAGGGGCCACTTTTCTGGTTCACAGTTGTTAGACAACCTGAATTCATAAAGTACATGGTTGTTCAGTGAATTTTTGTGGAAGTCCAATCATTTAAGATTTTCAACGTGCAGCCCCAAGGTTGCATGTTGAAAATACTGATTGGCTATTACTCCAGATAACGATTACAAGAGCAATGAGAAGTGTGGCATATGCGCCCCGTGGTGTCATAATGCCATGGCATCCATAATGAATTGGCTAGCTGGACCACAATTGAAAGGAACAATTGTCTAGTCATCCATAAATAAGCCTTAAAATTATGATTTGATCAAATAAGCGGTTTTCAAATCCAACATGCAGTGAATGCAATACAGAGGTCGAGACAAATTTTCGAAGTCAGAAGAGTGAAAAAGGAACATAACTCGGTGAAAAATTATTGAGTGGAACCTGTTCCTTGTGCATATCTGTTCCACCATGCAGCTCTATCAGCATACAAAGGAGATCCAAATCTGATGATGGCTTTGAAATTACAATCCAAAACATTTGTACAGACAGACGTATGGACAGATGGATGGAGGTCTCCACTAGATATCGCCGAATCCACCATTGGAGGTCGGGGGCATAATAAACTCTACCAGCTGATGGCAATGAACTGGCATGGAATATGCCCTTAGGATCCAAAGGGTTCAACTCCTAGCCCACTGGTTGTATTTCTCCTTTGATGAATTTATTTTTTCAGGTTAGCATGAGAATTAAATTATATTTGACCGAGCTCACATGTTAACCCTTTGAACACTTAAGACCGATTTTTTGGTTCATTGCATAATTTCGAACCATTTTTGTCTTATAATAAGAGGTCACACAGGGCACTGGTGATAAAATAATAACTGCAGTCTGCAGCCAGATAGCTGCAGGCCTGCAACCATTATTTTATCCTCCCTGTTTATTGATACTTGACTGACCCATCTCACCGTAAGTGTAAACAAAGACGATACCATTCCAGGAAACGAGGGTTCAAAGGGTTAAAGGTAATTTATTTAGACAAATTTACTATTGCATTAAGGGAAAACATTACTGTTGAACTTAGTTATTTTGAAATCTGAGTGCAAACAGTTACTGCATCATAAACAAAAAAAAACATGGGATTCTGCAATGACTCCCAATCAAGTCTTGATTGCTAATATGCACAGTCAATACTAATCTCAAATACACAGCCAATGAATTGTAGTTTTAAAACTACTTAGAGATGAAGATGAAATTTCAATGGCATAGATGTTCAGTAAGGTTGAAGTACATTATTTATTTATTTATTTATTGGTGTTTTAAGGTCACATACTTATGCACAATGGCTAATCATGACCGTGAGAGTTTTATGGGTGGAGGAAGCCACAGTACCCGGAGAGAACGACCGGGTAACGACGAGCAGGTACCAGCTCCCCAACATCGTAACTCTGCACTGCAGCACAGGCAGGGTTAGATTGGTTGAAGACATGCACACCATCGACGTGCAGTACGCCTTAGAACATGGCGTCATCGTGCCCCCATGTGGAAAATGGGGGTTAAGTGCCTTGCCCAAGGACAAAGCGCAGGAGTCCGAATCGATCACTCAGTCGGTCAAACATCCGAGGACTAACCAGGCTTGACGTTGCTTAACTTCGGTGATCTGACGAGAACCGGTTACCACAATGCCTCTGCTCCCCCGGTTGAAGTACAAAACACCCTTTAAACTGTTTGGAAAGATATATCCACAAAGTCATTTAATCAAATCACAATATGACAAAAATATCATATTCACTTTTTAAATTGATATTGTATAAATTATAAAATTCTGATTGAATAACTATCCAGGATAACATGAGGTCTATTAAGCTTAACCCTTTACCCAATGCAGACGATATCAAAATTTATTATTTTGCAAATTATTTTTCCAATTTTAAAAAAAAAAATTCAACAAAACCATATCACATGACCCCTTTTTGGAAGAAGCTTGACGAGATTGTTCCAATAAGGGGTCACATGATAAGGCTTTGTTGAAAAAAAAATTTGTTTCAACTGATAAATTTGTTTATTATGCGAATGGATATGGCTGATTTATTAGGATAAGGGTTAACCAAATGTTGCATGATTATTTGCTTGAAAACGTGACATGTGAACAGGTTGAGTGCTAGGTCACTATGGGGGCTTTCAAAAAATGAGGGTACCACAGCAAAAGCCAACATTTCCCCTGCTCAAGTTTCATATTCAGTCAAACACAAATACAGTGGAGCCCACTTGATTGGATATCTCCTAACTAAATTATCCTGTTAACTGAATATAATTTCCCAACACAAAATCATTTACCATACCTCCAGTACAAATTTGACTGGTAATTGAATATAGGTTATAGAGTAAACTCCTGTTAATTGAATTACAAATCTTGTAACCTGTCTAGAAATTACCTTGACGCTCCCCAGTTTTTCTTTGTTTATAGACCTATTTGGCCTCAGTACATCCAATACAGGCATCTAATCTATTATATCTTGTTTGACAGAGCTCGTGGAGCTCTGTCAAACAAGATACACTTATTCATTTATTATTTATCAAGGTTTAATGACACTTTAACAGCCAAGGTCATATCGTGTTGGTGACAGTTTTATGGGTGGAGGAAGCCTGCATACCTGGAGAGAACCACCAAGCAACGATGAGCAGCTGCCAGCTCCCCAACATCGTAACTACACACTGCAGCACAGGCAGGGTTAGACTGGTTGAAGACATGCGCACCATCGATGTGCAGTACGCCTTAGTACATTGCATCATCGTGTCCCTATGCAGACAATCGGGCTTAAGTGCCTTGCCCAAGGACACAATGCAGGAGTATAAATCGATGGATCAGACGGTCAACCATCCAAGGACTAACTGGGCTCAACATTGCTTAACTTCGGTGATCTGATGAGAACCGGTTACCACAATGTCACCGTGCCCCCAACAAGATATAATAGAATAAATGCTAAGTTTATTTCTAGAATACAGGAAAGTGACACAATCCCTGTTAACTGAATACTCATGTTAAGTGAATAATTTTCAAAGTGGTTATTCAATTAACAGGTTCCACTGCAATATTTTATTTATATAAATTTGTTTTATCACAAATTATTGAAGATTATCTGTTTGTACTTTTCAATAACTTGTAATAAAACAAATTTTTATGAACAAATTCAGACCACCAAAAATAATGTAGCACTAAACCAGTTAAGGAAAAGAGGTCACAAGTGGCCTGAGGAACTCTCTCACTTGAAAGGTTTGGAACCATGGAAATGGTAAGAAATGTATTCCCAGAATGTACAGAGATTTGGCTTAATTGCTTGCACTAAAGTGGAACCCTGTTAACTGAATATCCATTTTGCCAGCAAAAATTATTCAATTAACAGAATTTATTGAACAGAAATTTGATAATTTTCCTGTATTCTAATGATGGACGGGGCATTTATTCTACTATATCTGGTTTGAAAGAGCTCATTGGGCACTGTCAAACAAGATATAAGAGATCACATGCAGCGGATTATGCCAGTACTGGATTTACTGAGGCCAATTCGATCTATTAACAAGGTGAATCCAGTTATCAGGGTCATTACTGACATATAGTCACTTATTACAAGGTTTTTTTTAATCAATTAACAGCATTTTACTCCAGAACCATATTAACCATACGCAATTAAGAGGGAAAACTTGTAATGAAGGTATTGTACTGAAGATAATTCCATTAAGAGATATCTAATTCAGTGGGCTCCACTTTAATTATGAACAAAACTTTCCAACAAACTATGACTAGATTTTAAACTATCCATGTTCTTGAATCCCCGAGGGATCTTCTCCATCTATTGAGTACTGACACAGAAATTCAATGTTAACCCAAACCTGCCAATAAAATGTCTTTATGATCTGATCACTGAAGCTGGCTGCTGGACATTCTAAGGGAATTTACTCAGAATAAAAGGAAAAACCCCAAGATGGTCACTATTCATCCTACAAAATAAAAAGACAAAATCCAAGGTCACCAAGGCAGCCATTATCCTCAGGGCCTAACAAAAGCATGTGGAATTTCAAGACCACTGATGTGGGGTGTGGGCTGTATTGTGTGCCTAAGAATTTAACAGCAAAATCCAAGCTGTCCTGAGTAGACATATTTTCAAGCTCGGGTAATGGAACTCAATAGCTCAAATCTACCCATCAATCTGAACAAACACACACAGTTATGCCAAATGAATTTCCAATGAATTAGGAAAATCAAAGATGACTGCCACAACTGCAATTTTTTTAATCTAAATATCATGTTAATATCGATAGTTCATATCTAGAGGTCATCCTGGAGAGGTACTTCAGAAAATTTCAAACTACAGTTTTCTTATAATGCAGCTAAGCACTTAACCAATTCAAGTTTGGTTAAACTCCTACTTGCTTCATGAGAAAGATTTTCTATTTGAAATTTCATTTTTCTGACATCAGTATTTAGATGATTAACAGCAAAATGGAAGATGGCCATCCATGAAAATTGGTGGCTCACATGTAGACATCATCCTGAACTTACATATAGTATTTTGCACTAATCATATGAGAAATAAAGCTTGTGCCAAATGAATTTCCTCTGGACAGAGAGCAAAATCCAAGATGGTCACCTTTGCTGCCATTTATCATCAAAATGTGTTGATCTTGATAGGTCAAATCTAGATGGTGTTCTGAACAAGCTCAGGAAATTCAAAGTCATCTGCTTAGAGATGATGGGCTGTGGGTTATGCCAAGGGATTTAACAGTGAAAGCAAAGATGTCTGCCAGTATATGTGTTTTTTTTTTCAAATCAATGATGAAATTTTAGAGTTCACAACTAGGTGCCTTCTTAACATTTATATGGAATTTTACACTGAATATGTGAGGTATATACAGTAAATGGAGAGTGGATTGTAAGTAAATCACCCGTGGAGTGGAGTTATCACCCATGCTATAACTTTCAAATTTTGTACATATCGACAAAAAATCTAAATTTTATAGTGAATTTCCTTTCTTATTATACCTACCACAATTGTTTACTACAGGCTTGCACTACAGTGAAAGTCCCCAACTCGGATAATATACTCTCTATTTTTGTCTTTCCCAAGCAATTTGGGAAAGAAGAGTGGTGCAAAAGCACCAAGAAAAAATAAGCCAAAACTGGGTCAAGAGCAACCGGCGCAGACCCAGTACGGAACGCTCTCTCCCAAGTACAACTCCACGACTTCCGTTGCCAGTGCGCATATACGTCACTAAAGACTCATTCTTTTTCAACGTTAGAGTTATGTGATCAGCGGGGAGGAAGGATTCTTACCCATAAAAGAAGACGGGAGGGCCTCCATGTAAACAATTGTGGTAGGTATAATAAGAAAGGAAATTTACTATAAAATTTAGATTTCTTATCAACCTACTCACAATTGTTTACTACAGGCTGAACAGACAATAGGCTGGAGGGAATCGCATAACCAACCCACACATAACCCCAGTGCACTGAAACCGTGAAGCAGAAGGAAGAGGTCCCGAGGCTTATCAACCATAACATCGCAATCATTGGTAAAAGACAATGAAAGGAGACATATGGGACTATGTGACACACAGGCAAAAAGGTCCTCTGCCTGCTCCTGCAACTGGCGCAGATAGAAGGTGGAGAAAGTAGAGGCATTTCTCCAGTAGGCTGCCAGCATAACATCCGAAAACTTGACGGAGTTAGAATAAGTCCAAGAGGCAGACAATGCACGCACCTCGTGGGCAGAAATACGATTGGTAATACAATCGCCAGCTGCTAAACGACAGTAAGCCGTACGAATAGCAAGACAAATCCATCGAGAAATGGATTGAGGAGAGATCAGGAATAAGAGACAGAAAAAAACGTTTCCTGCCTTTCCGTATGAATCGTGTCCGATTGAGATAAATGAGAATAGCACGGACCGGACAGAGCAAAGGGCGATTACCCTCAACAGAAGGACGACTCCTGATACAGATAGAAGTAGTATCTGGTAACTGATTCTTGGCCAGAAAGGAGCAATCAGTGGTAAAAGTAACACTGTTGGGAAAGCTTCTAAAAAAGGCCGGGTCAACCGAGAGGGCGTGAACAAACACCATCAGAAACGCCATCTAATATGTGAGAAAATGCATATCCACCTGGGATAAAGGTTCGAACGGCGCCCCCTCCCCCCCCCCCCCTCCACCCCAAGCAAAGCAGCACCCACGAAAGATTCCATTGTGGGGTAAGCTGCAAAGTCTGAGGCCTTTTCAAAGAAAAGTGCCGAACAAGCTTGGAGAGGTAAGGATTAGTGCCGATACGACACTTCCCCACATAAGAAAAAGTCTCTGAAAGCATGGACCTGTAACCCTTGATGGTAACAGGCTGGGGACCCCGAGAATCAAACGGATATACCAGAAACTCCGCAATCTGTGAAATCGAAGGATTGGCATAATCAACAGAGTGATCAGCATACCATCGACAGAAGACCTTCCATTTAGCTGCATAAGCTAAACCAGTGGAGAACCTCCTTGAAGAAGAAATGCAATCCACTGCTCGTCTCGAAAAACCTCTACGGAGGAGACAGGACCTGACAAAAGATATGCGTGAAGGCACAATGAAGTCGGGTCGACGTGAAACCTCCTCAGGTGACCTTGAGAAAGAAGGTCACGACGTAGCGGGAGACGTGCCGGAACTGCCGCCATCAGCGAGCGGAGCTGATTGATCCACACCCGCTGAGGCAACAGGGGAGCGATCAGAATGATTGATTGACAACGGCAGGTTCGAATTTTGGGTAGAACCTGAGGCAGAATCGGAACCAGTGGGAAGACGTAGCCGACTAGACCGTTCCAATCGAGTGACAGAGCGTCCACGGCAAAAGCCAGAGGATCTGGACACGGGGACACAAAAGTGTCCACCTGATGGTTCCAATGAGTCGCAAAGAGATCGATGTGGGGACGTCCCCAGAGATCGCAAAGCGACTGGAACACTGCCCTGTGGAGCATCCACTCGGTGGAAATAACCCTGCCTCGTCGGGACAGGGAGTCGGCTAGGACGTTCAGATGACCGCGAATGTGACGAACAACCACCCCAACGTGGACATCCTGAGCGAGCAGTAGAAGATCCCGAGCCAATTCGTACATTGGAACCGAGTGCGTGCCGCCCTGGTTCCGAATGTAAGCAACCACTGTCAAACTGTCGGACAGCAGAAGGACCTGGTGATTCGACAGGTGAGGGATCCACTGCCTGAAACTCAGAAGAAGAGCAAGAAGCTCCTTCTGGTTGATGTGTAGAGATGGCTGATCCTGGTCTCACATCCCGTGGAGGGAAAGACCTAGAGGATCCAACGTCGCACCCCATCCGAGATCGCTGGCATCTGCCGTCAGAACGCGATTGGATGTGGGTAAGTCCAATGGAACACCCTGCGTAATCCACTGAACATCTGTCCAGGGGAGAAGGTGAGGATAAAGAGATTCCGGAAACTGAAGCACCAGATCCAGAGAATCTACATTCGGTCTGAGCAGAAAGTGTTGGAGAGGTCTGACATGCAGCCGACCTAGAGGAATGAGATCCGTCACCGAACCGCAGAGACCGATCAGCCGGAGAAAACTCCGAGCTGTCGCGGATGTGGACTGGGACAGAGTCAGAGCAAAAGCTGAGAGAATCACAGCCTTGGCCTGGGGAACCCAAATTGAATTGGGTTTGGAAAGCCATCCCCAGATGACAAAACGACTGAGAAGGGACCAGGTCCGACTTCTCCTCATTGACTCGGAATCCTGCATAATCCACTGAACATCTGTCCAGGGGAGAAGGTGAGGATAAAGAGATTCCGGAAACTGAAGCACCAAATCCAGAGAATCTACATTCGACTGAGAAGAAAGTGTTGGAGAGGTCTGACACGCAGCCGACCTAGAGGAATGAGATCCATCACCGAACCGCAGAGACCGTCCAGCCGGAGAAAACTCCGAGCTGTCACGGATGTGGACTGGGATAGAGTCAGAGCAAAAGCTGAGAGAATCACAGCCTTGGCCTAGGGGACCCAAATTGATGTCGACTGGAGGGGGACCGTAGTCCCGGAACCAGGCACCTCTTCACCAGAACACTCAACGGCTCCCGCAGTATCCACTACAGGAAAAGACTGCACATCCCCCACGGAGGATGAATAACTCTCACCAAACATGGTCGGCTCGGAAGCCTCCGAACAACTGCGTTCTCCTTTCCCGCAGGAGTGGGAGGTACGGCCACGAGAACGTACGACAGGGTTCACTGACGCCCAGAAAGTGGATGACCAAGATCCACAGAGACCACATGGCCGCTCGGCCGAACACTCATTACATGAGGAGCAAGAAGCATGTGAATCATCCACATGCTTTGGAAGCAGACATTGCCCACAAAGAATAGTCCTGGGCATGATAGAGGTGAGAGGAGCAAAGAAGGTGAAATCAGATGAGAACAGAACACCCCCAAAGAAGAGAGAAAGGTGACAGAAATTTAGACCCCAGACGGTCGACCGGGAACCACACAACAGGATGACCACTCTCAAAGGAGAGAAGAAAAACTGCAGAAGCGGTACCCCGCTGACACCCAACTCTAACACAATTAGAAAAATGAGCAATTTAAACATTGACAATAATTGTGAAAAATAATTTAAGTCCGAACTGCATGGCACACGAAATTCGCGCGCGACTTGAGAAAGAACATATAAAATACATTATGGATAATAATTTGTAAGAGAATATAATAAATAAACTGTTCCTGAGAATACAAAGGATACTTGGATCCACTATGAAGCAGGAAACATCAATCAATGAGTTGGATGAACACTGATAAGCGTGCAGAACATCTCGTCACATGGAGGATGACAAAAAGAATGAGTCTTTAGCGACGTATATGCGCACTGGCAACGGAAGTCGTGGAGTTGTACTTGGGAGAGAGCGTCCCGTACTGGGTCTGCGCCGGTTGCTCTCGACCCAGTTTTGGCTTATTTTTTCTTGGTGCTTTTGAACCACTTTTCTTTCCCAAATTGCTTGGGAAAGACAAAAATAGAGAGTATATTATCCGAGTTAGGGACTTCCACTGTAGTGCAAGCCTGTAGTAAACAATTGTGAGTAGGTTGATAAGAAACACAAGCACTGTTTCAGCTGAATCTTTGCTTGTGCTGGTTATGCTTTGCAACAAATTTGCAATTAATGATTGGGTGGATTCTCCACTCTGTGGGTGATTTAGTGATAATACACTCTCCACGTACTGTAGGCTATAGAGTGTATAAAGGGAAATGAGATATCACATTTGCAACACAAGAGGAATATTTGCCAAGAATGCTGATGCCCTCATCATAGATTTTGACACTTGGGTAATGAAATAAGGCAACTCTCATCATTTTGGAGTTCTTTAATGAATGAAAGAAACTAGAGCAACCATCATTTTAAGACTTTCTAGTGCATATGTGAAAGATGCAGGCTCATATATAATTCCAATGGTTCTCACAATGAGTATCTATTGCAATCATTGAGCTAAATACATGTATGTCTAAAGTGATCATATTATCATTTGAGTGATGTAATGAACATTTTTTTGGTGAAGGTCCAATAATTTATTGTCTGTTTAGTGAGTTTTAACAACACTTTCAGCTGTAACTTATATTCACTGGTACAGCATCAATAACTCAAAATGCAAAGAAAAATGTCATCTAATGATATAGAAATAGGACTGATCTCCCATCACTGAAATGATCATTGTAATAAATATTGGTGATCAAGTAGCAGAGTATGACATAAGGAATATATAGAGGATATTCACGAAAATTTGATGAATACCGAAAATATCTCGTGAGTGGCTACAAAGAAATATGAGGATCTTCATGAGCGACGCAGTCGCGAGTGAAGATCCTCATATTTCTTGTAGCCACGAACGAGATATTTTCGGTATTCATCAAATTTTCGTGAATTTTCTTTTTATTTAATGCTCTACGACTACAAACTCTCCAATTTGTGGCCTTTATTTGCCATTAAGGCGCAAAATTTATGTGCCGAACCGGCGTCCATACAAAAATTACAACAACCAAACTCCAACCATTGGAATGTGTGAATATCCGCACAAAAAGTAGTCCCGTCTTATTTCTCCCCTAACTTTACGATTTACCAAGGCTGGCGAATTGAAATAATCGCAATGTGTATCGAAGAAATAGAACAATAACAAAAAACACCACTTTCTTATTTTCAATAACAAGACACGTCATTTTATTTTTTTTGAACTCAATGCACTGAAGACGTGTGAAGTTGAACTGAAGAAATTTGAAAGTGATTTCGGCTTTTCGCTGGAAGGTGAATGAGAAAGTCAAACTTTGAAACCGCTGATTTAATGAATTGATTTAGTCACTGTCACTATCAATTATTCGAATTCGTTTGTATTTGGGACTCTGGAATTCATTACTGATGTGCTGACTCGTTTAAAGTACATGTGATTCGTCATCCGAACCTACGATGAAATATCGATTTCTAAATATCATTTTGATATTTCGTTTTGCCGACCGACAGGGGAATATGACTTAATTTTTCAGCGTGAATTGATGCCTGAGCATTAAATAAATATTTATATCTCAAACCTTATTCACAGTAAGTCTACACATTGAATAAAGATCAGACTGCATGTGTGATCACCCAAGACCTCATCTGGTACAAGATTGGGCACTATAATATTAACAATTTCTGCAAGTGTTGTCTATTTAACCGTTTGATGTTTTAACCCTGTACCAATGCACACAATATCAAAATTTATTGTTTTATTTTTAAAATTATTTTTCAAAAACTTTTAATTAAACCACAGCAAGTGACCCCTTATTGGAACGAGCTCAACGAGCTCGTTCCAATAAGGAGTCACATGATAAAGTTTTATTGACATTTTTTTTAAATACATTTTTTCCAACTGCTGAATTTTTGAACTATGAGGGTGGATGCGGCTGTTTCATTAGGTAAAGGGTTAATGGGCATTATTACTCTGTTCAACAAACCTTTTTTTTCGTTTAGGACAATTCCAAAAAAAAAAAACCTCACCTCATAAATGCCCTTATAGTTTTCTGGGGAAACAAATTCTTTCCTTCCAACAAGCTGGTATTTGCTTGCACTGACATCACCAGTAACAGGTCTAAATATTGCAAACCACACATGTGATGAGTTCTGTGCAGTGGTATCAATAAATGCTCTGAAGCCTTTCACAATGCCAGCGGGTAAAGAGATGCCATCAATTAAAAATATAAACTTGTTACCAGTATCGATCACACCTGTCCCATACTCAAGAGATGGACCAAAATCCTCAAAATCATCTGGAATGAAATAAGTACTAGTAAACAAGAAAA
Organism: Pictodentalium vernedei; assembly: GCA_031216915.1. NCBI lineage: Eukaryota > Metazoa > Mollusca > Scaphopoda > Dentaliida > Dentaliidae > Pictodentalium > Pictodentalium vernedei. The sequence continues at coordinate 232,510,080 of CM062293.1, forward strand.
AAGAACTGCACTGAGAAGCAAATCCCTTGGTATCTATGATAAACTATGATATAAGCAAAACTGTAATGAACTAAACAGTATTGAAATCTGATAATTACTATTCAAGTTACCTCATAATCACCCAAATTTTGAATAAAACACAAAAAAGGCCAATAGTAGTATCAGTCTTCAACAAATCACCATAGCTTTCAAACTTGTCAAAGACAATGATAATATAAAATAGCATGCTAAAAGTAAATGATGCTCATTCTCTTTGAATTGGAGCAAGAAATATTTCTCGATCGAGACTTGATTTTCTAAATATTTATGTAATACTCACCAATGCTGCAGTTTTATTAATAAAGGCTGATCACATTTCATCAACAGTAGCCTGCACACAAACTCCACGAAAAGTGGGCAAACAAACAACACATAACTGCATTTCATCAACAGTAGCCTGCACACAAACTCCACGAAAAGTGGGCAAACAAACAACACATAACTACATTGGTTTCTTTACGGAATTTTACCGGTGGCCTGAGAGCTTATCTGTGCTATTCACAAAAGCCCTCAGTTAATGTTCTCACAATGCTTTACCCTTTGCTTAATAATAAAAAAATCCATCAGGTTCTGTTTATAAAAATGATAAATTTATAGTAATTTGTATATTTTTAATACTTACCAATGGCTCAGACTTAGCTGGTGCAACCTCAATATTATTAAGGACCAAACACAAATTTTGAACCCCCCAATCCCCAAAATTTGCATACAATACCGAAAATTGAAAGTCCTATCTGGCCCTCCATACTTTTAGTACTTACGCATGCGCAGTACCCAGGAAGAGACCGTAACTGGTGCCAACATCATTCTTTGCAGATGAACCTACTAAAGTGAAAACTCAGCAGGGAGGTATGAGTGCCCACTCATGGGAGGGCCATCCCCATCTGGGCCATTGGTAAGTATTAAAAATAAACAAATTACTTTAAATTTATAATATTTTTAAACTGAAACTTTTATTTTACACTTAGCTGAATCGTAAAAAGGCGGAGGGCCTAGGACTTAAGAAATAGCAGACCAAAATACAGCTCCTTAGCCTGCATTAGAACTCCCAAGTTGAAAAGGAGATTAAAATTTTTAAGGAATTAACTATATGTCTCTCTATACAACAATAGAGAAGACAAACCGCCGAAATAAGGTGCAATATCCAAGTAATTCCCTATTACTTAGCATAAATGATTACACTTATTGGGTGTAACAAGCCCCCAATTTTAAAGCTAGTCCGGAATAAGACACTTAAAATTTGAAAAAGCATGTCCGAGAGTGAGAGACCAACGCCCACAAACACACGCCATATATAATGTAACAAGCTGTACATGAGATCAGAATAATCTACCGACGATAACAGCTTCACTTACAGTTACACACTTATTATAAGGCCAGAAGAGGTAAAGAGAAAATCACCCCCTCCCCTTTTTTTGAAGGAATAATCTTCAAAACAAAGAGGGAAGTGGTTTGGAAACAGTGAAAAAGCGGGGTACCGAATAATAAAACTAGAGTGATGTCATGCATGCAGCCCGACTGTCCCAGGAATGGCAATGCTTAGACGCAAAATAGTCGGAGCCATTTTTTGTTAACAGTTTACCTAATGAATCTGTCATATCTGCACTCGTGATATACAAAATTTGCTATTCAAATTTTATTTTTTCATTTCTCTACTTCAAAACATACCTCATGACCTATTAATGGAACAAACTTGATGAGCTTGTTCCAATAAGGAGTAATAAGCCATGGTTAGAAGTAAATAAAAAATGAAAAAATCTGAGGTTTCAGAAAAATAATTTGTACTGTTGGCTTCAACTTGTGTAAGGTAAAGGATTAAAGATGCAGTACATAAAGCAATGTTGGGCGATATGAGTCAATTTTCTTTCTTATTTGCATGTAATAACTCCCAATCCTTCAAAATGCATTTTGGGAATAATTGCCTAAGTGACAATTTGTGTGTGTGTGTGTGTTTGTGTGTGTGTATGTGTGTGTGTGTGTGTGTGTGGGGGGGGGGGGGGGGGGCAGTTGTGGAACCTATATTGAAACCTGGCCTGTATTACTAGCTGGAAAATACACATATCAACTTTGGTTGAAATCAAATAATCCAAACTGGAGTTATCAGTCGGAAACCAATTGTTTACAGACAGATGGATGGACCAACAGATGGACGGACGAAAGTAATGACTATATAGGGGGGTACGTTAAGTTTAAAAAAAGGTTCTGCATGTAGTGACTGTAGAAGAAAAAAAAAGCCTAATGGGGGAGGGGGTGGGGGGGAGTAGGGGGGAGTAGGGGGGAGTAGGGGTGGTGGTGTTTGTCTGGGTTTTTAACCACAAACTTGGAGTCATCCTACCAAGCTACAATGAAGTCCCTTCATAATTATGGCCTGTGGAATATTCTAAAGGTTTTCGGGCTTCGGGCCTCTGCTGCCGTCACAGTTGCCCAAAAGGGGAAGTTCTCATCTAGACATTATATGAAGTCAACCTATCAAGTTACAATGAAATCCCTCCATAAATATGACCTGTAGACTGTGCTAAAGGTTTTCGGGCTTCGGGCCCCTGTTGCTGTCACAGTTGCCTAAAAGGGGACGTTCTCATCTAGACATTATATGAAGTCAACCTGTCAAGTTACAATGAAATCCCTCCCTAAATATGACGTGTAGACTGTGCTAAAGGTTTTCGGGCTTTGGGCTCAGGCAGCCATCATGGTTGAATGATCGCACCCAAAAGGGGACATTCTCATCTGGGCATCATGTGGATTGATCCTACGAAGTTACAATGAAATCCATTCATAAATATGACCTGTAGACTGTGCTGAAGGTTTTCGGGCTTCGGGCACCTGTAGCCATGACAGTTGCCCAATCACGTCCAAAAGGGGACTTTCTCATGTGTAGAAATTATAATGAAGTCAACCTATGAAGTTACAATGAAATCCCTCCATAAATATGACCTGTAGACTGTACTAAAGGTTTTCAGATTTTGGGCTCAGGCAGTCGTGACGGTTGATAGATCATGCCCAAATGGGGAAATTCTCATGTAGACATCATATGGAGTCATCATATCAAGTTACAATGAAATCCATCCATATTAAACATGATCTGCAGACTGTGCCAAAAGTTTTTGGGTTTCGGGCTTGGGCAGCCATCACGGTCGACAGATCATGCCCAAACGGGGATGTTCTCATCTAGGCATTATACAGAGGCATTCTATGAAGTTGCAATGAAATCCCTTCATAAATACGACCTGTAGACTGTGCTAATGGTTTTCGGGTTTTGGGCTCGGGCAGCCATACCGGTTGACCGATCACAACCAAAAGGGGACATTCTCATGTAGACATGACCTAAAACCTGCATATGAAATTTCGTGACGATCAGACAAGAAATACCAGGTATAGTCTGTACCTGAAGACTGAATAAAAAACTTTAACAACAAACTTTAACCAAAACTCCAAATGTCAACTAAACAAAAAGAAGAAAAAAAAAACAAACAAAAAAACACTTGAACCTTCAATAAAAAACTTTAACCACAAACTTTAACCCAAACTCTAAATGTTAACAGAAAAAGGCAGACAGACGGATGGACGGACGGACGGACGGACGGACGGACGGACGGATGGACGGATGGACAGACAGACAGACAGACAGACAAAAGTCATTACTATAGCCCTCACTGTGAACAGTCAGGCTAAAAAAAGGCACCTGGCTATTAATTATTATTAATTTACTGGTGCTGAATGCCACATCAGCAGCTAAGGCTATATCATGGCGAACACGGTTATTAAAATCGCAAGCTTCTAAATGTATGCCATATTCGGAATATGTAGATAGTCGAAAACCGATGATATCAATATGTACAACCTTAAACTTGTCCAAATGAATCCCAATGGAAAGTTATCTGATAGAACTTATAGCCAACAACAGGCAACCATGTTCAGGTGTACAATTAATTTCAATAATGAACCTCCAAATTGTAACAGTTCAAGAATATGAGACTAGGCGGAAGATGCCCTGTGTACCGCTTCTGGTTGAAGACTGCATTCTGACCATGGAACGGGATACAATTAAAAAACCTGTCACAGACCATTCCCAAATAATTCATTGTTCCCTAGGTCAGTTAAAACCAATGACTGTTTGGAAAAAGAATATACCACTCTGAATAATGAAGCCAAATATAGAGAATTTATGCATAGACGGCCTGTTAGAAACTCCATAACTGATCCAACTAGCCCCAAAATTCTCATAAGCTCTATACTAACACAGAGCCAGAATTTAAGAGAATCTATTCAATAATACGTCTGCCTAATAATATATACATATTATGCATGCAATCAACAGAATCCAGCCTGCACCCTCATCTGAATACAGCCTGTATCAAAGACTTGTCCGAGCGATACAAAAACTAACCAGGAAACTGAATGAATAAAATGACGTTAATGCGATTAACCTGAGGAATAGACTCATTCATCATAACAAAAACAGACAACTCTGAGCGTAACTACTCAGAGTGGACTACTTGCCACAATTGGAGAATGTTGCCCAGATAACCGACATGCCTGCCACACAGGAACACAAAGGCTAGCAATGTCAACCGAATGTATTCATGAAAGAATTTGGAATCCCAAAACAGTTACTGTTCAGGAATCATATGCTCGTATACAACTTATGAATGACCCAGGAAGGAACCAACTAAAGAGTGGATGCACCCCTGATGTCGCCGTTAAACCACAACCCACCTGTAAATCGAAGAGCAATGAAAGACATGCATATAATTGAATGCATACAAAGCTTACAGGAAGAGCACTATGCCCTGCCCTGTAATCGCCTCTTAACATGTTGGTGGTGGGGGGGGGGGGGGGGGGGGGGGGGGGGGGGGCATCATATCGAACCCCCCTCACCTGCATTGCTTGAATCACTAGATAAGTCAGGCTGGCACAGTAATATTAATTAAAGCTTGGAACAGTGACAAATTCCTTTTTCACAACATGAAAAAGAAACTTAACGCTACATTCCCAAAGCTATACTGCTGCTCAATAAAGAGTAATACAGCTAAGAAGCTTATAATTAGTCAAAACAAGCATAATGACACTAACCCGGCACGACTCGTAATGCTTTAGTGTTAGTTATCTAGAACAGTATAGAAACAATAGGGCTCCCTAACATCTGACCAACTCCATAATGCCACTAAGGACGAAGGAGTATGTGATGAACATGCACTATTGCAAGGAATATACCAGCTGAAACAGCGTCAACATATCCCTTGAAATCAAGACAGTATGCCATGGCGTCAAATAATACACCATATAGACATAATATCCAATCCACCGAGTGGAAATATAATCCACAACAATAGATTTGATAAAAATGAAGTGGGAGACAAAAACTGAGTTCCGGCACCCGATCATAAAAACCTAGATGAACTCCATGAGCCTCGCTCCGATTATAGCAGGAAATATATTGAGAAGGAGTTTACTATAGGCATTCGAAAGAATGCTCATTAATCACACTAGGTTAATATGGCATCATCAATGGACGTCAGCCACTAATGATATATAAACACAGGCTGCTCTTAATTCACATAAGCCAAACTAAGGCGACAACAATAGGACTAATTGCCTGTGATGCCTAGGAATACTACACCGCAAAGGAAAATGTAATCTTTCTTTCTAACGATCTTATTCCAAAAAGCTAGCGGTCTCAGCATAGCTAACACAGCCTAGAAGTCATATATCGGTGAAGACAGATATCTGTGTGTTACCCTGAGGCCTTAGACAGCTCACAAAATGGAGACTTACGACTTACAACGTTGGCCACTTATGTGTAAGAAAAGACCGCTCTAACTGGACATAAGGCTACTATGGCGTACACAATAGCACTAAATGCCTCCGATGCCTAGGAATACAACACCGAGAAGGAAAGGGCGTACTTATTCCTTCTAACAGCTCTATTCCAAACAAGAGAGCTGTCTCAGCCTATCTATGAGCTATAGATCTTCTATTCGTAAGGAATAGATCATTGCCTTTCTTATACTCTTGCTAAGCCAAGGGAGGCATTTTCAATTGGACCAAAAGCCTTCAACACCTAAGCCAAAAGATCCGTGAAGGAAAGATCTGCGTCTTTCCTTCGTCCGGTACCTTAAGTTGTTTTCCCTAGCAAACGCAGACTTTTGTTTAAATGGAACAAGATTCGAAGAGCTTATGAATAAAAATTCATACTCTTAATGTGCCATTCAGTGAGGGATGGAGAATGAACCTCCGTAGAACTCTCACCATCGGAATGTTCCATCTGAAAGCATGGTCAACACCATCTAAATGTACAGATGACTGGATCTACCCAGCACCGTCCAACAGCTCATTATCTGAGACTGTTGACAGCAGAAACTGCGACTATGGGGATATGTTGTGCAATCTGCGGCAGCAGCTGATCCGTGAACGAGGCTTGCAAAGCAGCGATTATCCGCTTCTTCGCCATATGCTGCTCACGGGATGGAGATCTGTCCCCAGATCTTTCGATGCATGTTCTTAATAAAATGCCTCGAATGACTAGCTGCAGGTTAATCCGACTTCAGTGGTGAAGACTGGGAACATCTCTGTGGAACAGCATGAACATGCGAAGTCGGATAGCTAGTCTGAGGTCTAACGTGCTTCATCGATAAAGCAGAAGTCATATCGGCAACTGGCCCCGGCTGCAGTGTGGAAGGACCGTCCCAAACTGCATGCGTGAATGGGTTTCCAAAATCACTAAAGTTTCTCGAATCGAAAACATTCGACCCCGACCGCTGACGGAACGGAGAGGGTTCTCCAGCTTGCAGTCTGGCTCCAGACCTCACTGAGCATTCCATTTAGAAACTTGTAGGCTTCTACCCCATAACATGCTTTTTCATGGAAGAAGAGGAAGCAATAACAACAGCCGACCCTGGCTGAAGTGTGGAAGGAGCATCCCGACTCACACATTTTGGACGTGTGGTCCGACTCACTGAAGTTTCTCACAACAGAAAACAGTCGACCCCAACTGCTAACAGGATGGAGAATGCTCTCCAACTCGCGATCTGACCCCAGATCTTGCTGACTCCAGAGCTGATCACTCTACCCACGTTATACTACTCGACTGCAATGGACCTACCTGATGCAAAGCTAGATCTTCATATGAAGAAAAAGCAATGCATCTGGTAGAAGATGAAAGAATACAAAATGTTCTGAACAGTAATGAACAGGACGTAAACATAGGGGATAAACAGAATACTTATTCCGTTTTACAAGTTAAACTCCCAAGAATTTTGAAAAAAAATTCTTCAATAAAAATTGGGGAACAAGAATAATTTCACATAAAAATTATAAAGTTACAGCCCTGAACATCCAAAACCACCATTATTCACTTCCAGCATACTGCTGAACTGTTGATTCCATGAAAACTATCATTGATTTGTGTCTGGCATCTTCAAAAATGAGATTTTAAAGCACAGGTGTCAGTTCAGTTGTTACTGACTTTGGGCCAAACAGAAGAATGTTACTGGCTCCAATTCTGGTCTCTTCCTGGGTACTGCGCATGCGCAAGTAATAAAAGTATGGAAGGCCAGATAGGACTTTCAATTTTTGGTACTGTATGCAAATTTTGGGGATTGGGGGGTTCAAAATTTGTGTTTGGCCCTTAGTAATATTGAGGTTGCACCAGCTATGTCTGGCCATTGTGTTTTAGTATAAAAATACCAGCAATCAAATTATTTTCACAATTTTTATTTCCAAAACATGGCTTCAATGACACCAAATTGGAATGAGCACAATGAGATTTTTTGACAGGTGAGATTATTCAGATCTGTGAGGAGAAAACAAGAAAGACAATTTTGATCAGATTGCAATCTACTTGCAATCCAATCAAAATTCTCCATCTGCATTTGTGATTACAGTACTGTATTCTGTCTGCTAAAATTGAAACAGTCAACAGATAACTATCACTTTTTTCTGTTTCATTTATTCTACCTGAATTGTTAATCTCCTGATACTATTAGTAAATTTGGGAAATATAAAACAACCAGAAATGAAATTATTCTTTCTAAAGTTGGTGACCTGCATTTGGGTTGAGTTTGCTCATGTAACTAATGTTTTGCCAGCCCTATGATGTTCCAATTTTAACATTTGTGCATCAAGCAGGATAAACTGCTACATTTATTTATTTATTTATTTATTTATTTATTTATTTATTGGTGTTTAAGGTCACATATTTCTGCACAATGGCTAATCATGACCACGACAGTTTTACAGTGGAGGAAGCCGAAGTACCCGGAGAGAACCACCGAGCAATGGCGAGCAACTGTCAGCTCCCCAACATACTAACTCCACACAAGTAGGGTTAGCATTGGTTGAAGACAGGTGCACCATCGATGTGCAGTACGCCTTAGTACACAGCGTCACTTTGCCCCCATGTGGACACAATGCAGTTGCCGCAGGTGGGATTAAACTGCTACATAAAAATATAAGTACTATCACATACCTGTATGAATTTTTATATTTACAGAGAGGGTGTGGTTCATTCTACTTTCATTTATTAACATGACAACTTCCCCAATGTTCAGCATACTTGTGTATTCATATGTAACCATGTGGTAAGTGTCATTAACATGTACCATGGTGATACCAAGGTATTCTTCTTCATTCTGTAAGCCAAAGAAGTCTCCATCTTGTACATAAATCGAATCAGAAAGCTGGAGTGGAACCTGAAGAGAAATGAGGAATCGATTGTCCATGAATGATGTCTGCATCCAATAAAGAATTTAAGACAATCTTTTTTAGATCAATAATATTTGTTTCATCACCATGAAGAAAAAAATATATTGAGCTTCAAACAACATTGTAAAATATGAAATGAGCATTAAAAACTAAATTTCAAAACTGGGGTGTTGTTCTAAGTTTCCATCTTTGTTCATACAGTTCAAATAACTGCATACAGAAGAATCTTCTGTTGTTGGCGAACTCCTACCATTAACGACCATAATTTTAATGCAAGGATCACTTTCACTCTATAATGGCACCGTCATCAGCAACCAACTCCTAAATGCGATCAACTCCAAAACATGACCAGCAACTGCTCTTTTCAGACCAAAGTAATAATTTTTACTTGTTATGAGCAATCACTTCTGTAGATGTGGTACATGGTATGCTTTGAATACTGAAGTGTGACTTGTTTCAGGGACATTTTCATGCCTAAACATCTCGGCATTTGACTTTGTTAACTGATAATGCTTTTTATTTTACTGATTAGCAATAAAATTATATTTATTTACTTGTGAAGTTATGTTCATTTGTAATCCATATTGTGGGTAAATTATTAATTTAGTATAAATTCACAGCATTACTTTATTTGATTTACTCAACACCCAACACAAAATCAAGTTTTCAACTCTGGTTTTTCACTGAAAACAAATCAACCATGTCTGTTTATAATTAAGGAAATATTAAGCAATTGGCTCACTACAGTCATGTGAATTCTGTGAGCCAGTCATTAAACACTTCCCACATGTACTGGCATTGTATTAAACATCTACTAGTACAAAGAGAATGGTTTGGTGCTTTTAAACTGTACAAGCCTCGGGAATAAGAATGGACTTCTTGAAAATTAAAAGTTATCAAGATTTTTCTAATCAGTTTCTACTCAACTATCATCTGCCGACAATTTGACAGGAAACAACTGCCCAGGCTACACATGTACCTACTTCCTGCTGGTTATTATTTGATCAGCCAGTGTCAGAGCACTTGCTGTACAGGACTGTAGGTCTGAATATTTCACAGTAACAATCGTTCCATTTCTGTGTCGTTACCATCAGAGCAAAAACATGGTACTGATTTATTGTTTGTCACACTTTTGTCACCAAAGACACCTGTTTGTCAAAGTGGGAAATCCCACAATCAAAAATTCAATCCTCAAAATATTATAAGCAGCACCTAAATGGTTAAATCAATCAACATAACTTCTGCATATAGCAATGTATGTTTTGAAATTAAATGCATGTGTTATCAATGATGAACACCCAAATTCCATAACAGTGATGATGGACATGCACTCAATGCTCACAACAATGTCTAATATACTAGTTAAATTTACATTCAAGTCATTTGCTGACAGGAGAGGTTTCTGACATCTCACCTTCAAATAAATTAACTTGAGGAGTTTTGTTGATCTGACCCTCTTCGTATCACTATCAAGCCTAAAGTAAATTCTGGAAATTATAAATTTTTGTGACAGACACTGATCGTTTGGTCCCAGTGTGACTATGTAACAGAACACAGGGTGAAACAATTCAGACCAAGTAGGAAACCAGGAGACATTATCAGCAACCATTTTGATTGAGGGAATTCCTCTTAAACAAAATGAAACTTGTGAAGCTGCGAGACATTTTGTCGTCAAATAAGTTCCCAACTAAATTAAATTTTAATCAATGATGTCATATATGCATGCTAACAGGGTAGATGTTGTCCAACTTTACAAAGGTACATTTTTTTTTTTAATTTTTTTTTTTATTGATGTTTAAGGTCACATATTTATGCACAATGGCTAATCATGACCGTGACAGTTTTACGGGTGGAGGAAGCCGGAGTACCCGGAGAGAACCACCGAGCAACGACGAGCAGCTGCCAGCTCCCCAACATCGTAACTCTACACTGCAGCACAGGCAGGGTTAGATTGGTTGAAGACATGCGTACCATCGACGTGCAGTACGCCTTAGTACACGGCGTCATCGTGCCCCCACATGGGCAATGGGGGTGAAATGTCTTGCCCAAGGACACAACGCGGTTGCCGCAGGTGGGATTCGAACCGAGGACCTCTCGGCTTGCAGCCTGCACCTCTACCTACTGAGCCACCGCACCCCCCAAAGGTACATTTATTTATGCCTATTTATTTCCAGAACCTATTTCTACGTCAGTGTGTTTTTCAAGTTAAATTCCCATTATTCACTGCTGACTGGAGTGCCACAATGACAAAAGACTAGGTCATCTGCAATTTCTTCTGACTCTATTGCTGCTAATGGCCACTGTGTTTGGTCATTCACAGAATACAGGCATCATTAATAGTAATGAGGGCTGCAGTATTAACTATTTTATCAACCGTTACCAATGCCAAAAATTGATGGAACCAAAAATTAGTTACCGGCTGTTCCATAGCTGAAAATAATGGAAATAAAAATTGTCCTCCCAGTTTTCCTGAAATATTCTGGGTTGGACAGAAGACATTGGAGATTTTAGGCATCTATGAGTTAAGCCTGTGTAACAAACAGGGATTTTTTAGCAAACCAGCTGCATATCAAGTGAAGTACACTGCACTCCGAACAGAAGAATCCCATGAAGCTAAAGGTATTTTTTATTTATTTATTGGCGTTTCAGCATCTGTAGCTGTATCATAATGGCAACATGAGTATAAAGCCAAAGTTAATGACCCAATTATACCAATGCTGCTCAATTTAGGAGACTTCCACCACAGATGTCGATTATTATTTGGATCTATTTTTCCAGTAAAGCAGATAAAATGTTTACAACAGTAAACAACTATTCCTCAACTTTCCAGGGTTCAAGCTAAAAGCGTGGACCTTATTCTCGATTATTTTTCTTGATTTGGTCTTCATTTCACAGTATTTTATTCATGAAATCTTGATCCATTGTCAGTATGTTGGGGCCCGATCACAATCTGATAGAGAACAATACCACTTTTGTGATCACACTGATCACTGTAAGCCTTTAACACATTCTGAAGCAGCAAACCCAAATACTGAAAATTCAGGAAATAAGTTCAAAGACTTTCAATGACCTTTTCAGGATAAATTCATGGATTTCAAGTATTTTGGATCAAGTATATTACTCAAGCACTTATTGGTAAAACAAACAACAAAAACTCAAAAAGGTTTCAGTTTTGATACTCACTTGTTTAACCCTTTACCCAGTACACATCAATTTGTTATTTTTAATTAATTTTTTTCAAATTTTTAACAAAACTTCAACAAAACCATATATGGGAAAGTGTTCAAACAAATAACTGACCATATCCAGTCATTCATCTTAATTAAGACCTTCTGACTGATACCTGTAAAGAAGTGAGGGATGGAGGTAGTGATTAGAAGGTACGAATCACAACTAGCAAGATCATAATTGAAAGAAAGCCAATAGAGTTCCTCATTCAGAGAGTTCTCTCATGATCTCCTGGCTTGTTTTCAACAATTTTGTCCATGCAACTGCAGGCCAGACATTTTCAAGTCGTGTAAGGACACTACATGCATAATGCCTGCCCAAAGTGTTTCTTAGATGGCTATTTTTATAGCATGATTGTACACTGGGTGCAATTGTCAGTGTCAACTGATGCCTTAACCACTAAATGGCACAATTTCTCACTGTGCTCTGTCAAGATTAAATTGGTTAAATTTCCAGTTGCATTATGGGAAAAATGTGCTGCTTGAAATTCTCGACTTTTGACCTCAGTATGCTGAGGGTCAATGTGAATGTATTCCATGGTATTCTTCGCAATCATATGTTCTCTTGTGAAGAGTTCTGATATGGTAGCACAAAAACTAATTTCAATTACTTCTCTCTTAACCTTTGAATCCTGGTGGTATCTTCCATCTCATTACAACGACAGCAACTGGAAGAGTCCATATTCATTATAAGGGGATAGACACATTAATAGTTTCAACGTTCACATTGACCCTCACTATACTGGGTTAATTCAAGCTTGCTAGCGGTGGCACAATCTTGCCCCCACCTACCATCATTAGCCAGCCCCCCCCCCCCCCCCTCCCCCTAAAAATTCTGAATTCTATAATCTGCATGTGGCATCAACTAATGAAATTACAGATGATATACCTAACTTGGCATTTTTTTGAGCATCAAAATAGTGCCATTTGGGGAATATTTTTCATAATTTCTCCAGAAATGGGTGCTGGGTGGTATTGAAATTTCAAGTTCTGTTTCGGTATTAGTATATTTTTATACTGTACCAATGACCCAGACATAGCTAGTGCTAACTCTTAAAATATAGGGCCAAACACAAATTTTGCCCCCCAATCCCCAAAATTTGCATCTAAAACCAAAGAAAACATGTCCTGAATGGCCCTCCACACTTCACCTCTACTGCGCATGCGCAGTGTCAAGGACGTTCCGAAATTGGCGCCATTAATCATTCTAAGTTTGGCCCTTCATCAGTTAACATCTGACTGATCTTTGTGCTTGTAAATCTCAGTTTAAATGATGCCAGACACATAAATATTAGTGAAATGGTGATTCTAAGGAGGATAGAGAAGGAGGAGAGGAAAAATGTGTGACAGAATGTTATCAGGGCTGTAACTTAAATTTTTTTAATGAAATTATGTTAAGTTACCTATTTTCGAGGCAGCAGCCATTTTGTTGTCATTCTGGTTATTTAGTTACACTGATTTTTCAGTGTTTTCCTCTCTCCCTTTCCTTTAAGTCCCCTCTTGCTATTCTCCCATGCTTTTGGCATAGTTTCTGTAATTATTATTACTAAAATTTCTTGGGAGTTTTAGCTGAATAACAGAATGAATTCTGTTCTTTTCCCCATGTTTACGTCTTCACCTACGGGTGGTTAGGCATTGTGTTCTGCATCTACCATCTGATGTTCTGCAGTTTCTTCCCTGGAAGTCTGTTTTGCATCAGATAGTGTATTTTTGGTAACTGATTTCGGGCCTGGGTGCCTGGAGTCTTATTTTAGTGTTTTTTACACTCATTGTTTACATTTACAACAGCCCTCTGTGTGAGGGGGGTATTTCTTGAAAATAATATCTTGATGTTATTTTAATCATAACTAGATACATTATTATTGTTCGTAAGTGTTGAATAAATTGTTTAAAATATTTTTAAAATTTTTGTCCACACTTAGGCTTGGGATCCATTGGGGCTCAACGTTACTTTTCAGAAACTTGGGCTGTTCTGAAAAAATATTTTTTCAAAATATTTTGATTTCAATTATTTTTTCTATATTAATGGATCATATTATTATTATGTATTTTGATTGCCAGGGGTTGGTGCGAGTACCAGGACTTTGTTTTCTTTTCACATTGAAAGGATTTTGATCAATTGTAATAAGAGGAAGTCTTCCTGTGACTTTTATTATCATTCTATATGTGGTCAGTGTACTCGCATTAACTCCTGTTCTGTATCGTATGATTTCGATGACAACATGGGAAGCGTATGTCACGGTATGTTAGTGGGGAATTGGACACTCCGGTCCTTTCCCCGCAGGGTCACTCTACTTTATCAATTTCTATTTCAGACGATCAAGATTAGGGTGATGTATCCGTGATGTCTTCCAACAGTGTGCCTCCGTCGTCACAATTAATGAAGGGCTAGCGGAAAAGTGCTCATGTAAATACGCCAATTGCCTAAGAGGACCCTAGTAGGTTTGACGGCCTTTGACGTCCGCTAGCTCGCCCAGTGTAGCGTCCATTCATCGAATGGTTCGGCAGCCGGGTTCGTCCGTTGCGGTCTAGAAGGAGTTTTGGGGTGATGCGAGCACTATAAATCAACCAAATGCACACCCAGTGACGGCGGATTAGAGGGAGAACGGAGGAAGCCTTTTAGTCCGGTTCATAGCTCGTTCTGGTCCATCCGGACGGCGAGCGAGAGAGGCCCCTCTCTCGTACAACAACATCTGGCCCCAGATGTTGTGGTACAAAATGTTTCGCATTCGGAGCATACGTCCGTCGCTCGGGACGCTCCGACATATAGGCAGTCCGGAGTAGACTGTCAATAAGGCTTCCTCATTCTCATGGTAGCGGATATCCAGTCAGCTTCGCCAGTCAGAGAATCATCGGCGACCAGGTCACACCATTCGGTAGCCAGGGACGCGAGGCCTGTAGACTCCAGACGTTCGCATAGGAAAGTGTGCGGGAGTCAACGTACACGGAGCTTCCGGCGGCAATGCATCGTAAGACCGCTACTGCACAGGCCTCGGGAACGGACGTGCTTTCCTAAATAGCACAGCTTATCGCAGCATCCCAGCATCAACTGAATCTGTCGCATATTTTTTATCCGACGATGCTGGGTCGGGACGCTCCGCGGAAGCGGGTACGGACGTCTGAAAATTTCATCCGGTCCGACGGGATACCGAAAGGGATTCGGAGGATTGCGAGCTTTCCCTTTTGGAACAACATATGCTGTTGTGTATGTCATCTGACTTGATCTTCTGCAGCTTCTTTCGTCGGACCAGAATGCTGCGATGCTGGATAAGAAACTGATAGCGTCGGTGGACTTAGAAATTTTTGGTTCGGTTCAGGGACATCGTCCCTCAGTTCCGACATAGTCCAATAATGTCACACAAGCTTTCGAATTATTGAACGACGCTATATATATTATTATTATATGCTTGCTATTACCAAGCATTTCTGGTTTCTTGTTCGCAAACTTATGGAGATGTCTTTCAAAAGTGTGCCTCTGTCGTCATAGTTAATGAAGAGCTAGCGGCAATAAGTGCTCATGGAATATGTCTATCGCCTAAGAGGTCCCTTGTAGGATCGACGGAGTGACATTCGCTAGTTCACCCGGTGTTGCATACATTCATCGAATGGTTCGGCTGCCGGGTTCGTCCGTTGCGGTCTAGGAAGGAGATTTGGGTGATGCGAGCACTATAATTACTTTAGTACTCACCCAGTGACGGCGGATTGAGGACAGATCGGAGGAAGCCTGTTAGTCCGGTTCCTGGCTTGTCCAGGTCCGTCCGGGTTGTGAGCGAGAGAGGTCCCTCTCTCGTCCAACAACATAGGGGACCGCATGTTGTGGTTCAGATATTTTACATTCGGAGCATATGTCTGTCGGTCGGGACGCTCCGTTATATTGACAGTCCGAGAGACTGTCGATAATGCTTCCTCATCCTCACAGCAGGGCACACGACCGCACATTGGCTACGTGACCTCGAGTATCCGATCAGTTTCGTCATTCAGTGATTCCACGGCGAATAGGTCATGCCATCCGGTAGCCAAGGGACACGAGGCCTATACACTCCGTTCGCTCGCATATTAGTAGTATGCACGGGGTAACGATCACGGAGCTTCTAGCGGCAATGCATTGTAGGACCGCTTCTCCACAGGCCTCAGGGACGGACGTGCTATCCGAGTTAGCACAGTTTTTTCGCAGCATCCCAGCAATCGACAGTTTCTTAGTCGAATCAGGAATTATCTGACGGCGCTGGGTCGGTGCGGTCCGCGGTTGCATCAGGTACGGACGACCGAACGCTTTATAGGGTCCGACAGGATGGCGAAAGGGATTCGAAAGATTTCGAGTTTTCCCTTTCGTAGCATCGGAAGCTGCCATTCATATCTTTTGGCATTATCTTCCATTGATTGTTATTTCGGACTACATTGCTGCGATGTTGGATAAGAGACTTATAGCGTCATTGGACACGGAATTTTGAATTGGTTCAGGGACATTGTCCCTGACCTACCGACACAGTCCAATAATGTCATTAGAACATGTGTATTATTTATCGACGCTATATATGCATATAAGCCTGCTACCAAGCATGATAGTTTAGTTTCTTGTCCGCAATGCTCATTTCTGCCTTTTTATCATTTATACGAATAATTTATTTTGGCAGAGCAGGGCATACCGAGAGTTCATATGCGTCTAGACGGCGTGGTTAAAGACTGGAAATATTCTTTTTCGCCGTCTATGTCTTTTCCAACCACAATGCTGGAAACGACAATGTTGTCTAGTAGACTTAACTTAGACGCTTTATCATACGTAATCCACCTTACTGAGGCGTTATCATTACGTCTTCAAGAAAAGAATTACGGGATATAATCCTCAATGTGATTTCTTTTGAGGGCAGTAGTTTGTTCACGTATAACTCCGCCCTTCAGTGGCTGATTGGAGTTGGTTAGACGTGACGCAGCCCTAGCTACATCCACGCGCGTGGATAGTAAGGTGAAGAACTCTCTCAGAGTCGCTTCGTTCTCGGAGAAGCTTCTCTTCGACGGCAACTTTTCAGTAATCCATGAATTGCTCGATTTACACGTTCTCTTGTCTATCTAGTGTTGCAAGAGATTCAGACTGGGGCAAACATTCGGTGGTTGACTCAGAGAGTGCCACTGCAGTTGCCGGATCCGAGTGTTATAATTATGACGGTTGCCAGTCAAACAGGTTGGGATATAATATTGATCCCAACAGATTCGAAGTGCCAGGGTCTTTGGGTTCCGCAGTCTCTAAGCAAGCACTTATCTTCCGCGGAATAATGTTTTTTAGGCTTGCTTTATGTCATTGGATGAACATTATTCAGAAACGCATGTCCAAATCCTGTCCGTTAATTCGACAGTAGTGGCGTATCTCCGGAACCAGGGAGGCACTCATTCGTTTCCGTTATTCAATTTAATGGAAAGAATCCTTCTGTTTGTTAGTACACCAAGTTCTGTTTCGGTCCGTCATATTCCGGGTCGTCTGATTGTTTTACCGGACTCCTGTTCACTTATGAGTCGCTTGTTGCCGTCAGAATGGACTCTCAACAAACAAGTATTCAATCAGATTTGCTATCAATGGGAGCGCCCAATGATAATTTATTTACGACACAGCTTGCTAATCAATTGCAGACGTATGTGTTTGCTTGTCCGGATCTCTGAGCTAATGTTGTTAACGCTCTATTGATCTAATAGGACGGAATGATAGGATATGCGTATCCTCCGGCGCTGTTGTTTCAGCAGGTATTGCTAAGATAAACAACCACAATACATTTCTGTTGATAGCATCTCTGTCTTCACAGAGACCGTGGGTAAATTTACTCTTATGTCTACTGTGGGACTTAACGCGAAATCTTCCTTAATGAGAGGATCTTTTTTCGCTGGGTAAAATCGTGTCATCTTTATCACAACCCGCAAGGTCGCAACCTTCACGTATTCCATTGTGTGGTCCATATTGCATTGTAAGCATTGTACTGGAAGAGCTTTGGACGCGATTTCTTACTATAGGAGATCCTCTTCTTCGCTATTCTATGCGACTAAAGTGGAGGCTCTTCCGTCGTTGGTGTAGGGATCACTATGTTCATATTGTTGATCCCTCCATACTACTCATTGCAACTTTTTAGTATACTTGTTTGACAAGATCTACTGCAGCCTGTTATTATTAAGGTTATAGGTTTATGTTACCTCATACCTATGCACTCTATGATAGTTTACAATTGAGTCTTATGTCTCTTTATCTAAGTCAGTTAGTAACTTTTTGATAAGACTTAGAATCATTAGATTAAATTCCTATATGGAATTTAACTTCGGTTCTTATTTAGCTAAGTAATCATTTGAGCCTCTGGAAACAGTAGTTTTCAAATTCTGACCTTTTAGACAGTAATTCTGTTGGCTTCTCTTTTACTGAAGAGTCAGTGAGTTTCATGCACTATCGGTGGATGATTTTCACTTTCGTAGTTTCGGAATCACTTCTTCCTTTACTATTTAGGTTAGATTTTTGCATAAGAGTCAGGCTCCTAATAAATATCTGTTACCTATTGTTATTAAGGTCCTTCCGTCTTCGTACAGGCATAGACCTTTACTCTGTCCGGTTAGAGTTTATGTATTTATAAACAGATATCTGTTTATTACTACGGGCGTAAACTTCTTCTGTCTTTGATGCCTATTAGAAGGACGTTACGCTCCATTCTATTGCTAATGGATTCAATTAACTATCGATACTGCTTATGGTATATCATTGACTCAGCAGTGGTGTTTGAGATTTCGGCTCATGAAGTAAGAGTTCTTCTACATCTTGGGCTTACATTAATAGTGTCGCTATTATAGATTTTTGAAGGCTGCTCATTGCGCTCAGCCATCCACATTCATGAATTTTTTTTTTTTATCTCAGAAATATTGAGTCCATTTCTGGAGGCCTCTATTGTTAGGTCTATTATCTACTGCTCAGAATGTCATTCACTTAACAGTTGCTACTATAGCTAGGTAGACTGTCTGTTTCGGCAGTGACTCCGTTCTGCTGCCCTCTTCGCTCTGGGCTATTTGACCCAGGGCAAGAAAAGGGGGGGGGGGGGGGGGGGAGGGTGTTC
Source organism: Pictodentalium vernedei (assembly GCA_031216915.1). NCBI lineage: Eukaryota > Metazoa > Mollusca > Scaphopoda > Dentaliida > Dentaliidae > Pictodentalium > Pictodentalium vernedei. The sequence continues at coordinate 232,529,122 of CM062293.1, forward strand.
CCTTGGGTCACCTGTTTTACTATGAAAACAAGGGGATACCTCCTCCGGAGTTAGTAATTCTGAGCTGTTATTGGGATGGTTGTTTAGTGAGAAGTTTATGTTTTAAAAATTCATTCAAGTCTTAGTTTTTAAAGTATAGCTTTTGAATATAGCACGTGTCAACGGACATGATTATGCAATCCTCAGACACTTTTAAGGAGTATAAAGAGTCTTTATTCTCTAGACTTACTTTATTTATTGCCTTACTTTAAAAATTATTAGTATAAGGATTATACTAGATATTAATAGAGTACATGGATGTATTATGCTCAGTTTTGGAAGGTGTTGTATCTTTCTAATTTATCATAAATAAGAAAGATACATGTAAGGCCTATTACTTCTTTTTCCCTAGAGGGGATGACTCTATTTTATATTATTGAGCGTATTCCATCTTGCTCTATGTCCTTGGCCCTCCAGCCTTTTTACTATTCAGCTATGTCTGGGTCATTGGTACAGTATAAAAATGTTAAAAAATTTATAGTAATTTATATATTTTTTATACTTACCAATGACCCAGACGGGGATGGCCCTCCCAGGAATTGGGAACTCTTACCTCCCCGCTGAGTACATAGCGCTTACCAGGCACTGGTTATTAGAATGATTAATGGCGCCAATTTCGGAACGTCCTTGACACTGCGCATGCGCAGTAGAGGTGAAGTGTGGAGGGCCATTCAGGACATGTTTTCTTTGGTTTTAGATGCAAATTTTGGGGATTGGAGGGCAAAATTTGTGTTTGGCCCTATATTTTAAGAGTTAGCACCAGCTATGTCTGGGTCATTGGTAAGTATAAAAAATATATAAATTACTATAAATTTTTTAACTTTTAGAATGATTTACCTCAGTGTGGGTACAGTATTCGGTGTCAACAACATACATGTGCAGACACCAATACCAATATCGAATGTTATTTTTGGTACACTGCTCAGCTGTCGGTGCCCATTTACACCATATACTTATGCCTCAGAGTTGTCAAAATAGTGAAAGTAACACTGTCTCTCCCACAGATCATATGATGTAACAGAAAAGTTGAGCGAAAATTATAAATTTAAAGTAATTTGTATATTTTTTATACTTACCAATGGCCCAATCTTAGCTGGTGCAACCTCAACCTTATTAGGGGCCAAACATAAATTTTGAACCCTCAATCCCCAAAATTTGCATTCAACGAAAATTAAAAGTCCTATCTGGCCCTCCATACTTTTAGTACTTGCGCATGTGCAGTACCCAGGAAGAGACCGAAATTGGCGCCAACACCATTCTTTGTAGACGAGCCTACTAAAGTGATAACTCAGTGGGGAGGTATGAGTGCCCACTCATGGGAGGGCCATCCCCGCCTGGGCCATTGGTAAGCATAAAAAAGATACAAATTACTTTAAATTTATAATATTTTTATACTGCAACCAATGGCCCAGACTTAGCTGAATCGTAAAAAGGCGGAGGGCCTAGGACTTGAAGAAATTAGCAGATCAAATACAGCTACTTAGCCTGCATTCCAAAGTGAAAAGGAGATTAAATTTTTAAAGGAATTACATGAATGTCTCTCTATACAATAATAGAGAAGACATATCATCAAAATAAAGAGCCATATCCAAGTAATTCCGTATTCTTAGCAAGAATGATTATGCTAAATGGATATAACAAGCCTCCAATTTTAAGGCTAGTCTGGACTAAGCGACTTAAATCAGGATGGCGTGTGACGTGTTCGAGAGTGAGAGACTAACCCTCAACAAACACACGCCATATATATAATAAACAAGCTGTATCTAAGATCAGAAATAATCTACAGACAAAAACTGCTTCACTCATAGTTACACTCTTATTATCAGGCCAAAAGAGATGAAGAAAAATCCCCCTCCCCCTTTTTTTTGAAGGAATATTCTTCAAATCAAAGAGGGAAGTGCTCTGGAATCCGTGAAAAGTGGGATGGAGGTATATATTTGCCCAACAGGCACCCAGTTATTAATTACTGGTGCTTAAGGCCACCTCAGTAGCTAAGGCTATCGTGGCGATCCCGGTTATTAAAAGTGCAAGCTTCTGACGTATGCCAGAGTCGGAATACGTAGATAGGTCGAAAACCAGTGATATAACGTGTACAACCTTACACTTGTCCAATTGAATCCCAATGGAAAGTATCTGTTAGAGCAAACAGGCTTCCGAGGCAACCAACAGGCGACCCCATTCAGGTGTACAATTAATTCCAATAATGAAACTCCAAATTGAACAGTGCGAATATATGAGAATAGGAATTCTCCTTGTACCGTCTCTGGTAGAAAGCTGGATTCAGAACATGGAACTGGCTATGATTAACAGACCCGTCACGGACCGTCTGCCAAATAATTCATTGTTCCCTAGGTTTGTTACAACCAATGACTGTGCGGAGAAAGAATATACTACTCCAAATAATGAAGACAAAAATTGAGAACGTATGCATAGACGGCCTATTGGAAATTCCATAACTGATCCAAATAGCCCCAAAATTCTCATCAGCTCTATAAAGTAGAGCAAGAATTTTATAGAATCTATTCAATAATGTGTCTGCCAAATAAATATATATATTATGCATGTGAGCAACAGAATCCTGTATGCACTCGTCTGAATACAGCCTGTATCCATGGTATGACCAAGTGATACAAATGTAAGCAGGAAACGGAATGAATAATATGACGTTAATGCAGTTAAACTGAGTTATAAACTCATACGTCGTAGGAAAAGGGCAGACCATTCTGAGCAAAATTTCTGAGAGTGGACTAATTGCCACATTTGAAGAATGTCGCCTAGATAACCGACATGTCAGCCACACATGTACACGAAGGCTAGCAATATCAACCAAATGTGTTCATGAAAGAAATTCAGAATAAAAAAAACAGTTATTGTTCAGGAATCATATGCTCGTATATGACTTATAAATGAACAACCACAGGAAACAAACCAACTAAAGAGTGGATGTGCCCATGAGGTCGCTGTGAGAACACAACCCAGCCACCAATTGAGGAGCCATGAAAGACATGCATATACTTGAATGCATACGAGGCTTACGGGAAGAAAACTATGTCCTGCCCTGTAATCGCCTCTTAACATATTGGCCGGGTGGGGTCAACGAATAAATCTTATCGAACCCCCTCACCTGCATTACGTGAATCAGCAGATAAGTAAGGACGGGGCAGTGGAATTAAGGCTATACTGCTGCTGCTATTCTCAATAAAAAGCTTATAGTCAAAGCAATCATAATAACAGTAACTCGGCGTGACTCGTAATGCTTCTGTGTCAGTTATCAAATAGTATAGGAACCGCAGGGCTCCCTCACGTCTGACTGACTCCATAAGGCCACTAAGGATGGAGTGGGACATGATGACCAAATAATACACCATATAGACATAATATCCAATCCCCTGAGTGGAAATATAATCCACAACAATACATTAGATAGAAATGAAGAGGGAGATGAAAACAATGTTCCGACACCTGATCATAAAAATCTAGATGAACTCCTTACGTTCGATCTGATATCAGGAAATATTTTCCTGAGAAGGAGTTTAGTATAGGCGTTTGAAGAAATACTCATTAATCACACTAGGTTAATATGGCGTCATCAATAGGGCTTACCGCCTCAGATAACTAACACCAAACAATACTGGTAGGAAGAGAATAACCTCCTCTAATATAACGGTATCATGTCCGATAGGACAGTGAACTCAGCCTAGCTGAAGCAGCTAAAGATCTTCCTATTCATGAAGACAATTAAAAGGCTGATAACTGCGTCCTTAGAAGCTCACTAAGGAGACTTACAATGCTAGCCGTAGCTTAGAAGTCTTCATCTCCGTGAAGACAGATATTTCAGTGTAAGTTGCAACCTTGAAAGCTCACTGAACGGAGACTTACAACTATCGTCGTGCAAGGTAGGGAATGAAGAGCCGCTATTTTTAACAGCTGTAATTTGCAAAGAGACAGTAGTCTCAAGAAGATAAGTTATTTCAGTTATGTTCATTGCATAATTACTGAAACACACTGCTCATGATTCTAGCTAGGCTCTTATGGTGTCAACAATAAGACTCAAGTCTGTGGCACCTAGGAAAACAAACTGAAAAGCACTCTTTCCTTTAGCAGTTTTATTCCCAAAAGACAGCGGTCTGAGCCTAACTAATGTAGCTTAGAAGTCTTCACCTCTGTGAAGACAGATAACTCAGTGTAACTTGCGACCTTGCAAATTGAAAGCTCACTGAATGGAGACTTACAGCTATCGTCGCGCAAGGTAGGGAATGAAGAGCCACTATTCTAACAGCCGTAATTCCAAGAGACAGTAGTCTCAAGGTAACTACACAGTTATGAGTCTTCATCTGTCTGAAGACATATCTGTGTCACCTGTGGCCTCTGAAAGCTCACAAAATGGAGACTTACAACACTAGCTGCTAATGTATAAGAAAAGACCGCTGTAACAGTACATAAGGCTACTATGGCATCCACAAGAGCGTTAAATGTCTTGACGCCAAGGAATACAACACCGAGAAGGAAAAGACGTACTTATTCCTTCTAAAGGCACTATTCCAAACAAGACAGCTGTCTCGGCATATCTATGCACTATCGAACCTCTATTCGTAAGGAATAGAGCATTGCATTTCTTATACTATTGCTAAGGCAAGGAAGGCATTGTTAATCAGGACAAAAAGCCCTCGGCACCTGAGCCAAAAGATCCGGGGAGGAAAGATCTTCATCTTTCCATCACCCGCTATGTTAAGCTGTTCAAATGCAGACTTATATTCAGATGGAACAAGATTCGAAGAGCTTATGACTAAAAATTCATAGTCTTAAGGTGCCCTTCTGTGAAGGATGGAGACTCACCCTCCGTAGCCCTCTCACCATCCAAATATTCCATCTGAAAATATGGTAAACACCATCCGACTGAACGGGTGACTGGATCAATGCAGCCCCGTCCGACAGCTCACCACCGGAGCTTGTTGACGGTGGTACCAGCGACTACTGGGATGCTGCGATATGCAGAGCAATCTGCGGCAGCCGGTCTGTGAATGAGGCTAGCAGAGCAATGACAATCCGCTTGTTACCATGAGCTGCTCACAGGACGGAGATCTGGCCCCAGATCATCGACACATGTCCCGTATAAAAATGCCTCAAACGACTAGCTATCAACCTGAACATGCAAAACTGGATAGCTAGTCTATGGTCAACGTGTTTCATCAATGAAGCAGGGAAAGCCATAGCTGCAACCGGACCTGGCTGCAGTGTGGAAAGAGCATCCGGAACCGCAAGCATGAATGGGCGTCCCAACTCACTAAAGTTTCTCGAATCAAAAACAGTCGACCTCGACTGCTGATGGAAAGGAGAGGGTTCTCCAGCTCGCGGTCTGCTCCATACCTCACCGAGCATTCCGTTTAGAAACTTGTTGGCTTCTACCCCTTAACGTGTTTTTCATCCAAACTCACCACATTTTGGACGGATGCTCCTGCTCATTGAAGTTTCTTACAACACAAAACAGTCATCCCCGAGTGTTAACAGGAAGAAGAACGCTCTGCACTCGCGATCTGTCCCCAGATCTTGCTGAGTATCCCGCTTAGAAACTTCTAGGCTAATCACCTTTCATGCGCTTCCATGTAAGAAAGAAGATAAAGCCATAACTGCCACCGGCCCTGGCTGCAGTGTGGAAGGAACATTCCGATGCGTGTTCCGACTCATTATAGTTTCTCACAACGGACACAGTCGACTCCAACTGTTAATGGGACAGAGAGGGTTCTCCAATCGGCGATCTGACCTCAGATCTAGCCGAGCGTCCCATAGAGAAACTTTGGGCTTCTTCTACATGCACAGATGACCGGAACGACCCAGCACCTTCTGACAGCTCATTATCGCAGTCTGTGGACCCTTGCTGGGAAGCTGCAAATTGCGACAGCAAGTCCGTTACAGAGGCTTGTGGAGCAGTGGCTTCTATTCTCCGCTAGTGCACAGATGACCGGAACGACCCAGCACCTTCTGACAGCTCATTATCGCAGTCTGTGGACGGGTGCCCCTTGCTGGGAAGCTGCAAATTGCGACAGCAAGTCCGTTACAGAGGCTTGTGGAGCAGTGGCTTCTATTCTCCGCTAGTGTTGTGCGGTTTTATTTTTCTTGTTTCGGTTCTTTTTTTTAAAAAAAACTCGGTTTATAGGTCGGTTTTCACTTTTTTTATATTAAGACATCTGCAGTTTCGAACAGAAACTATGTAGGGTCAATATAATGCACATACTGTAATATTTTCAATGATGATTTAATTGGCAGTGACTAGCACTGGCCATTGGTACTAAGTGTATAAATGGCAGGCATTATCCAAACAAAAAAAAAGAAAAGAAAATAAAATGTAACAGTGTTCGTAGAAAGTTAAAAAATTTATAGTAATTTATATACTTTTTATACTTACCAATGACCCAGACTTAGCTGGTCCTAACTCCATAATATCTAAGGCCAAACGCAAATTTTACCCCCCAATCCCCAAAATTTGCATCTAAAACCGAAAATTACATGTCCTATATGGTCCTCCATACTTTTACTCCACTGCGCATGCACAGTGTCAAGGAGGTCTCGAAATTGCCACCAAAAGTTATTCTTACAACCAGGGCCTGGTAAGCGTTATGTACTCAGCAGGGAGGTATGAGTTCCCAACTCATGGGAGGGCCATCCCCGTCTGGATCAATGGTAAGTATAAAAAATATATAAATTACTATAAATTTTTTAAAATTTTTATACTGTACCAATGACCCAGACTTAGCTGAATAGTAAAAAGGTTGGAGGGCCTAGGACATAAGGAAAATCCAATAGACTCAATTACCCATAACAGACCTATTCTCGTAAGGAGAAAAGGAGAGATAGGCTTACATGTATCTTTCTTATTTGTATCAAAAAAGAAAGACACAACACTATTCTGTAATACAAAGAGCACAATAACATCAATGATCTCTATGAACATGCAGTATAACCCTTCATACTAATATTTTTTAAGGAAAGCCAATAAATACGGGAGTCTGGAGAAATGAGACTCTATATACTCATTTAAAAGTATTCAAGGATTGTATATTAACGTCCAATTAGTCACGTGATATATACAAATGTTTCACACTAATCAATACTTAAAAATTATTACACAGATGAGTAAACATAGGCTTTACCCTAAAAATCATTTCGGAACCGACTAGGAATTACTGACTCCAAGGAATATATTCCCTTGCTTTACACTATAAAGCAGGTGACCTAAGGGAACACCCCCCTCCCCCTCTTTCCTTTGCCCTGGATCAAATACTCCAGAGCAAAGAGGGCAGCAGGACAGAGTCACTGCCGGAACCAAAAGCCTATACACACATAGTTGCCACTGTTTAGTAGACGACATTTCGAGTAAAAAATAAAGGACCTAAACAATGTAGATCTGCAGAAAAGGACTCATTATTCTCAGATACAAAATCGTGAAAATGGAGGGCTAAGACTAATATGCAGCCCTCATTAGATCAGTAATAGCAACATTATTAGCTTAAGCCCATGATGTAGAACTCTTACTTCATGAGCTTAAAACCAAAGCACAGTCTGCTGATTGAAGATATTATCATAAGCAGTACTGATAGTAAATTGAATCCATCTGGCCATAGAATGGACCGAAATGTGGAGGAAGCTATCACGGCATGTCCCACAACAGATGCCTAAGTAAATTTGTCCACAGTCTTTGTGGAGCTAGAGAAGCTACCAACAGAATTTGCAGTGAAAAAATTACACTAGAGCAATATCTGCTGAATCAAGGGAGCTGGAAGATATGCATATCTTATTATTCCGTCTCACAAGATCGATAGAGCGTTTACTACAAAGACTCGAAGATCCAAACATAGACACATACATCTGCAACTGATTACTGAAATGGGTCGCGAATAAGTCGATCATAGACCGCTCTCCTTGGTAGCAATCTGATTGAATCCTCGTTTGTTGAAAGCCCATTCTGGCGGCAACAAACGGCCCCTCCGTGAAGGGAGTCCGCTAATACGTTCAGACGACCCAGAAAATGACGGACCGATAAGAGAACTTGATGTTCTAGTACCAACCGAAAGATTCATTCCGTTAACATGAATAACAGGATGGAATTAGTGCCTGTATAATTCCGTAAATATGCTAATACCGTCGAGTTGACGGACAGAATTAGCATATGAGCATTCTGAATAACGTTATACAATAAGGTAGCGCAAGCCAAAATGACATCATCCTTGATGTTTGAGGGCTTGATAAGGAACTACACAATCAAAAGACCCTGGCACTTAAAATCTGTTGGGCTCAATGAAACGACCCAACGTGTTTGACTGGTATCCGTCAAAACTGTAAAACTTGGATCTGGCAATTGCAGTGGAACTTCCTGAGTTAAGCACTGAAAACTTGCCCAAGTCTGAAACTCTTATTCACTTGATTTGACAAGAAGATGTCTGTATCGAGCGAAAGAATCCTTACCCTCCAATTCTGAATTAAAAGAAATTGAAGAGGACCAATGCGTAACCGCCCCATCAGAATAAAATCGCGGCAGTTCCGCATAAGTGTATCAGTCTCATGAGATCTCTCGCTGAGACCTTGTCTTTAGAAGACAATAGTGAGCATAACAACTGATTAATTTCGCTCTGGTTAACGGCAGACGAACAAGAATGTAATGCGTCTCGAAGCTCATCCCCCGGTGGGTAAATGACTTGGACGAAACCAGATCCGACTTCTCCTCGTTTACTTAAGAAACCGAGACGTCGGATCAATGGAAGCAGAATCTGCACATCATTCTGAAGCGTTAACTCAATGCCATACCTCTGAAGAATGTCGACCAGGTAGGCCGACTTTACCGCAGACGAATGAGCTCGGAAATGAGTCATTACCGAGTTCGATATTCGAATGAAAGCCCACGGGCTAGATTCATACCAAAACACATTGTTCGGTGCTGATACAAAATTCCTATGATCAAGAAGCAAAGATACTTTCTAAGTGCCTGATGTACCATGACGTGAAAGTATGCAACTAGAAATCTATGCATATAGCTTAGTCGTACACCCGAATACTCGCTCTGACCAATCGGATATACTCCATATAGATACTTGGAGCCACAATCAGCTTGTTATCCAGCTCAGATTATGAGTGGACGGAACGAGCTGTCTGGTTTGGAACCAGAAAGAATGGTTGTAGAAACCTGGAAATTCCTAGATTTCTACGATCTCTATCGCGATCCCACCAAAAGAGACTGGACTTCTAGTGGAAGCGAGCCTCTTTCCTGCATACTTGACAGAAACTGAGTCCATCTTGGACTTCGAGTTAACGTAAGTTACGCTGAAGGACAAGATAGTCCTACAGAAATCACCCTTCGAAACCAAGGGACGTCCGTAAACTACTCCCAAAAGTTTGAGAAACTCGACAGTCTTCCACTCACTGTACACGATAGAGGATAAGACCAATACCTCCTGGTCCTGCGAGGCTAGCGGAAGGAGAAACCATGTCTTCCATGGCCCGCACCTCACCCCGTCGACCTAGGGGCGTCTGACCAGATGTCTCGGTCAGAATTATGGCCCCTACCTGAGTCGCTACCCTGACGATCTCTAGTAAGACCTAGAGGATGCATAGAAACCTCTATAGGAACTTCCCTTGGGCATATTCACCCCAGAAGTGCTTGTCCTACTTTCTCCGCTGAATCTGTCTGTAGGAAGCGGATTAGAATAGCAGAGAGATTAAGCTTTCTTAGTTATCTGATAATATATTGTGGAAAGCTTGCCGTCGAAGAGAAACTCTCCGGAGACCAGAGCGACTCTGAGAGAGTTTTTCATCTTACTGTCCACACGTGTGAATGTAACCAGGGCCATGTCACGTCTAACCAACTCCATATTGCCACTAAAGGGCGGAGTTCTACATGAGGCCCTTGAAAGAATTTATAAGGAGGATATACATCCTGGAATACTTTTCCCTTGAGGCGTAAAGATAACGCTCTGGTAAGGTGATCTGTGTACGATAATGTGTCTAAGCTAGCCGTATTAGACGATATTAACGTTTCCAACATGGTTGGAATAGACATAGACGAAAGTATAGCCAACTCTAGGACTCAGACCTTGTCGTCTAGACGCAGAGGAACTCTCGGAATGCCCTGTCCTGCCGTTTCAACTTATTCCATAAATTGATGAAAGGCAGATGAAGAGCACTTGCCGATATGAGACCGGACTTGCTCTATTAATAGCAAGTTATATATAGCGTCATATAAAAATTCAAATGTCTCCGAGACATTTCTGGACTGAGACGGAAACTGAGGGACGATGTCCCTGAACCGATTAAAGAAATCTGTGTCCAGTGGCGCTATCAGTCTTTTATTCAGCAACGCAGCATTTTGGTCCGGAGGAACAATGTTAGAAAATTAAAGCCGGATGAACTCCACGGCAATTATGTTGTTCCAAAAGGGAAAAATTCAACTATTCCGTATCCATTTCGCCATCCAGTCGGACCACTTGTAATACTTGGTCATCCATGTCTGCACCTGCAGTGGAACGTACCGACCCAGTTTATTCCTGATCCGACAGAGTTTCTGTCGGTTGCTGGGATGCTGCGACAATTTGTGCTAACTGCAGTAACGGAGGCCTGTGAAGATGCGGTTTTACAATATTTAGCCGCTGGAAGCTCCTTAGATGTTGACTCCTGCATACTTTTTAATGCGAACGTCCGAAGTACGAAGGCCTCATATCCTTGGCTACCGGATGGCATGACCTGGTCGCCGTGAATTCCTGGTTGGCTAGATTGGCTGGATATCACTGGTCACGTAGCCAAGGTGCAGTCGTGTGCACTGCCGTGAGGATGAGCAAGCCAATAAAGCAGTCTCTCCGGACTGTCTATATCACGGAGCATCCCGAGCGGTGGACGTATGCCCCGACAGAGGAACATTCTGTACGACAACATCTGTACCCAGATGTTGTTGTACGAGAGAGGGACTTCTCTCGCTCGCAGCCCGTGTGGAGCTGGACGAGCTAGGAACCGGACTAATAGGCTTCCTCCGTACCATCCTCGTATCTGTCACCACTGGGTGTGCACGTGTATTTATAGTGCTCGCATCACCCAAACCTCCTCCTGGACCGCAACGGACTAACCCGGGTGCTGAGCCATTCGCTGAATGGTCGCTACACCGGGCGAGCTAGCGGACGCCAAAGCCGTTGATCCTACTTGGGACCTCTTAGGCGATTGACGTATCTTCATGAGCACTCTTACTGCTAGCTCTTCATTTGACTGTGACGACGGAAGCACACTTTGAAGACATCACAGAAACATTACTCTGTTCTTGATCATCAAAGAGACCTGTGGAGCCGCGGTCTTACGTAAATAGCCGCTGGAAACTCCAGGGACATTCATTCCTGCATTTATATAATATGCGAACGTCCCAACTGGAAAGGCCTCGTGTCCTTGGCAAGCGGATGGAGTGACCTGGTTGACGTGGAATCCCTGGACGGCGAAGCAGGAGATCCCGGAACGTTCCTTCCTGCCTATATCATATGAACGTCCCCCGGAATCTATGGTCACAAAGCCAAGGTGCGATCATGTGTGCAGACGTGAGGATGAGGAAGCCAAAAGAACAGCCGCGTCGGACAGTCTATGCGATGGAGAGTCCCGAGCAGGAGGAGTGGACGTATTCTCCGACTACCAAACGAACATACAACAACATCGCGGTGCAGATGTTGATGTAAGAGAGAGGGGGCCTCTCTCGCTCGCGGTCCAGATGGACCTGGACGAGATAGGAACCAGACTAACAGGCTTCCTCCGTACTATCCTCTGTTCCGTTGTCACTGGGTGTGCACATGGTATGTTTATAGTGCTCGCAACACCCGAAATTCCTTCCTGGACTGCAACGGACGAACCCGAGCGCTGACCCATTCAGTACATGGGGGTGACACCAGGCGAGCTAGCGGACACTGACGTCAACGCCGTCGACCCTACTAGGGGCCTCTTAGGCAATTGCCATATATCCATGAGTACTTTTGCCGCTAGCTCTTCATTGTGACGACAGAAGCACACTCTTGGACGACATCACGGAAACATCACCCTGTTCTTGTTCCTCTGAAAAGAGAGTGAAAAACTAGAGTGACCCGGCAGAGAGAGGGCCACATGGTCCTTTCCCCACTAACAACCTACCGTGACACACGCCTCTGACGTTTGTCATCCCAATTAATACACATTGAACAAGGGTTAGTGTGAGCACGTTGACTATAATTAATACAGAAATCAGAAGAAGATTACCTCCCATTACAATTGAACAATAAATTTTTCAAAATGAAAAGTAAACAGTCATAGTACACACAGCAAACCTTGAAAACAAAGATACATAATAAAATAATCCATTATAACATTGCGAAAAAATTATTCAAAAAGAAAAAAAATTTTTGAAAAAAATTTTTCCGAAGAGCCCAAGTTCCCAATGGGAACCCTGAGCCCAAATGGATCCCAAAAAAGCCTAAGTGTGGACAAAAATTTAAAATCATTTTGAAAAATGAATGTAACACTTACGGACAATATTAATGTATCTTACTATGAACTAAATTAAGCAGAAGACAAGTAATCACTATCAGAAGTAACAGTTGTCAACATAAGCAAAAGTGTCAATAAACCGGAAACATGACTCCAGGCACTGAAACAAACATGGCCCGAAATCAGTTATGAATTAAAACACTATCTGATGCAAAACAGAGGCTTCCAGAGAAGAAACTGTAGAACATCAAATGGTAGATGCAGACCAAAATGCCTAAACACCCCTAGGGTGAGGACGTAACATGGGGAAAAAACAGAAAATAATTCTCTTACCAAGCCAAAACTCCCAAGAAATTTTAGTAATAAACATTATAAAAATAAGCCAAAAGCATGGGAGAATAGCTAGGGGGGAATAAAGGAAAGGGGAGAGAGGAAACACTGATTAAACAATGGAACATTCATAGCAAGAATGACCACAACAAGGCCATGCCTCGAAAATAGGTAACATGAATAATTTTGTAAAAAAATTATAAGTTACAGCCCTGAACATTTGTATCCACTGTTTTTTCCTCTCGACCTTCTATTTCCACCATATATCCACCAATTCTCTCATAATTATGCGTCTGGCATCTTAAAACTGAGATTTACAAGCACAAATAACAGTGAAGAGTAACTGTATTGAGGGCCAAACAAAGAATGACTTTTGGCGGCAATTTCGAGACCTCCTTGACACTGCGCATGCATAGTGGAGTAAAAGTATGGAGGACCATATAGGACATGTAATTGTTGGTTTTAGATGCAAATTTGGGGGATGGGGGGGGGGGGGTAAAATTTGCGTTTGGCCCTAGATATTTTTGAGTTAGCACCAGCTAAGTCTGGGTCATTGGTACAGTATAAAAATATCACCACTCAACACTCACCAGTTCTAGGCACATGCCCCCCCCCCTCACCTCTGGTCTTTAAGTTCAGGAATAAGAGTCTACGATGAATTGATATTAACACATGGGTGCAAAAAGAGCTAATTCACAATTTCTCAGGGATCAGTGTTCACTCATGGGTGGGGCCCTGGACAGTCTAGTGAGCCCAGTGACCCTCCCAGGCATTGCAAGTAATACGAAGAGTTGCCAAGTGGGTCACCTAGACACCCATCCTAAGAGATTTGACAATGAACTGGAGTATGGACTCTTTTCAGTAAACCCCCCCCCCCCACCCCCCTCCCACTCATAGTGGTGGCTTGTGCAACCACCTGCCCTAGTAAGATAATCTGCAATAATTTTATGTCAGTCTGGAATGGGAAAGTCATATTGTTTGTAGCTGGGTGGGCTTCAAAACGAACCACTTTACCGAATACCTATTGTCTATCTACCCCCACCCCCCGGGGGTGCGGTGGCTCAGTTGGTAAAGGTGCAGGCTGCAAGCCGAGAGGTCCTCGGTTCGAATCCCACCTGCGGCAACCGCGTTGTGTCCTTGGGCAAGACACTTCACCCCAATTGCCTACATGGGGGCACGATGACGCTGTGTACTGAGGCGTACTGCACGTCGATGGTGCGCATGTCTTCAGCCAATCTAACCCTGCCTGTGCTGCGGTGCAGAGTTCAGAGTTGCGATGTTGGAGAGCTGACAGCTGCTCATCGTTGCTCGGTGGTTCTCTCCGGCTTCCTCCACCCGTAAAACTGTCACGGTCACGATTAGCCATTGTGCATAAGTATGTGACCTTAAACACCAATAAATAAATAAATATGGACTCTTTTCAATAAACCCCCCCCCCCCCCCACCCCCCTCCCACTCATAGTGGTGGCTTGTGCAACCACCTGCCCTAGTAAGATAATCTGCAATAATTTCATGTCAGTCTGGAATGGGAAAGTCATATTGTTTGTAGCTGGGTGGGCTTCAAAACGAACCACTTTACCGAATACCTATTGTCTATCTACCCCCACCCCCCGGGGGTGTGGTGGCTCAGTTGGTAAAGGTGCAGGCTGCAAGCCGAGAGGTCCTCGGTTTGAATCCCACCTGCGGCAACCGCGTTGTGTCCTTGGGCAAGACACTTCACCCCAATTGCCTACATGGGGGCACGATGACGCTGTGTACTGAGGCGTACTGCACGTCGATGGTGCGCATGTCTTCAACCAATCTAACCCTGCCTGTGCTGCGGTGCAGAGTTCAGAGTTGCGATGTTGGAGAGCTGACAGCTGCTCATCGTTGCTCGGTGGTTCTCTCCGGCTTCCTCCACCCGTAAAACTGTCACGGTTACGATTAGCCATTGTGCATAAGTATGTGACCTTAAACACCAATAAATAAATAAATATACCCCCACCCCCTCCCCTCCCCCACTCCCCTCCCCCCCCCATCTCGCGCACGCATTGGTTCTAGCTCAACGGAATTGATTTTACAAATTCACTGGTGCACTGTTTTATATTGTAACTTTTGTGTTTGCCTCTTGCCATTCCACTTTCTATTTCTACTGATGTGTTCCTTTGGTTGGTCCCCTTAAAATTAGTTGTGTGGGAATGCAACCTCAGCACGTTGACAGAGTGATATTACGGAATGCAGCTTTTTCCCGTGGATATGGACGATTCGGCCTCGGGACGTTTCGGCCTCGGGACGTTTCGGTTCAAGATGTTTCGGCCTTCATATACTGAACTAAATAGAATAAGAACTTGGGGTTTCATGTTTTCAGTGGGCCGAAACGTTCAGGACAAAACTTCCCAAGACTGAATCGTAGTAAAATCTCTTCCCAGATAAGCACATCAAGTGAGGCAACAGATTTACATCCGAAACACGTGGTGGGGAAACCTGTGACAAATGTTATTTTCGAATACGACAATGAAATACCAAGACCTTTTTCTGATATGATATTATTCACTGTCCAACAGATTGTAGATAAGTAATTTTAATTAAACTGATTGACTATTTCAGACAAACCTGTTCAAAAACGAAGCCAATGGCGCAAGGTATTTCCTGTAATCAGTGAAATGTAGGCGTGTTGGCTGCCTGATTTGTCATTCTCACAGAAAACACAACACATTTTTACGTCCAGGATGTGTGATTGACAACTTGTCATACATCATTCTGGAGTGATCTGGACATGCTGCAGTGACCCCTTTACATCCAGAATGTGGCGTGCATTGACGACACCGTTATTTCCTGACAAAGCTTGACATTTCAGACATTGTCAGTGCAAACTGAACAATGAAAACATCTCTTCCCGACGTTTTAGGAAAAAACCGAAACTGTACTCATTTATCAATTACACGGTTTTGGTTTCGGTTTTAAAGCAAAATGGAAACCGACTTATAAAACCAGTAAACCGTACAATACTATTCTCTGCCACATGTTGCTCCTGGGATGGAGATCTGGCAACCGATCTCTTTGCCGAACGTCGCAATGAATCACAATGAATCAAGCCACGAATCACTAGCTACCGGATGGACTGACTTCAAGGGCAAAGACTGGAGAATCTTCGTGCGGCTTCATGAACAACCGAAGTTGGGTAGCTAGTGCTTCGCTGAAATGGAGGGAGAAGCCGTAACTGCAGCCATCCCTGGCTGCAGTGCAGAAGGAGCATCACAAGCAGCCACAGAGGACGTTAGCTCCAACTCAGTGCAAGTTTAGTCAACCCCGACTGTTACTGGGTTATAGAAGGCTCTTTCGTTCGCGGTCTGATCCCAGACCTCGCCGAGCTTCCCAAAGAGAAACTATAATTACAATACAATGTTCACTACACTCCTTACATCTAACATATAATCATACAATATGGAAGGATTCGGAAGGAACACATAACCAACAGTAGGAAAATCATTAGCAAAACTAATGACGTCAAGGCGTATATCCCGAAATTGGGTAACATGAAATAAGACAATCAAAAATAATTTTGAAATAAATCAAAACAAATTGTTTCCGAATTTTTTTTTTCTAAAATGCCTAAGTTCCCCAAGGGAACCACACGAGCCAAAGGGCATCCCGATAGAGCCTAAGTGTGGACAAACATCAAAATATTAAAATTACACTACCGGAATATTAATAATTGTATCCTACTATAATTGTGATGAAATAAAACCCTGAATTATTAACTGTTAAGGGCAAGTAAACAACGTCAGGATTAGAAAAACCAGAAACTAGACAATAGGCACACAAAAGGCCCAAGTCAGTAAAAATTAACTGATACCTGATGCAAAGCTAGGTCTTCATGTGAAGAAAAAATAATGCATCCAGTAGGAGATGCATGACAATTACGACCCAACACTCCTAGGGCGAGGATGTAACAGTGGGGATAAACAGAATAAACCTTCTGTACAACACGTTAAACTCCCAAGAAATTTAATAAAACATTTCAATAAAAAAACAGCCAGAAAGCTTAGGAGTTTAACCGGAGGGATCATGGAAGGATACGGAAGGAACACATAACCAACAGTAGGAAAATCATGGCCCGTAATAATGTTGAGGTTGCACCAGCTAAGTCTGGGCCATTGGTTGTTGTATAAAAATCTACCCTTAATTACTTTCTCTCAGCTCTTTTGTCACATCAAATGACCAGTGATGACTGCATTTAGAAATACATGGTCCCTGGGCATTTCTCGTCTGCAATTTTGCATATTAGTAATATCCGGTTGTTTGCCCCTTATTTTTTGATGTCGAGAATGTTTTTCAAAACCAAAATTTCAGTATACTGAGATTCCCTCAGTATGATAAATCGGTACTGGCTCAATACCGATACTGAACAGTATTTATGGTATACTGCTCATCTTTACTCCCTAAGAGGAATTTAACAAAAAAAATATATCCAACCAGACCCCCACCAATGCAAGAGGGACACCTCCTTGATGGATTTGCCTCAACTAAAGACTCCTGATTTTCATGATATGCCTATGGTATAAGGGGGGGGGGGGGGGGGGGGGGGGCCACTCCCCATTAGCTCACCAACGCATGGCATGCAATAAACCTTGGCTTATTACAAATCTGCAAAAAATAAAAAAAATTATAGTAATTTATATATTTTTTATACTTACCGATGACCCAGACTTAGCTGGTGCTAACTCTAAAATATTCAGGGCCAAACACAAACTTTGCCCCCCCAATCCCCAAAATTTGCATCCAAATCAAAAAATGTAATGTTCTTTCTGGTCCTCCATACTTTTGTCTACCGCGCATGCGCAGTGTCAAGGAAGTACCGAAATTGGCGCCAAATCCTCATTCTTACAACCAGTGCCTGGTAAATGTTATATAATCAGTGGGGAGGTATGAGTACCGAACTCATTGGAGGGCCATCCCCATCTGGGTCATTGGTAAGTATAAAAAATATATAAATTACTATAAATTTTTTCATATTTTTATACTATACCAATGACTCAGACTTAGCTGAATAGAAAAAAGGCTGGAGGGCCTAGGACATAAAGGAAAATCCAATAGGCTCAATTACATATAAAGAATTATCCCCTCAAGGAGAAAAGGAGAAACAGTATTTACATATATCTTTCTTGTTTATACAAAAAAAGAAAGACACATTACCAACCCGTAATTGAGCACAATAACATCAATGATCTCTATTAACATCCAGTATAACCCATTATACTAATTTCTTAAAGGAAAGCCAATAAATAAAGATAGTCCAGAGAATGAGACTCTTTATACTCATTTAAAAGTGTCCGAGGATTGTATATTAACGCTCGTATGACACGTGACATATACAAATGTTTCACACTGAGCTACACTTTAAAAATATTACATAAATGAGATAAACATTAGCTTTACACTTTAAAACCATCCCGGCATCGACTCGGAATTACTGACTCAGGAGGAGGTATTCCCTTGCTGTTCACTATAAAGCCGGTGATATAAGGGAACACCACCCCCCCCCCCCCCCCCCACTTCCCCTTGCTCTGGGTAAAGCACCCTAGAACGAAGAGGGCAGCAGGACAGGAGTCACTGCTGGAACAGAAAGCCTGCATAACTATAGTTGCAACTGTTTAGTGGACGACATTCTGAGCAACAGATAACAGACCTGAACATCTAAGGTCGCCAGAAATAGACTCAATATTTCTAAGGTAAAAATTAGTGAATGTAGAAGGCTGAGACCAGTATGCAGCCTACATCAGATCCGTAATAGCAATACTATTAGCATAAGCCCAAGATGTAGACAGCGCTCTAACTTCGTGCGTTGAAATCTTAAGCACGGACTGCTGAGTTGAAGATAAACTTTCATAAGCAGTACGAATAGTCAACTGAATCCACCTAGAAATAGAATGGACAGTGATGTCCCTTCTATTAGGAAGCAGAGACAGAAAGAAACGTTTTCGGCCCTTTCTGATAAACTCAGATCTGCGTTTGTAAATACGCATAGCTCTAACTGGACACAGCAAAGGCCTATGGCCATCTGAGGACGGAAGAGCCCTAATAATAATTGGCTCCGGGTACTTATTAGGAGCCTGATTCTTAGCCAAAAATCCCACATTGGTAGTTAAAGTAATAGTATTACCAACACAACGATAGTGAGAATCATCAACAGATAGAGCATGAAGCTCGCTAACTCTTCTAGCGGAAACAAAGGCTAAGAGAAAAGCTGTCTTATAAGATAAGTATTTGAAGTCTACCGTGTCAAGGGGTTCAAAAGGCACTTCTTTGAGCTTCAGAAGAACCCAAGCTAAATTTCACTTAGGAATTAACCTAAGGGTTCTAGGTCAATTTATCGAAAAGTTTTTAACTAACTTTGATAAAGAGACATTAGATCCAATTTGTAAGCTATCATGATGAGCATAAGTATCCGATAGCATAGACCTATAACCCTTAATAGTTACTGGCTGCAGTTTGATCTTGACAAAAAAGTAGACCAAAAAATTAGCAATG
The DNA here is from genome assembly GCA_031216915.1 of Pictodentalium vernedei. NCBI lineage: Eukaryota > Metazoa > Mollusca > Scaphopoda > Dentaliida > Dentaliidae > Pictodentalium > Pictodentalium vernedei. The sequence goes on from CM062293.1 coordinate 232,548,475, forward strand.
TCTTGAATGGAGGGATCATAGATATCAATTGAATGATCCCCACACCGAGAGAAAACCTTCCACTTTGCTGCATAATTTAGCGAAGAGGAGGCCCTCCTACAGTTAGAAATTGCGTTCACTGCTCGTCCTGTAAATTGTTTGCAGTTCAAGAAGGACCGCACAACGGAAATACGTGACGGTTGAGACCTTGCGGGTTGTGATGTAGTGTGTGCGATTTCCCCTGCGAAAGAAGGTCCTCCCATGAAGGAAGCTTCCGAGGAATGTCCCATAACAGACAGTTGAGTAGATTTATCTATGGTTTCTGGGGCGACAGAGATGCTACCAACAGAATCTTGCAATGAGATTGCTTGATTTTTAGCAATATCTGTTGAATCAACAGAGCTGAAGGATATGCGTATCCTATCATTCTGTCTCAAGAGATCGAGAGAGCATCTACTGCGAACGCTCGAGGATCTGGGAATGGCGACATATACGTCTGCAACTGATTGTTGAGATGCGTCGCAAACAAGTCTATCATTGGGAGATCCCATTGGTAGCATATCTGATTGAATACTCGCTTGTTGAGAGTCCATTCTGGCGGCAACATGCGACCTTTCCGAGAGAGAGAGTCCGCTAGAACGTTCAGACGACCAGGAATATGACGGACAGACAGAAGAACATGATGCACCAGGACAAACAGAAGGATTCTTTCCATTAAGTTGAATAACGGAATGGAATGAGTGCTTCCCTGTTTCCGAATGTACGCTACTACTGTCGAATTGTAGGACAGTATTTGGACATGTGAATTCTGAATTATGTTCATCCAATGACGTAGTGCAAGCCAAACTGACATCATCTTTTTGATGTTTATGTGCTTGTTCAGGAACTGTGGATCCCAAAGACCCTGGCACCTCGAATCTGTTGGGCTCAATGCCGCGCCCCCAACCTGTTTGACTCGCATCCGTCATAATCGTAAAAAACGGATCTGGCAGTTGCAGTGGAACTCCCTGAGTCAACAACTGAATATCTGCCCAAGTCTGAATCTCTTGTTTTACTTGGTTCGATAAGAAGATGTCCGTTTCGAGCGAATGAATCTGCACACTCCAAGTCTGAGTGAAAAATATCTGGAGTGGACGAGTGCGTAAGCACCCCATCGGAATAAGGTCTGCGGCGGCTCCGCACAAACCTATCAGTCGCATAAATTCTCTCGCTGTTACTACGTCTGAGTGTTGACAAAAGTGAGCATAACAACTGACTAATTTCACTCTGGGTAACAGAAGACGAACCAGCTTGTTGTGCGTCTCGATGCTCATTCCCAAGTGAATGAATGACTTGGACGGAACTAGATCCGACTTCTTTTCGTTTACTATGAAACCGAGACGTCGCAGCAATTGAAGCAGACTCTGAACATCATTCTGAAGAGTTAATCTGTCACCGTATCTCCGAAGAATGTCGTCCAATTAGGCTGACGTTACTGCAGACGAATGAGCTCGGAAGTGAGTCATCACCGAGTTCATTATTCGAGTGAACACCCAGGGTGCTAGATTCAGTCTGAAGCACATTGCTCGGAACTGATAAACGACTCCTAGGATGGCGAAGCGAAGGTATTTTCTGAACGTCGGATGTTCCATGACGTGAAAGTACACATCCTTGAGATCTATGCTCACAGCATAATCGTTCACTCGAATGCTCGCTCTCACCGATCGAATGGTCTCCATATAAAACTTCGGAACCACGATCAGCGTGTTTATCCAGCTTAGATCTATAAGTGGACAGAACGAGCTGACTGGTTTTGGTACCAGGAACAGGTGACTGTAAAAACCGAGAGATTCCTGGTTTTCTATGACCTCTATTGCGTTCTTCTCCAGAAGAGATTGCACCTCTGACAGAAGCGAATCTCTCTTCTGAAGGTTGGACGGAAGCTGAGTCCATCATGGACTTCGTGTTAACGGAGGTTTTTCCCTGAAGGACAGTTTTAGACCTTCCGAAATAACCTCCTGTACCCATCGGTCGTCCGTAATTGACAACCAATTGGTTAAAAATCTCTACAGCCTTCTGCCCACTGGAGCGCAATAGAGGTCCTGACCTTCACCTCCTGGATATGCGAGGCTTGCGGGAGGAGAAACTAGTCCAGTCTAGAAACTAGAAACCCAGTCCAGCACCTTGATCAGTTGACCTAGGGGCATCTGACCGGGTGCCTCGGCCAGCATTTCGTCCCCTACCTGACTCGCTACTCTGACGGTCTCTGGAGTAAGTGCTAGAGGATTTTTAGATCCTCTATAGGAGCTTCCCTTGGACGTACTCGCTCCAGAAGCTCCTGACTCACTTCTTTCTGCTGAGTCCAGTTTCTTAGAAACAGACTTAAAGAGCAGAGAAGCTTTCTTGGTAATCTGATCATAGATTAATGAAAGCTTACCATCAAAGAGAAATTCTCCTGAAACCGGACGATTCGAAGAGAGTTTTTCACCTTAGAATCCACCCAAGTGGATGAAGCCAGGGTAGCATCATGTCTGACTAACTCCAAATTTGCCACTGAAAGGGTGGAGTTACACGTGGAAAATGCGATTGCCCTAGAAAGAACTCTCAAGGAAGTTTGAACATCCTGGAATTCTTTACCATCGAGACGTTGCGCTAACGCTCTGATAAGGTGATCTGCATATGATAAAGCGTCTAAACTGGCTCTGTTATCTCCAAAGTACTGGAGAGAATTGACATAGACGCCGACAAAGACAATTCCAAGTCTTCGGCCTGGTCGTCTAATCGCAGAGGAACTCTCGGAACGCCCTTTCCTGCGTAGCAAATTTATTCCTATTGTTGATGAATGGCAGATGTAGAGCATGTTGCGATGAGAAACTGGTTCTGCCTGTCTTAGAGGCAAACTTAAAAATAGCGTCGTTCAGCAATTCAAACGTCCGTGAGACATTGCTGGACAGGACCGGATACTCAGGAACATTATCCTTAGTCCGGCTGAAAATGTCTGTATCCAGTGACGCTATCAGTCTCTTATCCGGTATTGTAGCTCTCTGGTCCAATGGAACAACTTCTGGAAGGTGTTGATGGATAAAATCTACTGCCACCTTATGCTGTTCCAGAAGGGAAAAATCCAGCTCCACAGTTTACCTTTCACCATCCGACTGGACCAGATGCGAATCTCGGTCGTCCCTGTCTGACACTGCAGAGGAACGTACCGACCCAGCTTCCTCCGACAGTTCCTGATCTGAAACTGTTTCCAAAGGTTGCTGGGATGCTGCGATGAGTTGCGCTATCTGCGATAGTAAGTCCGTCACGGAGGCCTGTGGAGCTGCGGTCTTAAATTGTTTAGCCGCTGGAAGCTCCTGGGACAGTACATCCTGCATAATCATTTTATGCGTAAGTCCCAACTGGTGAGGCCTCATGTCCTTAGCTACCAGATGGAGTGACCTAGACGACATGGAATCCTTTGTCGGTGAAGCAGGCTGGATATCTGAGGTCACGAAGCCAAGGTGCAGTCGTGTGCTGGCATGTAGAAGAGGAAGCCAATAGACTAGCCGACTCCAGCTATGCGACAGAGCGACCTGAGCAGGAGGAGTAGACTATGCTCCGACTGACGAACGTTATGCTCAACAACATCTGGCCCCAGATGTTGTTGTAAGAGAGTGGGGCCTCTCTCGCTCGAGGTCCGGGTAGACCTGAACAAGCTTGCTACTGGACTGACTGGCTTCCTCTGATCCATCCTCCAAACCGTCGTCGCAGGGTGTGTGTGATCTGAGATTATAGTGCTCGCAACACCCTTTCTCCTCTCCTGGACCGCAACGGAAATACCTGGCGTCACATCACTCGCATTACGAGTGATAGATCAACCGGTCGAGCTAGCTGGCAACAACGCCGTCAATCCTTCTAAGGATCTAGGCACTTGTCTGATTTCCTTGAGCACTTTTGCCACTAGCTCTTCATTAATTTGCAACGACAGCAGCACACTTCCGGAAGACATCACGGAAACATCACCCTGTTCTTGTTCCACGGAAAAAGAGACTGAAAAACTAGAGTGACCCTGTGGTGAGAGGACCGGCATCGACCTCTCACCACTAACAATATATCGTGACACACGTCTCCAATGTTTGTCATCCCAACTGGCACAAACTGAACAAGAACGAGTACAGTGACTACAGCAAATACAATGAGCATGAGAATTACAATTTGAACAATATTCTTTCAAAATTAAAAAATATTATACGGTCGTAGTACTCGCACCAACAAAAGTACCTCGAAAGTACAAAGATACATAATAATAATACAATCCATAACAAAATTTCGAAAAATAATTGAAAAGAAAATTTTCGAAAAATTTTTGACATGAGCCCAAGTTCCCAAAGGGAAAGATGAGCCCAAATGGATCCCAAAAAAGCCTAAGTGTGGACAAAAATTTTAAATCATTTCTAAAAATTAACGTTACACTTACGGATAATATTAATGCATCTGACTACATAATAAACCCTACAGAAGACAAGGAATCACTAACAGAAAGTAACCGTTGTCAACATAAACAAAAGAAAATAAAAACAGGAAACAAGATTTCAGGCACTGAAAAACATGGCCCGAAATCAGTAACCAATTTTAAACACTATCCGATGTAAAACAGAATCTTCCACAGAAGAATCTGCAATACATCAGATGGTAGATGCATGACCAAAATGCCTAAACACCCCAAGGGTGAGGACGTAACCATGGGGATAACAGAATAAACATTCTGTAACTGAGCTAAAACTCCCAAGAAATTTCAATAAAAAAATTTCAAAAATTATACCAAAAGCTTGGGAGATTAGCAAGGGGGGTTTCAAGGAAAGGGAGAGAGGAAACACTTAACAAACAGTGGAGATTTCATACCAAGAATGAAAGCATCAGGCCCATGCCCAGAAATTAGGGAACATGAAATAATTTTAAAGTAATTTGTATATTTTTTATACTTATCAATGGCCCAGACTTAGCTGGTGCAACCTCAATATTATCAAGGGCCAAACACAAATTTGAACCCCCCAATCCCCAAAATTTACATACTGTACCAAAATTTAAAAGTCCTATCTGGCCCTCCATACTTTCAGTACTTACACATGGGCAGTACCTAGGAAGAGACGGGAATTGGTGCCAAGCATCATTCTTCCGAGTTGTGCCCACTAATGTTATTACTCAGCAGGGAGGTATGAGTGCCCACTCATGGGAGGGCCATCCCCAACTGGGCCATTAGTAAGTATTAAAAATATACAAATTACTTTAAATTTATATTTTCATACTAGAACCAATGGTCCAGACTTAGCTGAATCGTAAAAAGGCAGGAGGGCCTAGGACTTAAAGGAATAGTAGACTAAAATTCAGCTCCTTAGCCAGAAGAGATCTCCCAAGGTGAATAGGAGATTAAAATGTTTGGAATTACATATATGCCTCTCTATACAACAATAGAGAAGGACATACCACTGAAATAAGGAGTAATCTCCAAGTAATTCCCTATTACTTAGCATAAATGATTTCACTAATTGGGTGTAACAAGCCCCCAATTTTAAGGCTAGTCCGGACTAAGACACTTAAAATTAGGAAAAGCGTGTCCGAGAGTTGGAGACCAATGACCACAGACACACACCATATATAATGCATCAAGCTGTACTTAAGATCAGTATAATCTATAGACAATAACAGCTTCACTCACAGTTACACATTTATTATAAGGCCAGAAGAGGTAAAGAGAAATCTCCCCACCCCCCCCCCCCCCCACCCCCCGAAAGGAATTAATCTTCAAAACAAAGAGGGAAGTGGCCTGGAATCAGTAAAAAAAAAGCCATACTGAATAATATATAGTCACCTAAAAGGCTCCCGGTTATTTATTTATTGGTGCTTAATGCCACATCAGCAGCTATATCGTGGCGATCCCACTTATTAAAATTGCACGCTTCTAAATGTATGTCGCATGCGGAATACGTAGATAGGTCAATAACAGGTGATATTAATATGTACAACCATAAACTTGTCGAACTGAATCCCAATGGAAAGTTATCTGATAGAACTTAAACGCTTCTGAGCCAACCATCAAGCGACCACATTCCGGTTGTACAAGTACTTTCCAATAATGAACTTCCAAATTGTAACTGTTCAATCTACAAGAATGAGAGAGTAGCATTCCCCTTATGTGCCGCTTCCAGTTAAAGACTGGATTCAGAACCTGGAACGGGACATGATTAAAAAACCCATCACGGACCGTACCCAAATAATTCAGGTCTGTTAAAACAAATGACTGTTTGGAGAAAGGATATACCACTCCAAATAATGAAGCCAAAAATAGAGAACGCATACATAGACGGCCTGTAGGAAACTCCATAACTGATCCAACTAGCCCCAAAATTCTCATAAGGTCTATACTAATGCAGAGCAAGAATTCAAGAGAATCTATTTAATAATACATCTGCCTAATGATAAATACATATTATGCACACAATCAACAGAATCCTGCATGTACCCTCATCTGAATACAGCCTGTATACAGCCTGTATCAACAGCATGACCGCGCGATACAAAATACAACCAAGAAACTGAAGGATTAAAATGACGTTAATGCGATTTAACCTGAGTAACAGACTCATACATGGTAACAAAAGCAGACAACTCTGAGCGAAACTCAGAATGGAGTAATTGCCATAATGGAGAATGTCGTCCAGATAACTGACATGCATGCCACACAGGAACACAAAGGCTAGCAAGCAATATCAACCGATTGTATTCATGAAAGAATTCGGAATCCCAAAACAGTTACTGTTCAGGAATCATATGCTCGTATACAACTTATTAATGACCAACCACAGGAAGGAAACCAACTAAAGAGTGGATGCACTCCTCAAGTCGCCATTAGACCACAACCCACCCGCCAATCGAAGAGCAATGAAAGACATGCATATAATTGAATGCATACAAGGCTTACAGGAAGAGCACTATGTCCTGCCCTGTAATCGCCTCTTAACATATTGGCAGGGTGGGTGGGTGGGTGGGTGAGGGGGGGGGGGGGGGGGGGGGGGGGGGTGTTCGATGAATAAATCATATCGAACCCCCCTCACCCGCATTACTTGAATCACTAGATAATAAGGCCGGCGCAGTAATATGAAAGCTAGGAACAGTGACAAATTCCTTTTTCACTACATGAAAAAGAAACTTCACGCTACATTCCCAAAGCAACACTGTTGCTGTTATTCTCCATAAAGAGTAATACAGCTAAAAAGCTTATAATTAGTCAAAGCAAGCACAATGACACTAACCCGGCACGACTCGTAAGGCTTTAGTGTTAGTTATCTAGAATAGTATAGAAACAATAGACTCCATAATGCCACGAAGGATGGAGGGGGACATGATGAACATGGCACTATTGCAAGGAATATACCGGCTGAAACAGCGTTGACATTCTCCTTGAAATCAAGACAGTACGCCATGTCATCAAATAATACACCATATAGACATAATATCCAATCATCGAGTGGAAATATAATCCACAACATTAGATTTGATAAAAACTAGAGGATGGCCACCAATGTGTGGCTGATTCCCCCGAAAAAAGCCTTGATAGCCATTCCAACCTTATTCGCGACACACCCTCTGGTTGTGGGCAATAATAATACCAAGTATCATTAATATCCTTGAAGGCTGTAAGAAGTTATGGAGCGGACACGAATTCCGTCTATGCCCGGACGGACAGATGGACAGACTGACAGACAGACAGACAGACGGACAGACTGACAGACAGACAGATGGACGACGTCACGGCTAGATTCCCCCGAATTTTTTTCGGGGGAATAATGAATGCGGGCGACGAAAATTATAAATTTTAAATTTATTTGTATATTTTTTATACTAACCAATGGCCCAGAATAGCTGGTGATAACTTAAAAATTAATCCAGGGCCAAACACAAATTTTGCCCCCATCCCCCAAATTTGCATGCAAAACCGAAAAATTGATGTCCTATCTGGTCCTCCATACTTTTCAGATCTGCGCATGTGTAGTATCCAGGAAGACACCGAAACTGGCACCAACCATCATTCTTTCAACAGATTGCCCGTTAAATGTTATAAACAGCGGGGAGGTATGAGTGCCCACTCATGTGAGGGCCATACCTGTCTGGGCTATTGGTAAGTATAAAAAATATACAAATTACTTGAAATTTATAATATTTTTATACAACAACCAATGGCCCAGAGTAGCTGAATCATAAAAAGGACATAAAGGAAAATCCAATCTCTCAAATACTTCAGTAAAGGAAATCTCCTACAGGAGAATAGGAGAAGACAGGAATTATATATGTCTTTCTCCTTTACGAGAAAAGAGAAAAGCATAACACCAACAATGTAATTGAGTATTACATAATATATAATTCTCCTCCATTTAATGCCAGCATAACCTGTTATGCTAATTCGGTGAAGGAAAACCAATATATAAAGATAGTCCAGAGAATGAGACTCTTTATACTCATTTAAAAGTGTCTGAGGATTGTATGTTAACGCCCATTTGACACGCGACATATACAAATGCTTCACAGTGAGCTACACTTTAAAAACAGTACATAATTGAGACATACTTATTGCTACACACGAAGCTACACATTAAAACCAACCGCACCGACTCAGGACTACTGACACCGGAGGAGGTCTTTCCTTGATTTTCACTATAAAGCCAGATGATCCTAAGGGAAAAAAATGTCCCCCCCCCCACCTTCCCCTTGTTCTGATGTACATGTCCTCAGAACGAAGAGGGCTGCGGAACAGCGTCAATGCTGGAACGGACTGCCTAAATAACTATAAACGTAACCATTAACGGACAACATTCTGAGCAACAGAAACAGGACCCAAAGATCTAAGATCCCCAGAGATGGACTCTAAATTTCTCAGGTAAAACTTGGTAAATGAGGAGGGCTGTGTCCAGTACGCAGCCTTCATGAGATCAGTAATGGCTATACTGTTAGAATAAGCCCAAGAAGTGGACGGTGCTCTAACCTCGTGCGCTGAAATCTTATTAACCAAATGTAGATCCGAAGATAGATTTTCATAGGCAATGCATATTGCCAACTGAATCCATCTAGCGACTGAATGAACAGAAATATCCTTTCTGTTAGGAATCAATGAAAGAAAGAAACGTTTTCTTTCTTTTCTAATAAAATCTTATCAACATTTATAAATACGCATAGCCCTGACTGGACACAGCAAAGGTCTACAGTTATCCAAGGACGGCAGAGCCTTAATGACAATAGGCTCAGGCCGCTTGTCTGGAATCTGAATCTTAGCCAGAAACCCCACTTCCATAGTAAGGGTAATGGTATTACCAACACTACGGTAGTGAGATTCATCAACAGTTAAAGCATGAAGTTCACTGACTCTTCCAGCAGATGCAAAGGCTAAGAGAAATGTCATTTTATAGGTCAAAAATTTGAACTCTACAACATCCAATGGCTCAAACAGAGCTTCTTTGAGCTTCAACAGAACCCCACCCAAATTCCACTTAGGAATTAATCTGAGGGTTCTTGGTCTATTAATAGAAAAATTTCTAACCAGCTTGGACAATGAAGCATTTGATCCAATAGCCAAGTTATCATGATGAGAGTAAGTGTCTGATAACATAGACCTATAGCCCTTAATAGTGAGGGGCTGCAGTTTGAGAACATCAAACAAGTAGACCAAGAAATTGGCAATATTTGGTATAGACGGATCATATACATCTATCGACTGATCCTGACACCAACGGAAGAAAACCCTCCACTTCGCTGCGTAGTTCAACATAGAGGAGGACCTCCTGCAGTTAGAAATTGCATCCACAGAGCGTCCTGTACACTGTTTTCCATGCAAGAAGGACCGCTCAACAGAAGTACATGAAGGTTGAGACCTTCCGGGTTGTGATGCAGTGCGCATGACTTCCCCTGATAAAGAAGGTCCTCTCGTGGATGAAGCTTCTGGGGAACATCCCATAATAGACACCCGAGACGATTGATCCAAGGTTTCTGTGATGACAGAGGTGCTACTAGCAGAATTTTGCAACGAGACTGTTTGATCTTTTAACAGAATCTGCTGAATCAACGAAGTTGGAGGATATGCATATACTATCATTCCATCCCATGAGATCGACAGAGCATCTACTGCGAACGCTCGGTGATCTGGGCATGGCAACATGAACCATTGATGAATGAAACGTGCTCGCTCTACCCACTACAACTTCCTTCGACCGTAACGGACATACCCGGGTCACGGCTCCCACGGACGGAGTAACCGCTTCATAGGGTTGAGCTAGCTACTGGCAAAGGATTGAAACCACCAGCCAGTGGCTTTTTCCCTTGCATAATATTCAGGAGCACCTTAGCAGCCAGCTCTGTTTGCTCATTAGAGCACAATGACGGTAGCACATTTTTGGTAGGTGTCACATAACCATCACCATGTTTTTGTTCCTCTGAAAAAGAAACAGAGAAACTTGAATGACTCCTCGACGAGAGAACAGTCATTGGCCTCTCACCGTTAACAACATATCATGACACCCGCATCCAACATTTGTCATCCCAATCAACACATGTAGGACAAGAATTCGTGGGAGTACATCGACTACAAGCAAGACAACAAGCATGTAAATCTGACGAAGACTTCCTCGCCTTGCATTTTGAGCAATAAGCTTTCATAATTAATCAAACAAAGTTGATTGAACTCCCACCAACTCCACAATAAATATATGATAAAGATACATAATAATCAACAATCAAAATACAAATCGAAAAATGAATTTCCAAAACTTTTTGACGACAGCCCAAGTTCCCAAAGGGAACATGAAGAGCCCAAGGGTATCCTGATAGAGCCTAAGTGTAGACAAATATCAAAAAATTATTGCTACACTACCAGAATATTAAAACATGTATCTTACAACAATCCTACAGTAATAATAAGTACGTACTACATATATTTTAAGGACGTTGCCAATGTAAACAACGTCAAGGAAAAAAACGGAAACAAGACCTCAGGCAATATTCAAAAATTTTTTGACAACAGCCCAAATTCCCAAAGGGAACATGAAGAGCCCAAGGGTATTCCAATAGAGCCAAAGTGTGGACAAAAATCCCAAAATTATTGCTACTCTACCAGAATATTAAAACATGTATCTTACAACAATCCTACAGTAATAATAAGTACATACCACATATATTTTAAGGATGTTGTAAACAACGTCAAGAAAAAATCTGGAAACAAGACCTCAGGCACTGAATAAAAAAGGCCCAAAGTCAGTAACATATTTTAAAGCAACCAGATGTAAAGAAAGATCTTCAGAGGCAGAAAAAATGATATAATGAGTAGAAGATGCATGACCCAAACGACCCAACACCCCTAGGGTGAGGACGTAACCATGGGGATAAACAGAATAAACTATTCCCAAAAGACAGCGGTCTCAGCCTAGCTAATGAAACTTCATCTCTGTGAAGACAGATATCTTGGGTGTAATTTTTTGCGACTTTAGACAGCTCTCTAGATGGAGACTTACGTTAGTCGCTCAAGTTAACGGAAAAAATGGCCACACTTGATTCTTATAAAGCGTCAATAAGATGACTAAAAGCCCCAGATGCCTAAGAATACAACACCGAGAAGGGAACAATGTACTCTTTCCTTTCAATGGCCCTAATTCCAAAGAGACAGCAGTCTCCTATTGGATAGCATAGCTAATAATTCTTCATCCCATGAAGACAGATATCGCAGTGAAAATGCGAACTTGAAAGCTCACTGAACGGAGACTTACAACATTAGTCGCTCAAGGTAGGAATAAGGACCGCTCTAACGACCGAAATTCCAAAGAGACAGTAGTCTCAGCTAGCTAACACAGTTTATTAGTCTTCATCTCCATGAAGTAAAATATCTGTTTCACCTGCGGCCTTGGAAAGTTTACAAAATGGAGACTTGCAATGTTAGCTGCATTGTGTTAGAAAAAAGACGCTGTAAAATTATATAAGGCTACTATAATGTTAGACGCTAATGATATACAGACACAGACCGCTCATAATTCACATAAGCCAAACTAAGGTGACAACAATAGGACTAATTACCTGTGACGCCCAGGAATATTACACCGAGAAGGAAAATCTAATCTTTCCTTCTAATGGCCTTATTCCAAAAAGCTAGCGGTCTCATTCCCAACAAAACAGCTGTCTCAGCCTGTCTATGAGCTATCGATCTTCTATTCATAAGGAATAGATCATTGCCTTTCTTATACTATTGCTAAACCAAGGGAGGCAATGTTAATCGGACCAAAACCTTCAACACCTGAGCCGAAAGATCCGGGAAGGAAGATCTTCGCCTTTCCTTTGCCTGGTACCGTAAGCTGTTTTTTGCCTAGCAAACACAGACTTTTGTCCGAATGGAACAAGATTTCGAAGAGCTTATGAATAGAAATTCATAGTCTTAATGTGCTGTTCCGTGATGGAGGGAGAATCATGGCCCTCTCACCATCTGAATGTTCCATCTGAAACATGGTCAACACCATCCGAATATACAGATGACTGGACCAACCCAGCACCGTTCGACAACTCACTACCAGACTGTTGATGGTAGAACCTTCAACTTTTGGGATGCTGCGATACGCTGTGCAATCTGTGGCAGCAGGTCCGTCAATGAGGCTTGCAGAGCAGCGATTATCCACTTCTTCACCATATGCTGCTCACGGGATGGAGATCTGTCTGCAGATCTTCGATGCATGTACCATACAAAAATGCCTCGAATGACTAGCTACATGTTAATCCGACTTCGGTGGTGACGACTGGGTACATCTCTGTGGAACAGCATGAACAGCATGAACATTGCAAAGTCGGATAGCTAGTCTGCTGTCTAACATGCTTCATCGATGAAGCAGAGGAAGAAGCCATAGCTGCAACCCGCCCCGGCTGTAGTGTGGAAGGAACATCCCGAACCGCAAGCATGAACGGGCGTCCCAACTCACTAAAGATTCTCGAAGCAAAAACAGTTGGTCCAGACTGCCGACGGAATGGAGAGGGATCTCCAGCTGACGGTCTAGCTCCAGACCTCGCCAAGCGTTCCGTTTAGAAACTTGTAGGATTCTACCCCTTAGCATGCTTTTTCATGGAAGTGGAGAAAGCCGTAACAACAGCCGACTCTGGCTGAAGTGTGGAAGGAGCATTGCTCCGACTCATTACAGTTTCTCATAATGAACAAACAGTCGGCCCCGACTGCTAATGGGACGGAGAACGCTCTCCAACTCGCAATCTGGCCCCAGATCCCGGCGAGCATCCCATCAAGAAACTTGTAGGCTAATCCCCTTTGTATGCGCTTCCATGTACGAAGAAGCCATAAAGGCAACTGATGCCAGCTTCATTGTGGAAGGAACATCCCGCCGCATGTTCCGACTCATTATAGTTTCTCACAACCGACCCAGTCGATACCGAGGGTTCTCTAACTCGCGATCTGACCCCAGATCTCGCCGAGCATCCCGTAGAGAAACTTAAAGACTTCTTCTCCTCATTGCCATCATCGCTGGGTAAGCTTTATATTATAAGGTGCTAGCTCTACCCACATTATACTACTCGACTGCAACGGACCTACCCGGCTTCTGGGACTTACACTAAGTATCAATTATTATAATGGCAACAATAATAATGAAGCCGAAAGCATAAGTCCGCTGCACTCCCAAAATTAAATATCACAAGGATACATAACATCGACAAAACAAAAAAATTTTCAAATAAAATTTTTAAAAAAATTTGAAAAATTGTCAATGAAGCCTAAGTGCCCCAAGGGAACCTCATAAGCCCATGAGCGTCCCAATAGAGCCTAACAGGGGACAACCACTAACTAATTAAAGCTAAACTACTGGAATAAGATATACTAACAGAAAAACAGTAATTGTTTTTAAACTAAACATTGAATTAATACGAATCCAAAACGTTATGGAACAGACGTCAAAAGGAAAAACCGGAACCTAACCAACAACAGGCACAACAAAAGCCCAGAGTCAGTAACCGATCAACAACTACCTGCTGCAAAGGTAGATCTTCATATGAAGAAAAAACAATGCATCTGGTAGAAGATGCAGGAAAACAAAAACGTCCTGAACCAAAATAGACAGGACGTAAACATAGGGGATAAACAGAATACCTATTCTGTTTACAAGTTAAAACTCTCAAGAATTTAATAAAAAATTCTTCAATAAAAAAAGCCAAAAGAGCTTGGGAGTACAACAGGAGGGTTCAGGAGAGGGAAGGGAAGTAATAGTAACAAAACAATGGTGGAGTCATATTATAATGACGACGTTCAGAAACGTATCACGAAATAGGGTAACATGAATAATTTACATAAAAATTACAAAGTTACAGCACTGAACATCCGAAACCACCGTTATTCACTTCCAGCATCCTGTTACATTGTTGATTCCATGAAAACCATCATTGATTTGTGTCTGGCATCTTCAAAAATGAGAATTTAAAGCATAGATGTCAGTTCAGTTGTTACTGACATTGGGCCAAACAGAAGAAATAATGTTGGCGCCAATTCCGGTCTCTTCCTGGGTACTGCACATACGCAGGTGCTAAAAGTATGGAGGGCCAGATAGGACTTTTAATTTTCAGTATTGTATGCAAATTTGTGGGATTGGGGGTTCAAAATTTGTGTTTGGCCCTTAATAATATTGAGGTTGCACCAGCTAAGACTGGGCCCTTGGTTTTAGTATTAAAATACAGTCGACCCCGCCTGCTAATGGGACAGAGAATGCTCTCCAACTTGTGATCTGACTCCAGATTTCGTCAAGTACCCCATTGAGAAACTTTTGAGCTAATCCCCTTGCGTGCACTTCCATGTAAGAAGAAGAAGAAGCTATAACCACAGCCCGGCTGCAGTGTGGAAGGAATATCTCGACGCGTGTTCCGACTCATTATAGTTTCTTGCAATGGACACAGTCAACCCCGACTGCTAACGGGATGGAGAGGGTTCTCCAACTTGCAATCTGACCCCAGATCTCGCCGAGCGACCCATAGAGAAACTTTCAGGCTTCTTCTCCTTTTGCCGTCGTCGCTAGGTGAGCTTTATTTTATGAGAGGCTCACTCTACCCACATTTATACTACTCGACCGCAACGGACCTACCCGGCATCCCGGCTCCACTATAGGGATGAATGCTTCACCGGTCGAGCTAGCTGCATGCAGAGGATTAAGCAAACTAAAGACCTCAATCCCCTGCTAAATATCATAAGCACCTTAGCAGCTAGCTCTGTTTACTCATCAGAGCGGGGCTCATCAGAGTGTGATGACGGCAGCACGTAACGGACAGGTGTCAAGTACCATCACCATGTTCTTGTTCCTCTGAAAAAAAGACTGAAAGACTAGTAATAGCCTACGGTCAAAGCTCCTACATCGTAACTTCACCGCCCACTACACAGACTGACACTCGCTTCCAACATTCGCATCCCATAGTACAAGTATTGAAGGATTGCCGTGACTACCAACAAACAACAAGCATTTAAATCCGAGGCTTCCTGGACTTACACAAAGTACCAATTATTATAATATTATAATAGATACAATAATAAAGAAGCCAAAATCATAAGACCGCTGCACTCCTAATAATAATACAGAATAAACATCGCAAGGATACATAACATAGACAATCACAAAAATTTTCGAAATAAATTAAAAGTATCCCAAGGGAACCTCATAAGCCCATGGCATCTCAACAGTAACGAACAGGACGTAAACACGGGGGATAAATGGAATACCTATTCCATAAAACAAGTTAAACTCCCAAGAATTTTAATAAAAAATTCTCAATAAAAAAGCTGAAAGAGCTCAGGAGTATAACAGGGGGGTTCAAGAAAGCGAAGGGAAGTAATACTAACAAAACAACAGTGGAGTCATATTATAATGACGACATTAAGAAGCATAACCCGAAATTGGGAAAAATTAATAACTTTACCTAAAAATTATAAAGATACAGCCCTGAACATCCAAAACCACCATTATTCACTTCCAACATCCTGCTACACTGTTGATTCCATGAAAACCATCATTGATTTGTGTCTGGCATCTTCAAAAATGAGAATTTATAGCACAGAATGTCAGTTCAAATGTTTACTGACTTGGGCCAAACAAAAGAATGATGCTTAGCACAAAATTCTGGTCTCTTCCTGGGTACTGCACATGCACAAGTACTAAAAGTATGGAGGGCCAGATAGGACTTTTAAATTTTGGTATTTTATGCAAATATTGGGGATTGGGGGGGGGGGGGGGGGGTTCAAAATTTGTGTTTGGCCCTTGATAATATTGAGGCTGCAGCTGCGAAGTCTGGGCCATTGTTTCAAGTATAAAAATATGTCTGGCCAAGGGTTAATTTTAACCTATATTGATGCATTTAACACATATATGAAATATAAAAGCCACAGCATACCGGTGGTAGCCTCCACTCATGTATACATGAAGCAAAACAGGTCAGAAATTTTCAAAGTCCATACTTACAAAAAAGTCTAAAATTGCAAAAACACTCTAAAAATAAAAAAAATTATAAATTCATAGTAATTTGTATATTTTTTATACTTACCAATGGCCCAGACTAGCTGGTGCTTAACTGGTAGAGTACTAAATTATTTTTGGCCAGAAAAATTTGTTCACATGTCACTGAATTGTTACAATTTATAGGAGAGTGCCTGTGGGCACTCTCCTATAAATTGTAACACAGCAAATCCTAGAAGACTAAATGATATCACTTCAAAGATAATATGAAGCACAGCCTCTGAATTTGAAGCCTAAAAGTAGCAACACCTGCACTTGAGATTAAAGCCCAAATATGGGCTTCCAGCACTCTACCAGTTAACTCAAAGTTATCAAGGGCCAAACACAAATTTTGAACCGCACAATCCCCAAAATTTGCTTGCAAAATCGAAAATTAAAAGTCCTATCTGGCCCTCCATACATTTACTCTCCGAGCATGCGCAGATGTCAGGAAGTGACCGAAATTGGCGCCAACATCATTCTTTGTAGAAGAGAGTACTACATAAAAATTCAGCGGGGAGGTATTATGAGTGCCCACTCATGGGAGGGCCATCTCATCAGGGCCATTGGTAAGTATAAAAAATATACAAATTATTATGAATTTATAATATTTTTACACTGTAAACCAATGGCCCAGACTAGCTGAATCGTAAAAAGGTGGAGGGCCTAGGACTTCAGAATTAGTAGATCAACACAGTTCCAATCCTGTAATCCAAGGTGAAAGGAAATTAAAATTATTAGGAATTACATGTATTTCTCTCTGTACAGTAATAGAGAAGATATATCATACAAAAGGAGCCCAGTTCAAGTAATTCCGTATACTTAGCATGAAGACTATGCTAATTGGATGTAACGAGTTCCCAATTTTTAAGGTTCGCCAGGACAAAGCCCCAAAAATTAGGATGGCATATTTGAGAATGAGGGAATATCCCCCACAAACATATGCCATATACCATAAAACTCCAGCTGAATGCAGGATATAATTACGGACAAAACAGCTTCCCTCATAGTTACATACCAATCAAGCCAGAGGAGAGGTAAAAATCCCCCCCCCACCTTTCTTTTGAAGGAATCTTCAAAAAGAAAGAGGGGAGCGCTCTGGAATCAGTAAAAGCAGTACCAAAAAACAATTTAAATATTCGCCGAACGGGCACTCCGGTATTAATTATTATTAATAAATGGTGCTTAACGCCACTTCAGAAGAAGGCTATAGCGACGATCCTGGTAATTAATATTGCCCACTATATAAGTTACATTTGAGACGACATACGCAGATAGGTCGAAAACCGGTGATATAATAT
Source organism: Pictodentalium vernedei (assembly GCA_031216915.1). Taxonomy (NCBI): domain Eukaryota; kingdom Metazoa; phylum Mollusca; class Scaphopoda; order Dentaliida; family Dentaliidae; genus Pictodentalium; species Pictodentalium vernedei. The sequence goes on from CM062293.1 coordinate 232,566,266, forward strand.
ATAACATACACATGTCCAATCGAACCACAATGAACGATCTCTGGAGAGTAAACACACTTCTGAGATAACCCACAGGCGACCTCATTCAGGTGTACAATAATTCCAGTAACAACACTCCCCAATGTGTACTATCCGATATATATGACCGTATACACGTGTGAATCTACGATTTGAGTACCGACATTAATAGAAACCTGGATCTAGAAATGGAAGTAGGTATGATTAACAGGCTCCGACACGGACCGCCCCCGAAATAATTCATAATTTCTAAGGTCCATAACATACAATAAGCGTCAGCCTAATAAATATTATGTGCCTGAGAATTAAAATCCTGCATGTAATCATCTGAATACCAGTTAACTGGTTATGTAGCCTCCGAGGTACCCAAAGACTAGCAAATATTTATGCTGAAATATGCGCTCGTATATGACATATAGACGAAAAATCACATGAAACCAACCAAAAAGTGGATGTGCCCATGAGGACACCATAGAACTCGACCCAGCCGCCAATCGAGAAGTGAAGAAATGCATGTATGTATTTAAACTCATACGAGACTTGCGGGAAGAAAACTACATTTTGCCCGGTAATCGCCTCTAAACACATTATTGGCGGTGTGTGTGTGTGTGGGGGGGGGGGGGGAGATTCTAAGTCATATCGAACCCTCCTCACCCACATTACTTAATCATTCTTGTGTTAGACATAACATAATATAGGAACAGCAATGGTTCCCTCATGTCTAACCGACTCCATTGTGCCACTATGGACGGAGAAAGACATGAAGAACAAAAACTTCCCCTGATAAAGAAGATCCTCTTGTGGAGGAAGCTTCAGGGGAATGTCCCATAACAGACACTTGAGAAGACTGATCCAAGGTTTCTGTGACGACAGAGGTGCTACCAGTAGGATTCACAATGAGACTGTTTGATCTTAAACATAATCTACTGAATCAACTGAATTGGAGGATACGCGTATCCTATCATCCATCCCCATGAGATCAGCAGAGCGTCTACTGAATACGCTCAATGGTCTGGGCATGGTGACACGAACGACGATAACTGATTGTTCCAGTGCATCACAAACGGATCTATCATGGGGTGATCCCTCTGGTAGCAAATCTGTCTAAATACTCGCTTGTTGAGAGTCCACTCCAACTGCAACAGGCGATTTTCCCGAGAGAGTGAGTCTGCTAGTACGTTCAGACGACCCGGTATATGACGGATAGAAAGATGAACATGATGATTCATGACGTATTTGGAAAATCTTTGTTAGTTGGCATAATGGAAATGAAAGGGTGCTGCCCTGGATCCCGATGTACGCTACTCATGTCAAGTTGTCCGACCAAATTGAACATGGACGTCCGTTATTTCTTTGAATCCAATGCTGTAGCGCTAGCTATAATTAACATCATCTCGTTATGTTTAAACCGAGGGTCCCAAAGACCCTGTCACTTCAAGACTACGGGACTTAGGGTCGCAGCCCAACCCGTCTTACTCACACCCGTCATAATCGTGAAAGCCGGGTCCGGCAGTTGCAGCGTAACTCCCTGAGTTAACCACTGAATATCTGCCCAATTTGAACCCATGTTTTACTAGGTCCTTTAAAACAATACTGGTTCAAGTGAAAGTGTCTTTACACTCCAGTTCTGAGTAAAGAATATCTGGAGGGGACGTGTGCGCAGGCGGCACAGCGGAATGAGATCCACAGCTGCTCCACACAACTCCAACAGTCGCATGAATTCCCTCACTATTAATGCGTCTGAGTGTAGACAAATGCGAGCATACCAACTGACTAACTTTGCTCTGGGTAACGGCAGACAAACCAGATTGTTGTGAGTCTCAAAGCTCAATCCAAAGTGAGAAGACGACTTGTACGGAGCTAGATCCGATTTTTTCTCATTTACGATGAAACCGAGATGTTGGAACAATGGAAGCAGACTCTGAACATCGTTATGAAGAATAATTCTGTTGCCGTATACTTGTAGAAGGTCATCCAAGTAAGCCGACGTTACCGCAGACACATCAGGTCCGAGTTCATTATTCAAGTGAAATGCCCAGGGGGGGAGGGGGGGGGGGGGTAGATTCAGACGAAAGCATATTGTTCTGAACAGATACACCTTCCCTTGTACAGAGAACCGCAGATACTTTTAGAATGCCGGATGTACCAGGACATGAAGAATAGATTCTTAGATCCATGCTTGCCGCACAGTCGATCACGCGAACGCTCGCTTTTACCGACTGAATGATTTCCATAAATAAACTTTTAGAGCCATGATAAAAACTTGTTATCCAGCTCAAGTCTATTACCAGTCGGAACGAGCGATCTGGCTTTGGTCTGAGGAACAGGTGACTAAAAATCTTGAGAATCCTGATTCTCGATGACCTGTATTGCTTCCTTTGATAAGAGAGCTTATATCTCTGGTAGGAGAAACTCTCTTATGCAAGAATTTGATGGAATATTTGTCCAACGTGGACAACTTGTTAGTGGGTTTTAAACTCGGAATGATAGCTGTAAGTCGTCCGAGACTACACTTCTCACCCACCGATCTTTCGTTATAGTTATCCAGTTTTCTGCAGAGCTTGATAACCTTCCGCCAACTGGCCAGTAATAGAGGTCTAAACCATCACCTGTATGATCTGCGAGGCTTACGGGAGGAGGAACCATGTCCTCCCGCAAAAAACCTCACCTCGTCAGCCTAGGGGCATCTGACCTATAGTCCAGATCAGATCTACGCCCCTTTCCCGAGTCGCTATACTGATGACCTCCAGAGTAATTACAAGAGGGTTTCTTGTACCCTCGTGAGGAGTTTCCATTTGGCAATTTTTGTCTGGAACGCCATCCTTTAATCTTGTCTGCTGAAGTGGGTCGTTGATACGACGACTTCAAAAGCAGAGCACTAGACGCTTTCTTAGTAGCCTATTCATAGACTAACGAAAGCTAGTTGTCGTTAAAAATAAAATGTCTGGAAACTGGAGCAACTCAGAGAGAGTTTTTCACCTTGTCATCTTATCAAAGATGACGACACAAGGGCAGCATCACGTCTGATTAACTCCAGATTAGCCACTGTTATGGCGGAGTTATACGTGGTATACATAATTGCCCTGGAAAGAACTCTAAGAGAGGTACGAACATCCTCAAATTCCTTTCCCTTGAGACGTTACGCAAAAAGCTCTTGTAAGGCGATCTGCGTAAGACATAACGTCCAAATTTGCTCTATTTGAAGAAATTTCCATCTCAATTGAGCGAATAGTGAATGATACAGGTAAGGATTCCTCTAGATCCCCGGCGTGCTCATCTAAACAGAGAAAAACTCTCTGAACATCTTCCCGGACCATTTTTAACTGAACGTGGTCCAAAAAATGGTATGTATACGGAAGATGAAGATAAGAAACCGCCTTCTTCCTCGCAGTCAAGAGGATAAATACAGCATCGTCTATATGGCCGAAGGCCTGCGACACCTGCATAAACTGAACCGGAAAAGAAAGGACTTCCTCCTTTGTCCGGATAAAGTCTGCGCCTAATGACGCCAGCGGTTTCTCTGTCGTCACATTCTGATTCGGTGGAACAAAAGCAGGGTAGTATTGATGGATGAAAGCTGTCGCAACCATGTACTGTTCCGAAAGGGAAGGGTAATCCTCTTCCTTATCCCTTTTACCATCCAAGAGAATCAGTTGCGAATCTCGGTCCATTGCATCTGCGTGAACAGACAACTGGACCGACCCAGCACCATCTGACATCTCAGATTCTGAGTCTGAGGGAGGCTGCATCTGCACTTGCTGGGATGCTGCGATTAGCTGCGCAACCTGTGACAGCAAGTCCATCATTGAGGCCTGAGGAGCAGCAGATTTCCGTTCCTTAGCCGCATGCTGCTCCTGGGACAGTGTGCCTGAAACGGATCCTTTCTCCAAGCGTCCCGATGATCAAGGCCTCATCTCCCTAGCTACTGGATGGTCCGACTTCACGGGCGAAGAGTGGTTCCTTCTTCGTGCAGCAGGCTGGATATCCGAAGTCGGGTAGCTAGGATGCGGTAGTGTGTGCTTAAATAACATAGCGGAGGAAGCCGTGACTGAAGCCGACCCCGGCTGCAGACTAGACGGAGTGTTCTAAGTGGCGGGTGGACATATGCTCCGTCTCGTGCAAGTTTCCAACCAGATAACTTCATTTCGGCCTTCTGAAACATAGCGGAGGAAGCCTTGACTGAAGCCGACCCCGGCTGCAGACTAAACAGAGCATCCCGAGTGGAGGGCGGACATATGCTCTGGCTTGTGCAAGTTTCTCAAAACAACATCTGACCCCAGATGTTGCTATATTAGAGAGGGGGGCCTCTTCCGCTCGTGGTCTATCAGACTTCGCCGAGTACCAGAACTTGCAGACTTCCTCCCTATTTCCATCGTCGCTGGGTAAGCATTAAAATTATAGTGCTCGCTCTACCCAATCCACTTCTTAGACCACAACAGACTTACCCGGTGTCACAGCACCCACGGACGGAGTACCGCTTCACCGGTCGAGCTAGCTGCTTGAAGAGGTTAACACCTTTACCAAAGGCCCTAACACTTGCAATAAGGAGCACTGCAGCTAGCTCTATATGCTCCACGGAGCGCGACGAAATAGCACACTTGGATGGGTGTTAGAATATCATCACCATGATCATGTACCTCTGAAATAGAAACTGACAGAATGAATTTAAACGCAGTAGGAGGCTCTGATCCTCGGAACCTCACCGCCAACAATGTACCGCTACACCCAACTCCAACATCTGTCATCCCAGTGCTACACAAGAATGACAAGAGTCCGCAGTAGTGTATCAACTAAAGTCAATATCAGTCCTCCAAACTCCACAACAATATATATATATATAACTGAGATACATGAATAATTAAATTCAAAATATTTTTTGTAAACAAAATTTTTTTTTTGAAAAATGCACAGGTTCCCAAAGGGAACATGAAAAGCCCAAGGGCATCCCGATAGAGCCTAAGTGTGGACAAAATCCAAAATTTATGAGCTACACTACCGGAATAATAATCCATGTATTCTACAGTATATTACAGTAATAGAATATAAGAAACTACCTAAATATGAGAACGCTGAAAATGTAAACAACGTCAATGTAAACAAAACATCAGGCACACAAAATGGCCCAAAATCAGAACCAATTGAAATGCTACCAAATGCAAAGCTAGATCTTCATACGAAGAAAAAACAATACATTGGATAGAAGATGCAAGACTAAACGGCCTCACACCGCTAGGGTGAGGACGTAACTCTGGGGAAGAAACAGAATAATATTCTGTAATAATTGTTAAACTCCCAAGAAATTTAATAAAAAATTTTAATAAAAAACGGCCAAAAAGCTTAAGAGTTTAACAGGAAGGGTTCATGGAAGGATAGGGAAGGAATACTTAACACACAATGGAATTTTTAAAAATGATGACGTCAGGCATATGTCACGAAATTGGGAAACATGAAATAATTTTATAATTATCATAAAGTTACAGCCCTGAACGTCCAAAACTACCGTCGAACACTTCCTTCATCCAATAACAGCCTTGTATCCACCAATTCTTGCATTAATTTGTGTCTGGCATCCTCAAAAAAGGAGATTTTAAAGCATAGATGTCATTTCATTGTTGCTGACTTTAGAGCCAAACAAAGAATGATGTTGACGCCAATTCCGGTCACTTCCTGACATCTGTGCATGCGCGGAGAGTAAATGTATGGAGGGCCAGATAGGACTTTTAATTTTCGGTTTTGCAAGCAATTTTTGGGGATTGGGGGGTTCAAAATTTGTGTTTGGCCCTTGATAACTTTGAGTTAAGCACCAGCTAGTCTGGGCCATTGGTTTACAGTGTAAAAATATACCACTGGGTAAAGGTCTGTGGGTAATTGTAAGCCATAGAAACAGTATGAGGTGCATAGTAACAGGTGGGAAGTCAAAGTGGACTCTTACAACAACTTTAACACATGTGTTGATGCCGGAGCCACCGCCTCCGTGCCTCAGGTCATTACATAATGCTTGGACACCCTAAAGATCCAGGTGCCCTGCCCCCTAATATAGATTACTGACTACACACCTGTTTGTTAGTATTCGGTCTCAATTAACCTCTGAGATGCATAGATTTTGCATCTTTTAAGTTCTTATCCCAGCTGTATATCCCAGAATTTTCTTGCAAAGGATTCACTGGACTGACCACGGATTTGTTTGGTGGAGGAACTTTTAGAGAGATCCTAACCCCATAAGACTGTGTTCATAAAGTCAAGCAACAGCTCCACCAGCCATTATTCCAAGTAACGACTGGGGGTAAATCCACCCCCAAATAGAGAGGTACACAAAATGTCTTTCTTAACCGTAAAATATATAACAACACTAAAACATAAATTCTTTCTGACTGTAAAGAATAAGTTAACCCTTTACTTAACATGAAAGGCAGACGACACTTGAAAACAAAATTCTTGGTGGCCGAGGGAGTGGTGACCTGAGTGGATAAGTGTGCTGGTCTCTCATGCCAGAGGTCTCAGAATCGATCCCCGGTCGGAGAAAGTTCTCGAGGTGTCTGAACACTCTCTGTCAGCATCAATTGTGGGGTTGATGCTGTCAAAGCATACCGGCCTATTGGGCGGGGACGTAAAATGGCTGTCCTTTGTGTGGAGACAGACACACTCCATATAGGCTAAAGATCCCTTCATAGTATTTGAGAAGAGTGAGGCTACGAAGTTGCTGCTATGAAGATCATCTCACACACCTGTGCCATTGGGCCAAGGAGAGGTGTTAATATAAGTTGCAAAACTTATTCACCAATCCTTGTAAAACAAATAAGATTAAATAAACAAAATTCTAGAATAACTAAATTTTGTTCCTTTTTTGCTTCAAAAACATAGTTTTTGACTCCTCTTTGGAGCAAGCTCAATGAACGCATTCCAATGAGGGGTCATAAGCTATTTTTTAAGACAAAAAATAGAAAAAATGGAAACTGAATGATTTTTTGTGAATAATGTTGACCAGTTTTGGTCACTGCATTGTGTAAAAGGTTAAAAGAGAACAATGTTGAATACTAACTTGATAAACTCCGATGAAACTTTCTGGTAGTAGAAGACTCTTCTGAGAAACAAGAACAGTTTGGGTTTCATTCAAGCTGTTCCTGACATTTCTAAAAAATTGCAAACTGACTCGATTACTTGTAATCGCTGTGGTATCTAAATATAGGTAAATGCCTCTCACTCGCCCTCTGGTAAATGTCATGTCCTTAACTAAAAATATTTTTTTGTGCCCTTCAGTGAACGTTCTCAATCCATAGCTCATCTGAGGACCAACACTGATCAATATTTCTGAAAATAAAAGAAAAAAATAAGGGTTTTATTATCTTTTACTTCAAATCAAAGCATTATTCATTAGTAATAATTCATAGTTTAGGTAGTTCATTGCCATGCAGGCTAGTACTAAAACTAGATTAAAAAATTATTTGTAATAAATCAGGACCCTCAAAAAAATGTTGTGGGTTTTCATTTCAACGCCTATTGTTATGTTAACCTGACATTTTTAAAAAATCATTGATGTAAACTAAGTTTATTCAGTTAAATGAAAAGCACTCCCTTCAAAGTATTTGTGATTATGTCCCCCAACATCCCTGTCAACTTTTCCAGATCAACTCGGAAAACACTAAATTTTTGAACTTGCTCCAAGTGTTCCGAAGCGCATGTAGTTTGGGCCTAAATTTCTTCTGAATATGAAAAATGAAAATAAATAATTGGGTTCACTGTTTCTAGAAACTAAAAAAAAGCAGTCTCAGTATTATCCATTCACACTTTTGATGTTGCTCATTCTACACCGTAGATTTTATTCAAATTCTATTGACAACCTGATATTGCTTTGAGTTTGCAAGCCCATTTGCATGTTTTCTAAATGACACACTTATATCAATTGCATGGTCAGGATATAAAACTTCCACTGTTCAGAATTATGTTTAAGAAATACTAAGATGTTCATGCATATTGGTTGTATACTCATTCGAGCTGCAACCATTTCCAACACTTTCTCTTGCCCTTTCCCAGATCATGGTTGCAGATTTCCTGAAGAATCCACTATTTGGAAAGTTATAAGGTGGCAGGGGCATTTGTCAAGAGGACCCACCCAATTTCAGACCCTCTAGTCTACAGTTCCACTGGGTATTTTGTTAGTATAAGTCAATGTGCTGATTTGTTTTATCGATTGGCAAACATAAGAAGGAGGCCTACTTAGTTCAGACTGTGAGGATCTGAGTCAAAAAATGATAATACAACAGTACTTATTTGGATACTTCTTAATGGAATAATCCTGTTAACTGCATCAAACCTCCAGACACCAAACTATTCACAAGAATTTCAGGACAAATTTGACCTGTTACTGCACATAGGTCATAAAGATAACTGAATGAAAAAACTCTGACATCCACTGAGTTCCCCATGTAAAACAACCTATCCGGATTCAGGGACATCCATTACAGGCATTTAACCCCATGTACCTACCAAGGCCGATTTTTGCACCAGGACCTTGATACTTTATAACTTTATTAAGTAGGATAGCTGCTCAGTACTCCAGAATACCGATTATTAAATCAGGGTATTTTTTGTTTGGGTTTGCAATGCTGTTTGCAAAGCAAGATCTCCCAGCTCCGATCTAATCACCGAAATTTTGCTCGCATGGTGTGATTCAATATTTTATGCGCTCATCCAACATTCCGATTTAAAAGTTAAAAAATTTATAGTAATTTATATATTTTTTATACTTATCAATGACCCAGACTTAGCTGGTGCTAAACTCCTTAATTCAGGGCCAAACACAAATTTTGCCCCCCCCCCCCCAATCCCCAAAATTTGCATCAAAAACCGAAAAATACATGTCCTATATGGTCCTCCATACATTTTACTCCTCTGCGCATGCGCAGTGTCAAGGAGGTCCCGAAATTGGCACCAATTATCATTCTTACAACCAGTGCCTAGTAAGCGTTATGTACTCAGCGGGGAGTATGAGTTCCCAAGTCCTGGGAGGGCCATCCCCGTCTGGGTCATTGGTAAGTATAAAAAATATATAAATTACTATAAATTTTTTTAACATTTTTATACTGTACCAATGACCCAGACTTAGCTGAATAGTAAATAGGCTGGAGGGCCTAGGACATAAAGGAAAATCCAATAAGCTCAATTATGTATAATAGAATATCCTCTCCAGGAGAAAAGAAGAGATAGGCTTTACATGTATCTTTCCTATTTATAATAAAGAAGAAAGACACAATACCGATCAGTAATTGAGCATAATAATCAATGATCTCTATTAACATCCAGTATAACACTTTATACTAATATTTTTAAAGGTAAGCCAATAAATAAAGGAAGTCCAGAGAAATGAGACTCTTTATATTCATTAAAAGTGTCCGAGGATTGTATATTAACGCTCGTTTGACACATGACATATACAAATGCTTCACACCGAGCTACACTTTAAAAATATTACATGGATGATTAAACATTATCTTTACACTTTAAAACCATCCCGGTACCGACTCGGAATTACTGACTCTGGGGGAGGTATTCCCTTGCTTTTCACTATAAAGCAGGTGACCTGAGGGAACACCCCCCCCCCCCTTCCCCTTACCCTGGGTCAAATACCCCAGAGCGAAGAGAGCAGCAGGACAGAGTCACTGCCGGAACAGAAAGCCTACATAACTATAGTTGCAACTGTTTAGTGGACGATATTCTGAGCAACTGATAACGGACCTAAACAATGGAGGTCTCCAGAAATGGACTCAATATTTCTAAGATAAAAATTTGTGAAAGTGGAAGGCTGAGACCAATATGCAGCCTTCATCAAATCGGTAATAGCAACACCATTATCATAAGCCCAAGATGTAGACAGCACTCTTACTTCATGCACCGAAATCTTAAGCACAGACTGCTGAGTTGAAGATAATTTTTCATAAGCAGTACGGATAGTTAATTGAATCCACCTTGCAATAGAATGGACTGAAATGTCCTTTCTATTAGGCAGCAGAGACAGAAAGAAATGCTTACGTCCCTTTCTCATAAACTCAGATCTACGTTTGTAAATACGCATGGCTCTAACTGGACAGAGCAAAGGCCTATTTCTGAGATAAAAATTCGTGAATGTGGAAGGTTGAGACCAATATGCAGCCTTCATTAGATCAGTAATAGCAATACAATTAGCATAGGCCCAAGAAGTAGAAAGAGCTCTTACTTCATGAGCTGAGATCTTGAGTGCCGACTGCTGAGAAGAAGATAATTTTTCATAAGCAGTATGAATAGTTAATTGAATCCATCTAGCAATAAAATGAACTATAATATCCTTTCTATTAGGCATCAAAGACAGAAAGAAACGCTTACATCCCTTTCTGATGAACTCAGATCTACGTTTGCAAATACGTATTGCTCAAACAGGACACAGTAGAGGCCTATGCCCATCAGATTATGGAAGGGCCTTAATAATAATAGGTTCAGGATACTTATTAGGAGCCAGATTCTTAGCCAAAAGTTAAAAAATTTATAGTAATTTATATATTTTTTATACTTACCAATGACCCAGACATAGCTGGTGCTAACTCTTAAAATATAGGGCCAAACACAAATTTTGCCCCCCAATCCCCAAAATTTGCATCTAAAACTAAAGAAAACATGTCCTGAAAGGCCCTCCACACTTCGCCCCTACTGCGCATGCGCAGTGTCAAGGACGTTCCGAAATTGGCGCCATTTATCATTCTAATAACCAGTGCCTGGTAAGCGCTATGTACTCAGCGGGGAGGCAAGATTTCCAACTCCTGGGAGGGCCATCCCCGTCTGGGTCATTGGTAAGTATAAAAAATATATAAATTACTATAAATTTTTTAACATTTTTATACTGTACCAATGACCCAGACATAGCTGAATAGTAAAAAGGCTGGAGGGCCAAGGACATAGAGCAAAATGGAATACGCTCAATAAAATAAAATAGAGTCATCCCCTGTAGGGAAAAGAAGTAATAGGCCTTACATGTATCTTTCTTATTTATGATAAATTAGAAAGATACAACACCTTCCAAAATTGAGCTTCATACATCCATGTACTCTATTAATATCCAATATAATCCTTATACTAATAATTTTTAAAGTAAGCCAATAATAAAGTAAGTCTAGAGAATAGAGACTCTTATACTCCTAAAAGTGTCTGAGAATTGCATAATCATGTCCGTTGACATATGCAATATTCAAAAGCTATACTTTAAAAACTAAGACTTGAATGAATTTTATAAACTTAAACTTCTCACTAAACAACCATCCCAATAACAGCTCAGAATTACTAACTCCGGAGGAGGTATCCCCTTGTTTTCATAGTAAAACAGGTGACCCAAGGGAACACCCTCCCCCCCCCCCCCCCCCTTTTTCTTGCCCTGGGTCAAATAGCCCAGAGCGAAGAGGGCAGCCGAACGGAGACACTGCCGAAACAGACAGCCTACCTAGCTATAGTAGCAACTGTTAAGAGAATGACATTCTGAGCAGTAGATAATAGACCTAACAAAAGAGGCCTCAAGAAATTGACTCGATATTTCTAAGATAAAATTCATGAATGTGGATGGCTGAGCGCAATGAGCGGCCTTCAAAAATCTATAATAGCGACACTATTAAAGTAAGCCCAAGAAGTAGAAGAACTCTTACTTCATGAGCCGAAATCTTAAGCACAACTGCTAAGTCAATGATATACCATAAGCAGTACCGATAGTTAATAGAATCCATTAACAATAAAATGGAGCGTAACGTCCTTCTACTAGACATCAAAGACAGAAGAAGCTTACGCCCTTGTAATAAACAGATATCTGTTTATAAATACATAAACTGTACCCGGAAAGAGTAAAGGCCTATGCCCATACGAAGACGGAAGGACCTTAAAATAATAGGTTCCGGATAATAGGAGCCTAACTCTTATGCAACAATCCAACCTAAATAGTAACGGAAGTATTGATTCCGAAACTATGAAAGTGAAAATCATCCATCGATAGTGCATGAAACTCACTGACTCTACAGTAAAAGAGAAACCAACAGAATTACTGTCTAAAAGGTCAGAATTTGAAAACTACTGTTTCCAGAGGCTCAAATGATACTTAGCTAAATAAGAACCGAAGTTAAAATCCGTATAGGAATTTAATCTAAAGATTCTAAGTCTATTTATCAAAAAGTTACTAACTGACTTAGATAAAGAGACAAAAGACTCAATTGTAAACTATCGTAGAGTGCATAGGTATGAGGTAACATAAACCTATAACCTAAATAATAACAGGCTGCAGTAGATCTTGTGAAACAAGTATACTAAAAAATAGCAATAAGTAGTATGGAGGGATCAACAATATGAACATAATGATCCCTACACCACGACGGAAGAGCCTCCACTTTAGTCGCATAGAATAGCGAAGAAGAGGATCTCCTATAGTAAGAAATCGCGTCCAAAGCTCGTCCAGTACAGTGCTTACAATGCAATACGGACCACACAACGGAATACATGAAGGTTGCGACCTTGCTGGTTGTGATAAAGATGACACGATTTACCCAGTGAAAAAAGATCCTCACATAGAGGAAGATTTCACGTTAAGACCCACAGTAGACAAGAGAGTAAATTACTCATGATCTCTGTGAAGATAGAGATGCTATCAACAGAAATGTATTGTGGTTGTTTATCTTAGCAATACCTGCTAAAACAACAGCGCCGGAGGATACGCGTATCCTATCATTCCGTCCTATAGATCAATAGAGCGTTAACACTATTAGCTCAGAGATCTGGACAAGCCAACACATACGTCTGCAATTGATTAGCAAGCTGTGTCATAAATAAATCATCATTGGGCGCTCCCATAGATAGCAAATCTGATTGAATACTTGTTTGTTGAGAGTCCATTCTGACAGCAACAAGCGACCCGTAAGAGAACGGGAGTCCGATAAAACAATCAGACGACCCGGAATATGACGGACCAAAACTGAACTTGGTGTACTATAACCAACAGACGGATTCTTTCCATTAGATTGAATAACGGAAACGAAAGAGTGCCTCCCTGGTTCCGGAGATACGCCACTACTGTCGAATTAAAGGACAGGAATTTTGGCATGCGTTTCTGAATAATGTTCATGCAATGACATAAAGCAAGCCTAAAAAACATTATTCCGCGGAAGTTAAACTGATAGCTAAAAGACTGCGGAACCCAAAGACCCTGGCACTTCGAATCCGTAGGGATCAGTAAATATCCCAATCTGTTCGACTGGCAACCGTCATAACAGCCACACTCGGGTCCGGCAACTGCGGCGGCACTCTCTGAGTCAACCACCGAATGTTTGCCCCAGTCTGAATCTCTTGTAACACTAGATAGACAAGAGAATGTATAAATCGAGCAATTCATGGATTGCCGGAAAGTTGCCGTCGAAGAGAAGCTCCTCCGAGAACGAAGCGACTCTGAGAGAGTTCTTAACCTTACTATCCACGCGTGTGGATGTAGCTAGGGTTGCGTCATGTCTAACCAACTCCAATCAGCCACTGAAGGGCAGAGTTATACGTGAACAAACTACTGCCCTCAAAAGAAATTACATTGAGAATAATATCCCGTAAATCTTTTCTTGAAGACGTAATGATAACGCCTCAGTAAGGCGGATTACGTATAATAAAGCGTCTAAGTTAAGTCTACTATACATAATGTCGTTCCCAACATTGAAATTGGAAAAGACATAAACGGCGAAAAAGAATATATGCAGTCTTTAATCACACCGTCTAGACGCATATGAACTCTCGGTATGCCCTGCTCTGCCAAAATAAACTATTTGTAAAAATGATAAAATGGCAGAAATGAGCAACGCGGACAAGAAACTAAACTATCATGCTTAGTAGCAGGCTTGTATATATATATAAATATATAGCGTCGAAAAATAAAACACATGTTGTAATGACAATATTGGACTGCGTCGGTAAGTCAGGGACAATGTCCCTGTACCGATCGAAAAATCCGAGTCCAATGACGCTATAAGTCTCTTATCCAAGATCGCAGCAATGAAGTCCGAAAAATAATCACTGGAAGAAATGTCAGAAGATATGAAAGGCATCTTCCGATACTACTAAAGGGAAAACTCGAAATCTTTCGAATCCCTTTCGCCATCCTGTCGGACCCTATAAAGCGTTCGGTCGTCCGTAGCTGATGCAACTGCGGACCGCACCGACCCAGCGCCGTCGGATAATTCCTGATTCGACCGAGAAACTGTCAATTGCTGGGATGCTGCGAAACAACTGTGCTAACTCGGATAGCACGTCCGTCACTGAGGCCAGAGGAGAAGCGGTCTTACGATGCATTGCCGCTGGAAGCTCCGTGATCGTTACCCCGTGCATACTTCCAATATGCGAGCGACCGGAGTGTATAGGCCTCGTGTCCCTTGGCTACCGGATGGCGCGACCTATTCGCCGTGGAATCACTGAATGCCGAAACTGATCGGATACTCGAGGTCACGTAGCCAATGTGCGGTCGTGTGCCCTGCTGTGAGGATGAGGAAGCATTAAAGACAGTCTCTCGGACTGTCAATATAACGGAGCGTCCCGAGCAACGGACATATGCTCCGAATGTAAAATATCTGAACCACAACATGCGGTCCCCTATGTTGTTGGCTTCCTCCGATCTGTCCTCAATCTGCCGTCACTGGGTGAGTACTAAAGTAATTAAAGTGCTCGCATCACCCAAATCTCCTTCCTAGACCGCAACGGACGAACCCGGCAGCCGAACCATTCGATGAATGTACGCTACACCGGGTGAGCTAGCGAATGTCACTCCGTAAGCGATAGACATATTCCATGAGCACGTATTGCCGCTAACTCTTCATTAGCTATGACGACAGAGGCACACTTTTGAAAGACATCTCCATAACTCTTCGAACAAGAAACCAGAAATGCTTGGATAGCAAGCATAAAATAATAATATATATAGCGTCGTTCAATAATTCGAAAGTTTGTGTGACATTATTGGACTATGTCGGAACTGAGGGACGATGTCCCTGAACCGAACCAAAAATTTCTAAGTCCACCGACGCTATCAGTTTCTTATCCGGCATCGCAGCATATGTTGTTCCGAAAGGGAAAGCTTGAAATCCTCCGAATCCCTTTCGGTATCCCGTCGGACCGGATGAAACTTTCGGACGTCCGTACCCGCTTCCGCGGAGCGTCCCGACCCAGCATCGTCGGATAAAATATATGCGACAGATTCAGTTGATGCTGGGATGCTGCGATAAACTGTGCTATTAAGGAAAGCACGTCCGTTCCCGAGGCCTGTGCAGTAGCGGACTTACGATGCATTGCCGCCGGAAGCTCCGTGTACGTTGACTCCCGCACACTTCCTATGCGAACGTCCAGAGTTTGCAGGCCTCGAGTCCCCGGCTACCGACCCAGCGCTGTCGGATAATTCTCGATCCGACACCGTTTCTGTCGGCTGCTGGGATGCTGCGATAAGCTGTGCTATGTGCACAAGAATGTCCGGTGTCGAGACCTGCGGAGGCGCAGTCTATCGCTGCTTCGCCGAGGGCAGCTCCGCATCAGATGGCTCCCGCATACTTTTCCTATGCGAACGTCCGGAGTCCATCGGTCTCGAATCCCTGGCTGCCGGATGGTGTGACCTGGTCGCCGAAGAATCCTTGATCGGCGAAGCTGGTAATATATCGGCGGTCACGCAGCCAAGGTGCGGTCGTGTGCGCTGACGAGAAGAGGAAGCCTTAGCAGTCTCAGCGGACTGCCTATACAACGGAGCGTCCCGAGCGACGGACGTATGCTCCGCTAGCGACACATTTGTACCACAACATCTGGGGCCAGATGTTGTTGAACGAGAGAGGGGCCTCTCTCGCTTGCCGTCCGGATGGACCGGAACGAGCTATGAACCGGACTAAAAGGCTTCCTCCGTTCTCCCTCCGATCCGCCGTCACTGGGTGTGCATTAAGTTAATTTTATAGTGCTCGCATCACCCCAAAATTCCTTCTAGACCGCAACGGACGAACCCGGCTGCCGAACCATTCGGTGAATGGACGCTACACCGGGCGAGCTAGCGGACGTCAAAGGCCGTCGAACCTACTAGGGTCCTCTTAGGCAACTGGCGTATAACATGAGCACTTTTCCGCTAGCCCTTCATTAATAGTGACGACGGAGGCACACTGTTGGAAGACATCACAGATACATCACCCTAATCTTGATCGTCTGAAATAGAAATTGATAAAGTAGAGTGACCCTGCGGGGAAAGGACCGGAGTGTCCAAATCCCCAACAACATACCGTGACATACGCTTCCCATATTGTCATCGAAATCATACGATACAGAACAGGAGTTAATGCGAGTACACTGACCACATATAGAATGATAATAAAGTCAGAGGAAGACTTCCTCTTAAAACAATAGATCAATATCCTTTCAATGTGAAAAGAAAACAAGTCCTGGTACTCACACTAACCCCTGGCAATCAAAATACATAATAATAATATGATCCATTAATATAGAAAAAATAATTGAAATCAAAATATTTTGAAAAAATATTTTTTCAGAACAGCCCAAGTTTCTGAAAAGTAACGTTGAGCCCCAATGGATCCCAAGCCTAAGTGTGGACAAAAATTTTAAAAATATTTTAAACAATTTATTCAACACTTACGAACAATAATAATGTATCTAGTTATGATTAAAATAACATAAAGATATTATTTTTTAGAAATCCCCCCCTCACACAGAGGGCTGTTGTAAATGTAAACAATGAGTGTAAAAACACTAAAATAAGACTCCAGGCACCCAGGCCCGAAATCAGTTACCAAAAATACACTATCTGATGCAAAACAGAGACTTCCAGGGAAGAAACTGCAGAACATCAGATGGTAGATGCAGAACACAACGCCTAACCACCCGTAGGTGAAGACGTAAACATGGGGAAAGAACAGAAATCATTCTGTTATTCAGCTAAAACTCCCAAGAAATTTTAGTAATAATAATTACAGAAACTATGCCAAAAGCATGGGAGAATAGCAAGGGGGAACTTAAAGGACAGGGAGAGAGGAAAACACTTGTAAAAACAGTGTAACTAAATAATCAGAATGACAACAAAATGGCTGCTGCCTTGAAAATAGGTAACTTAACATAATTTCATTAAAAAATTTTAAGTTACAGCCCTGATAATATTCTGTCACACATTCTTTTCCTCTCCTCCTTCTCTATCCTCCTTAGAATCACCATTTCACTAATATTTATGTGTCTGGCATCATTTAAACTGAGATTTAAAAGCACAAAGATCAGTCAGATGTTAACTGATGAAGGGCCAAACTTAGAATGATAAATGGCGCCAATTTCGGAACGTCCTTGACACTGCGCATGCAAAGTAGGGGCGAAGTGTGGAGGGCCTTTCAGGACATGTTTTCTTTAGTTTTAGATGCAAATTTTGGGGATTGGGGGGCAAAATTTGTGTTTGGCCCTATATTTTAAGAGTTAGCACCAGCTATGTCTGGGTCATTGGTACAGTATAAAAATATCCAACATTGGTGGTAAAGGTAATAGTATTACCGACACTACGGTAGTGAGAATCCTCCACAGATAGTGCATGAAGCTCACTAACTCTTCTAGCAGAAGAGAAAGCTAAGAGAAAAGCTGTTTTATATGTTAAGAATTTGAAGTCAACTGTGTCAAGAGGCTCAAAAGGCGCTTCTTTTAGCTAAAGAAGAACCCAGGCCAAATTCCACTTCGGAATTAATCTAAGGGTTCTAGGTCTATTTATCGAAAAATTTCTAACTAACTTAGATAAAGAGACATTAGTTCCAATCATCAAGCTATCATGATGTGCATAGGTATCGGATAGCATAGACCTATAACCCTCAATGGTGATAGGCTGCAGATTAATCTCATCAAACAAGTATACTAGAAAGTTTGCTATGTCTGGAATGGAGGGATCATAAATATCTACGGAATGATCCTCACACCACTGACGAAAGACCCTCCACTTAGCAGCATAGTTTAGTGAAGAGGAGGTCCTCCTACAGTTAGAAATCGCGTCCACTGCTCGTACTGTAAAATGTTTTCCGTGCAAGAAGGACCGCACAACGGAAATACGTGAAGGTTTAGACCTTGCGGATTGTGATGGAGTATGCGCGATTTCCCTTGCGAAAGAAGATCTTCCCGTTGAGGAAGCTTCCTCGGCATGTCCCACAACAGACACCTGAGTAGATTTATCCACGGTCTCTGTGGAGACAGAGATGCTACCAACAGAATCTTACATTGCGATTGTTTTATCTTGAGCAATATCTGCTGAATCAACGGCACTGGAGGACACGCATATCCTATCATTCTGTTCCAAGAGATCGAGAGAGCGTCTACTGCAAACGCTCCAGGATCCGGACAAGGTGACACATACATCTGCAACTGATTGTTGAGATGTGTCGCAAATAAATCTATCATTGGCCATTCCCATTGGTAGCAAATCTGATTGAATACATGCTTTGAAAGTCCATTCTGACGGCAACAGGCGACCCCTCTGTGAAAGGGAGTCTGCTAAGACGTTCAGACGACCTGGAATATGATGGACGGAGAGAAGAATCTGATGTTCTAGTACAAACAGAAGAATTCTTTCCGTTAGATTGAGCAACGGAATAGAATGAGTGCCACCCTGGTTCTGAATATACACAACTACTGTCGTATTATCGGACATAATTTGCACGTGTGCATTCTGAAAACGTCTATCCAATGAAGAGCAAGCCAAATTGACATCATCTCTTTGATGTTGATGTGCTTGCTTAGAAACTGCGGATCCCAAAGACCCTGGCACTTCAAATCCGATGGTCTCAGTGTCGCGCCCCAGCCTGTTTGACTGGCAGCCATCATAATCGTAAAACTCGGATCTGGCAACTGCAGTGGAACTCCCTGAGTTAACCACTGTATGTCTGCCCAAGTCTGAATCTCTTGTTTCACTTGGCTTGACAAGAGGATGTCTGTCTCGAACGAATGAATCTTCACTCTCCAATTCTGAGTCAGATAGACCTGGAGAGGACGAGTGCGTAGCCGCCCCATCGGAATGAGATCCATGGCAGCTCCACACAGACCTATTAGTCTCATCCTCGCTGACACTTTGTCTGTGTGAAGACAATAGCGAGCGTAACAACTAACTAATTTCGCTCTGGTTAACGGCAGACGAACGAGATTGTTGTGCGTCTCGAAGCTCATTTCCAGGTGGGTGAATGACTTGGACAGCACTAGAACCGACTTCTCTTCGTTTACTATGAAACCGAGACGTCGGAGCAATAGAAACAGATTGTGCATGTCGTTCTGAAGCGTTAACTTGTTGCCGTATCTCTGAAGAATATCGTCCAGGTAAGCCGACGTTACCGCAGACGAATGAGCTCGGAAATGAGTCATTACCGAGTTCATTACTCGAGTGAATGCCCAGGGCGCTAGATTCAGACCAAAGCACATCGCTCGGAACTGATAAACAACACCTAGGACAGCGAAGCGAAGATACTTTCTGAACGCCGGATGTACCATGATGTGAAAGTACGCATCCTTGAGGTCTATGCTCGCAGCATAGTCGTTAACTCAAATGCTCGCTCTGACCGATCGAATGGTCTTCATATAAAACTTTGGAGCCACGATCAGCTTGTTTATCCAGCTTAAGTCGATCACTGGACGGAACGAGCCGTCTGGCTTCGGAACCAGAAAAGATGGCTGTAGAAACCTGGAGATTCCTGGTTTTCTATGACCTCTATCGCGTTCTTCGTTAAAAGAGACTGGACTTCTGATAGAAGTGCCATTCTGTTCTGACAATTTGACGGAAGCTGAGTCCATCTTGGACTTCGAGTTAACGGAGGTTTGCCTTTGAAGGGCAGTTTTAGTCCTTCCGAAATAACCCCTTGAAGCCAAGGGTCCTCCGTAATTGATTCCTAATTGCTTGAGAAACTCGACAGTCTTCTGCCCACCGGAACGCTACAGAGGTCTAGACCATCACCTCCTGGATCCGCGAGGCTTGTGGTAGGAGAAACCATGTCCTCCACGACCCGCACCTCGCCCCGTTAGCCTAGGGGTGTCTGACCAGTTATTTCGGCCAGCGTAACGGCCCCTAGTTGAGTCGCTACTCTGCCGGTCTCTAGAGTAAGACCTAGAGGACGCACAGGAACCTCTATAGGAACTTCCCCTGGACGAACTCGTCCCAGAAGTGCCTGGCCTACTCCTGTCTGCTGGTTCCGATTTCTTGGAAGCAGACTTAAACAGCAGAGAGTCCGAAGCTTTCTTTGTTAATTTATCATATATATCAGAAAGCTTGCCACTGAAGAGAAACTCTCCAGAGACCGGAGCGACTCTAAGAGAGTTTTTCACCTTACTGTCCACGCGTGTGGAAGTAGCCAGGGCTGCATCACGTCTAGCTAACTCAAGATTTGCCACTGAAAGGGCGGAGTTATAAGTGGAAAAAGCTATGGCCTTGGACAGAACTCTTAAAGATGTTTGTACGTCTTGAAATTCTGGTCCTTCAAAGCGTAATGACAATGCTCTAGTAAGGTGATCTGCGTAGGAAAGAGCGTCTAAACTAGCTCTGTTAGACGATATCGCCGTTTCCATCGTAGACGACGGAAGTGATATAGATGACGGCATGGATATATCAAGGCCTTCAGCCTGGTCGTCTAAACGCAGAGGAACTCTCTGGATGCCCTGTCCTGCCGTATCAAACTTGTTCCTTTGATTAATAAACGGCAGCTGTAGAGCAGATGCCGGTAGGAAGGCTGACCTGCCCGTCTTGATGGCAAGATTATCAATAGGGTCATTCAATAATTCAAAAATCCGAGAGACATTCTTGGATTGTGACGGAAATTCCAGGACAATGTCCCTAAACCGATTAAAAAAATCGGTGTCCAGTGGCGCTATCACCTGCCTATCCGACTGCGCAGCATTTTGGTCCGGCGGAACAACTTCTGGAAGGTAATGCCGGATGAATTCTATGGCTATTTTATGTTGTTCCGAAAAGGAAATATCTAATTCATCAGAATCCCTTTCGCCATCCTGCCGGACCTCATGTAAATCATGTAAATCTTGGTCGTCCTCACCCAATCCAGCGGTGGAACCTACCAACCCAGCATCTTCTGACATTTCATGTTCCGACAGAGGCTCTGCCGGTTGCTGGGATGCTGCGATTAACTTTGCTATCTGTGATAGCACATCCGTTACGGAGGCCTGGGGAGCAGCAGTCTTACTGGATTTAGCCGCCGGAAGCTCCCTGGACGTTGCATCCTGCATACATCTTTTATGCGAATGTCCGGATGAAGAAGGCCTCGTATCCCTGGCTACCGGATGGCGTGACATGGTCGCCGTGGAATCCCTGGTTGGCGAAGCTGACTGTAACTCACTGGTCACGTAGCCAAGGTGCGGTCGAGTGTGCTGCTGAGAGGATACGGAAGCCTTATATGTAGCCTCGCTGGACTGCCTATATACCGGAGCGTCCCGAGTGGCGGACGTATGCTCCGACTGCGTAACACTACAGACTACAACATCTGGTCCCAGATGCTGCTGTATGAGAGAGGGACCTCTCTCGCTTGCAGCCCGTGCCGAGCTGGACAAGCTAAACACCGGACTGTCAGGCTTCCTCCGAACCATCCTCCTTTCCGTCGTCACTGGGTGTGCACGTGGATGTTTTATAGTGCTCGCAACACCCGACTCTCTCTGCTGGACCGCAACGGATGAACCCGGGTGCTGCCCCATTCGGTGAATGGACGCAACCCCGGTCGAGCTAGCGGACGTCAACCCCTTCAGGTTCCTTTCAGGTAATTGATGAATCTCCATGAGCACTTTTGCCGCTAGCTCTTCGCTTGTATGTGACGACGGAGGCACACTTCTGGACAACATCACCCTGTTCTTGTTCCTCTGAAAAAGAGAGTGAAATACTAGAGTGACTCTGAGGAGAAAGAACCGGAATGGACCTTTCTCCAGGAACAACATACCGTGACACACGTTTCCAACGTTTTTCATCCCATTTGAAACACACAGAACAAAGATCAATGTGAGTTCAGAGAGAACAATTAATACAGAGATCATGATAATCATAGGAAGATTTCCTCCTATTACAATTTGAACAATAATCATTCATTGTGAAATGTAAACAATCAAAGTACTCGCACTAATCCTTGAAAATAAAGATACATAATACAACAATCCATTATATTCATTAATAAATAATGATTTGAAAAGAAAAAATTAAAAAAAAAAAAAAAATTTTCAGAAGAGCCCAAGTTCCCAAAGGGAACCCTGAGCCCAATGGATCCCAAAAAAGCCTAAGTGTGGACAAAAATTTAAATTCATTTTGAAAAAATTAATGAGACACTTATGGACAATAATAATGTATCTTACTATGAATAAGAGATGCAGAAGACAAATAATCACTATCAGCAGTAACTGTTGTCAACCTAAGCAAAAGTGTCAACAAACCGGAAACATGACTCCAGGCACTGAAACAAACGTGGCCCAAAATGAGTCACCAATTAAAACACTATCTGATGCAAAACAGAGGCTTCCAGAGAAGAAACTATAGAACATCAGATGGTAGATGCAGACCAAAACGCCTAAACACCCCTGGGGTGAAGATGTAAACATGGGGAAAAAAAGAAATAAATCTGTTACCAAGCCAAAACTCCCAAGAAATTGTAGTAATAAACATTACAAAAAATAAGCCAAAACATGGGAGAATAGCTAGGGGGGGAATAAGGAAGGTAGAGAGGAAACACTGATCAAACAATGGTACTTCATAGCAAGAATGACAACATCAGGGCTATGCCTTGAAAAAAGGCAACTAGAAATAATTTCATAAAATAATTATAAGTTACAGCCCTGAACATTTTCTTGCACTAAAGTTTTTCCTCTCCTCCTTATGTATCCTCTTTATTTCCACCATTTCTCTCATGAAAATGTGTCTGGCATCATGAAAACTGAGATTTGGAAGCACAAATAACAGAGAAGTGTGACTGTTTTGAGGGCCAAACAAAGAATGATAATTGGCGCCAATTTCGGGACCTCCTTGACACTGCGCATGCGCAGAGGAGTAAATGTATGGAAGACCATATGGGACATGTATTTTTCGTTTTTTGATGCAAATTTTGGGGATTGGGAGGGGGGGGGGGGCAAAATTTGTGTTTGGCCCTGAATTAAGGAGTTTAGCACCAGCTAAGTCTGGGTCATTGGTACAGTATAAAAATATGGTAAAACTACAGATAAATAGTGTAACAATACACCAATTTATTATGAATGTCCATTGGTTATGCGAAATGATAAATTTTTAACGACAATTTTAAAGGTGTTTTCAAATCAGTTGACAAACCTCCACTCATGTTTTTTATGACGTTGGTGCCTATTAATTAGCCCCCTTGATGTGCACCAGGTATTCTTCGTAATCATCTTCCACGACTTTTTTGGTTCAGGTGGATCGATTTGAAAATTGCAAAGTGGAAGTCGAACCATGATCTGCAAGAGCATGTCTCAATCACCGATGTATTTATTTTTCATTGCTAACCTATGGGACCAGGGTAGTCCAGCTTTTTTTATGTATTTGGTAAGGTTTGTTGTTATGATCATCACATGATTACTTACCTATTTTCATCGTAATTCAAGCGCCTTTGTTACTAAAATCGTCTTTATTCAAAAACTGAAAAGTAGACGGATGTGCTGAGACTCAGAGGGGCCACTTGGTAACTCACATTTGTAAAGTTAGTGATGGGCTTATGCTCGAGTATGAACTCAAACACACATGGCCAGTCAGTGCAGTATGTGATAGAATATGGGAAATTGGAGGGGTGGGGTCTGAAGTTGACCCTCCTCCTGAATGCATCTGTACTCCCCAACTCTGAGTCGCTGGCTCCACCATATTCCCTGTGATCGTAACTGCAGCTTCAATACCAGGATTAATATCAAGATACGTATCTAGATACATATCTTATCGTGACTCATGTATCTAGATACGTATCGTACCGTGAATTTGGTGTATTGTCCCAACCCTATATTTTACCATCAATGTTTAGGAAGTGCAGTGGCTCAGTGGTTATGACACTGAACTTCAAACCAAATGGTCCATGGTTCGATCCCTGCCAGGGGTAACTGCGTTGTGTCCTTGGGAAGGCACTTCACTCCTTGGCTGCAGCTGGTGGGAATTCATGCCCAGGACAGACTTTCTATAGTCACTGAAATAAGTAAAATTTTGGCACAGTTAAACAAATTTTCTCACGATAAATTAAATGGGTTCTTTTACAAAGAATTTCTGGAGATAAATTTGGATGAATTTATCATCAAATCTAGTCAAGGCTGCTTTACATCAGCCATGACTAGATATGATAAAAAATATCTTCAAAATACTCAGCAGGTTTAGAGTTAATCCTGATTGTCCACGTGGAGGCATGGTGGCACCGTGTACTAAGGCATACAACGCATCGATGGAACACTTGTCTTCAACCAATGCTACATGTAACTTTGCTGTGTGGAGTTAGTACATTGGGGAGTCTGACAGTTGCTCGCCGCTGTTTGGTGATTCTCCCCAGGTACTCTGGCTTCCTCCACCTGTAAAACTGTACAACACAAGGTGACTCTTGCTGTCGAAAGTGTTGTTAAACACCAATACATAAATAAATACCATCAAAGTTGATATTTAGTTATCCAGTGAACCCTATGCACACTGATGTTGAAAAATCAACATTTCAAGCAAAAAGTTTTTCCCATAATGCAACTAGAAATTTAACTAATTCAATTTTGTTTGACAGGACTCAATGAGCCCAGTCAAACAAGACTGAATTTGGTTAACTTTTTAACTGAAAAAAAACTGCAGTGCACAGCGGGTTAAGTGCTTCTGTAGTACAAAGTATTTACCTTTGACTAGGATAAGCTGAATAGACAGGTATTCACTGAGTTCCTTTCCTTTGGTAGTATTCAGCTGAATAGTATCTCCAGTTGTTGGAATGTAAGTGTAAGACTGCTCCCATACTTTATATCTGTTATAAGAGTCTGTATTTTTGGCTATGTTCAGGAACTGCCTTTCATTAATTACAGCAAATATGTCTCCAGGCTC
Organism: Pictodentalium vernedei; assembly: GCA_031216915.1. Classification (NCBI taxonomy): domain Eukaryota; kingdom Metazoa; phylum Mollusca; class Scaphopoda; order Dentaliida; family Dentaliidae; genus Pictodentalium; species Pictodentalium vernedei. The sequence continues at coordinate 232,591,341 of CM062293.1, forward strand.
AGAAAACATATATTCATTTGGCGATAACACTACCTAGGGAATAAGACAAAAAATCTCAATGTTAATCTCCGTCTTTGGTTAGATATTATAGCTACTCTGTGGGATAGTTGGTTGTTGCTTTCCACTAAACAGTTATTCAAAATACAGAAAACCTGGCGAGGCCTTTAAATTGGCCGTGATTTATGAGAATTGCTTTTGATTCTCACAAACTCTTGCTGCGAGATAATTTAGAATTTGAGAGTACTGTTATACCCCTTTGAGTGCAAACACTACATATTCCATATCAAGCAACAAGCCTCCATATTTATACAAAGTATATTTACTGGATTTTAAACCTCAAGGTTCAAGTTCCAGTTTGGGGGAGTTTCTTGTCTTACATGTACATGGAGAGTGAATTGTTACTAAATCATCTGTACAGTGGTGTCTCCACTCTGACAAAAATTCCTTGTCTGGGAAAAAGCATCAGAACAATGAGCAAAGTTTCAGCCATGGGACCTCTGGGATGAACCTGGAGGTCCCTTGGCTAAAACTGTGCTTGTCCTTTTCATGCACTACCACAAGAACTGACTGTTATTGTCTGGGCGGAAACTTCACTCCATGGGTGTTTTAGTGGTAATTCACTCTCCATGTACATGTACATATGGGAGCGTGGTGGCTCAGTGGTTATGACAGTGGATGTCAAATTGAAAGTCCATGGTTCATACTCTGCCAGGGGTAACTGCATTGTGTCCTTGGACAAGGCACTTAATTCCAATTGCACAATGATGCTGTGTACTGCACATCAATAGTGCACTTGTTGTCAACCAATGCTAACCCTATTTGTGTGTAGTAAGTATGATGGGGAGTCTGACAGTTGCTCGCCACTGCTCAGTGGTTCTTTCCAGGTACTCAGAAACTTCACTCCATGGGTGTTTTAGTGGTAATTCACTCTCCATGTACATGTACATATGGGAGCGTGGTGGCTCAGTGGTTATGACAGTGGATGTCAAATTGAAAGTCCACGGTTCATACTCTGCCAGGGGTAACTGCATTGTGTCCTTGGACAAGGCACTTAATTCCAATTGCACAATGATGCTGTGTACTGCACATCAATAGTGCACTTGTTGTCAACCAATGCTAACCCTATTTGTGTGTAGTAAGTATGATGGGGAGTCTGACAGTTGCTCGCCACTGCTCGATGGTTCTTTCCAGGTACTCTGGCTTCCTCCACCCGTAAAACTGTCTGACATAAGGTGACCTTGGCTTTCAAAAGAGTTGTTAAACCCCATTAAATAAGTAAGTAAATAAACATGTACATGTAGATCATATGTTCCAACATACAGGCTTTTTTGGTGGGCTTGCTGATGGAAGTTACAATGCTTTGACAGTTGTTTTTAGTGAAGTCTTGGCTGTCAAGACTTCAAATGACAATATTGCTAAGTTAAAGTGTTACTTTATTATGAGAAAGCAAAAAATAAGTAGAATACCCCAAGCCATTATTAGATATTTTCCAGAATCTGTGACAAGAATCAAATAATGTTTAGCGAGAACCAAAGTTGATTTTCTTTGTTTTCTGTCTCCCAAGAATTTTAACTCTTTGCATGCTGCTGGCAGATATTCCTGCCCAGCACAGGGTTTCTCTTGTTACTGAAATAAGTATAAGCTGGGCACATTTAATCGTATTTGTCCCATGTAACTTGTGTTACATTTAGATTAATTTTTCATCAAATCTAATTATGGTTGCTTTACAGCAGCCATGACTAGATTTGATGACAAACATCTATAAAATACTTAGCAGGTTAAGATTTAAGTCCCGTTGGCAAACTCTATGTGAATTTTCTAAAAAAATTGTTAATAAATGTCAAGTGAAAAAGCAATCCCTCATAAGGGTGCTTTAGTGGTAGCCTTGTCTGCCTATGCCATACCATACATGTATGACGTTAGACTGATGTTGGACATTGGACATTCGCTTGACATTCATATTTAGTCAGTGTGATGTTGGGCATTGGACATTCGTTTGACATTTGACTGAAGTTAGCTTGATGAACACTTAAAATTGGGTGGGATATACATGTAATCATAAAAAACTGGGAAATATAAAAAACATATGGATAAACTCAACAAACCCTTTCCATCTGTGTGTCAAACAACAGAACTTTACTCACATTAAAGCAAAAAAAAAAAAAATCCCTGCCAAGTAACCCATTGTAGAATAATTCAAATCTCTCATTTACTAACAACATGAACTTTTACCATGAACTTGTAAAGTGCTGGATTATATGATATAGTCGGAATTTCTTTGATGAAAACTGGAAATTTAAAATAATTTCTATATTTATATTAACTGGTTGAGTGCTAAATTACTTTTCAAATCTGATTTGAAAGGTAATTTTTCTGAAAGATGCCATGAACCCAGTAAGGGAAGCTTTACTTTAGCAACATTTTGTTCATGAACAATTGCTTTTTTACAATTTATTGGAGAATGCCTGCTGGCACTCTCCAATTTATTGTAAAAGAAAAACAATTTTATATAAACTTTTATTTTCTACTTCTAAGAATACAGCAAGTCTATGCAAACTGAATAAAGCCACTAAAGTGGCTTTCAGCACTTTTCAATAGCATTTTTCAATAGAGCCATGATAGTGGCTTCCAGCATTCAACCAGTTAAGATTACAAATCATGAGCTTTTGTGTGGAATGGGCCCATGACTGATAAAATCTATAAATAAGTATACAATTCCAAGCATTGGCATTGATTGTGGCCACCCACGTAATGTACAAGAGAGAAACTCACATACTTGCCAAATCCAGAAAGTATCAGAAATCAAGCAGAGACTTACCCTCCCCTCACCCATGTTTTTGTGAGTAGATTTTCAAAACCAGAGGATAAGGTGGCCATAGTAATTGACAAGTGTTGTGTACAAAATGTTATGTAACTTACTGTAAGACATTTTGAGCCACAAACAGAGGACCTAAAGATCTGGGATCCCCAGACACTGATTCCAGATTTCTGGGATAAAAGGTAATAGATGTAGAAGGCTAAGTCCAGTAAGCAGCTTTTATAATATCAGACAATGCAAGAGTGATAGGATTTCCCACACGACGATAATAAGTATCCACAACAGACAAAGCATGAAGTTCACCAACTCTTCTGAACGAAGCAAAGGCAAGAACAAATACAGTCTTATATGTAAAATACAGCTTTTACAATGACTGAGCAGATATTGATACAGCCTTCATGAGAATAAGTACCAGACAGCATAGAACAGTATCCCTCAAAAGTGACTAGTTGAAGCTTTTTGACATCAAAAAGGAATACCAAGAAATCTGCAAAATATTAGAAATTGAGAGATGCATGTAACTAACTGAATTTTCATGACAACAGGAATAAAAGACTCTCCACTTCCTAGCATAATTTAGAGAAGAAGAGGTCTTCCTTGGAGCAGAAATGAAGTTCATTGCTCTTCTAGAAAAAAGATCTATTCTGTTAAGCATCCATTCTGTTGGAAGGATCTCACCATATCTGGAGATAGCAGTACTATCACACTTAGTCAACATGGAATGTGGCAAATTGATAGCAAAATGTCCCTTTTCTGAGTGAACAGAAGAATCTATTTTGTTTTGTGAATATACAGTATGGCCGACGTTAGTGTTCAACAGATGATTGGAACCAGTCACCACAATCGGCTGATTGTGGGCAATCGGATGACAATGGCAACAGCTCTTTGAACATCGGTTCAATCAATTGTTGCCAAGTATTTTGTGATGATTTATAAAGTGCATTTTATTATCTTCTGAAATTGTTCAATTGTTAATGCAAAATGTTGTCAATGATACCATTTAGAGATGGGTGGTTTTCAAATTTCATGTCAGTTCTGGTTTCAGTTTCATTGAAAGAGTCGGGTTTTCGGTTTTGGTTTTAATTGTACAAACATAACAATACATTGCATTTGCATATACATGTAGGAAAATGTATTTGGCATCAGTCAGTGTCACAGGGAATCCTTTTCCAGGACAATGCACCTGACCTGTGTAATATACCGGTACTCTGATTTCCTGAGCATAATGTATTTACATATCAAGAGTTTCAAGTTTGAGAAAAATGATTTTTGCCTTGAGCCTGTTGCAAAATTAGCGCCCCCCCCCCCCCCCAATACCTCTGTTTAGGGTAACCCGACAGACTCTAAAAATTATGCCAACCATAAAGATTTTATCGAGTAAAAGGCGCTCATATAGGTCATTGTTACCCTAAATTTCCATCCAACTTCAACTGTGATTTTGACGCTGTCTTTGGAGTTCAAGCTTTCTAAATTACGTATAGAAATAAATATATTTTCATTATAAATGTGGAACAAGTGACAAGTTCCAGTTCTGCAAAGGAAATTGCATTTGATAAACAGATGAACGTGTAAAACCGATGCGTAAGAAGTAATTTTGTCACCTATTTTCACCGTAAATGCCACGCTCAAATGCAATACCAGTTAGTGCAGCTGTTTTTAAAAGCAGGTATCGTGACTCTCAAGTTTGAAAACACAGTTAACTTTAGGTTGTTTCTCTCTTTATTCTGAGAAGTGAAGACCTAATTCGAGTTTTACAACATTGAAGTTGAAAACTGCGACGACGGGTTTTCTGTAATTGTTTCGGTTTCGATAACAAAACCGAAACGAAACCAAATTTTGGGTCAACCGCCCAACTCTAATACCATTCAAAAAAGTTGAAAAACCACCACAATGTGTATTCTTAATCTCTCTAAACACCCCTTTATGAGATATACAAGTTAAATGACTTGTAAAGCTTCAATTGAGCGTACTTGCGGCATTCGCCAGTTCATAGCAGAAATATAAATTTTACAGTAAATTTCCTTTCTTTATACCTACCGAAATTGTTCACTACAGGCTTGCACTACAGTGGAAGAACCTAACTCAGATAAAATACTCTCTATTTTAATCTTTCCCAAGATTTGGGAAAGAAAAGTGGTGTAAAAACACCACGAAAAAATAAACCAAAACTGGGTCGAGCGCCATCGGCGCACACCCATTATTGGACGCTCTTCCATAGTACAAATCCACGACTTCCGTAAAACAGTGCACAATGCGTCAATTCATCATTCTTTTGATTCCAAACAACACAGGAGTTATGTGATCAGCGGGGAGGAAAGATTCTTACCCGAATAAGAAGACGGGAGGGCCTCCATGTAAACAATTCCGGTAGGTATAATAAGAAAGGAAATTTACTGTAAAATTTATATTTCTTATCAACCTACCTCAATTGTTTACTACAGGCTGAATAGACAAAAGGCTAGAGGGAATCACATAACCAACCCACACATAACTCAAAAGCACTGGGACTGTGGACAGACGAAGAGATCCCAAGGCCTATCAAACCATAGCATCACAAACATTAGAAAAGACAATGAAAGATGAGGCGTATGGTGAAGTGCGACGCACAGACAGAAAGGGCAGTAACAGCACAAAGCTGGAACTGACCCTGAAAAAAGCTGAAAGGCTGGGATAAACAACAGCCTGAGCCGAAGAAAGAGGGCCCCAAGGTTCTTTATCGGCTCCTGCAACAGTCGCAGATAAAAGGAGAATGTAGCATTTCTCCAGAAGGCTGCCAGAATAACATCCGTCATCCGACAACATGACAGAGTTATTAAAAGAGGAAGACAATGCACGCACCTTGTGGCAGAAAAAACAATTGGTAAAACAATCACCAGTAGCTAGATGAGCGGAAGCTGCACGAATAGCAAGACAAATCCATCAAGAAATGGATGCAGGAGAGATCTGGCAAGTGAGAGAACGCATATTCATCCAGGATAAAGGTGTGAACGCCCCCCACCCCCAAGCAAAGCAGCACCCAAGAAAGTGACTATCTTGGAAGAAACTGCAAAGTCCAAGGCCTTTTCAAGAAAAAGAGCGGAACAAGCTTGGAGAGACAAGGATGAGTGTCGAAACAATGCAGTATCACATATGAAAAAATGTCTCCGGAGCATGGACATGTACCCATTGCTGGAGACCCCCAGAAACAAACATATACCAGAAACTCCGCAAGCGGTGTGATCGAAGGAGTGACAGAAGCAACAGAGTGATCGCACACCATCGACAGAAGAACCTTCCACTTAGCCACAGAGGCTAAACCAGTGGAGTGAGTGCCTCCTTGAAGAAAAGCAACTCCACTGCGTGTCTCGAAAAACCACTACGGAGGAGACAGGACCCGATAAAAGACATGTGCGAAGGCACAATGAAGTCGGGTCAACGTAAAACCTCTCAGGTGACTTTTGCAAAGAAAGTCACAAGGTAGAGGGAGACATGCCGGAACCGCCGCTAACAGAGAGCGGAGCAGATTGATCCACACCCACCAAGGCGACGGGTGTGATCGAAAGGATTCGACGACTGCAGGTTCATATCTGGGCGAGAACCTGAGGCGGAATCGGAACCGGTAGGAAGACGTAGCCGACAAGACCATCCCAAAGGAGGTCCAGAGCGTCCACGGCGAAAGCCAGAGCATCTGGACACGGGAACACAAAAGTGTCCACCGGATGGTTCCAATGAGTCGCAAAAGAGCGATGGAACCCGCCATGTGGAGCATCCACCTGGTGGAAATGACCCTGCCCCGACAGGACAGGGAGTCGGCTAGGACGTTCAGACGACCGGGAATGTGACGAACAGCCACCCCGGCATGGACATCCTGAGCGAGCAGTAGAAGATCCCGAGCCAATTCGAACATTGGAACAGAGTGCGTGCCGCCCTGGTTCCAAATGTAAGCAACCATCGTCGAATGGTTGGACAACAGAAGGACCTGGCGATTCGACAGGTGAGGGATCCACTGCCTGAAACTCAGAAGAAGAGCAAGAAGCTCCTTCTGGGTGATGTGTAGAGCTGCATGATCCTGGTCCCACATCCCTTGAATGGAAAGACCTAGAGGATCCAATGTCGCACCCCATCCGAGATCGCAGGCATCTGCCATCAGAACGCGATCGGACGTGGGTAAGTCCAACGGAACACCCTGCGAAAGCCACTGGACATCAGCCCAGAGGAGAAGGTGAGGATAAAGATATTCCGTAAACTGAAGCACCAGATCCAGAAAATTGACATTCGGCCTCCAACGACTGAGCAGAAAGTGTTGGAGAGGTCTGACACGCAGCCGACCTAGAGGAATGAGATCCGTCACCGAACAGCAGAGACCGAATACTCTGAGCCGTTGCGGAAGTGGACTGGGACAGAGTCAGAGCAAAAGCTGAGAGAATCACAGCCTTGGCCTGGGGAACCGCCACCAAAAAGAATTGTGTGCGGAAAGCCATCCCCAGATGATAAAACGACTGAGAAGGGACCAGGTCCGACTTCTCCTCGTTGACTCTGAAACCTAGCGACATGAGCAAGCTCAACAGAGTGGAGACATCCGACTCCAGTAAGGAAGCATTGGAATGCCCCTGGAGGATATCGTCCAGATATGCCGAAGTAGTCACCCTGGACCGTGTGCGATGGAAAGCGATCACATGCGATATCAGTCTGGTGAAGGCCCAAGGAACCAGGTTGAGGCCGAAAGGCATGGCCTTGAGCTGGTAAACTCACCCCAGAAAAACGAACCTGAGATACTTCCGTAACGTCCAATGAATCGGAACGTGAAAGTAAGCATCTCGCAGGTCGAAGCTGGAAGTGAAAACTCCCTGGTGAATTGAAGGGAGGACCAACCTGAAAGTCTCCATGCTGAACTTGGGAGCAATGATAGACTGGTTCAGGAAACCCAGATTGATAACCGGTCGGAGTCGGCCGTCCTTCTTCGGCACCAAGAACAGGCGGGAATACAAACCCAGTGACCTAATGTTCTTGATGATCTCAATCGCCCCCTTTTTCAGGAGATTGTCTATCTCCATGGACAAAAGTTCCCGACGTAAAATGTCTGAAGGAACTGCAGTTGGAAGAGGCACCCTGGACAGAGTGGGGTGCCTTCGGAAGGATATTCGCAGCCCGGACCAAACAACATCTAACAGCCAAGGATCGGATGTGATGGTGGCCCAACGGTCTGCGAACACGGCTATCCTTCTTCCAACCTGGGACGGGTCAAGGTGAGGACCTTTATTTCGAACCCCGATGAGGCTCGCGAGAGGAGAAAACACCTCCTCTACTGAATGAAGAATCCTGGGACTTCCCTCAAGACTACCGATGCTTACCCTTACCCCTTGAGTAAGAAGTAGAAGCGGAGGCAGAAGGATCAGCCCCTTTGCTTTGCAGAGGAAGCAGAGGGTACTTGTTAGGCTTAGAACGGCCTGTGCCTACCCTAGAAGGCTGATCAAGCTTAAGAAAACAGCAGCTGGTCATTGGAATGACGTAGGACGTCATCCCGGACCGAAGAATAGCGCACTGCTCCTCAGGAAGGGATCGGCCTGTGTCCAGCACAGAGTCCCTTCGAACTAATTCCAGATTAGCCATGTTACAGGCACGTGTGTGAGTAAGATGCATGAGCGCCTTGGACAGCACATGCAAAGGAGCCTGTACCTCGTCAAACTTATCTGGGGGCAGATAAGCAGCTAAAGCTGAGACGACGTGATCGGAGAGAGAAAGCATACCAAGCATCTCTCTCGATAAGCCCAACGTGGACTCCAGAGTCGTCATCGGAATGACGGCAGACTTCGACTTGGAAAGCCTGAGGGAATTGGAATCCTGATCCAAAACCGTCAAAGTCCGGTAGACCGACGGATTGGCGGCATCGCAGGAACGATAATGCGCCGGAGGCAAAAAGGTGTCAACCCTGTTGAAGAACGGAGCCTTCATAGCCTTGGAACTTAGCTTAGAGTCCAAGGCTGAAAATGCTTCAACCAACTGTACCGACTGGCACGGTCGAAGACGCCCAGAAGCGGGTTGCTCCATAGGCTGTTGGCACGCGACCAATGAACGCGGCCTGGCTGACACTGTCGATTGGTTAGATGGTTTGAGATCCGGAAGGAACCCAAACACGAAATCAAGAGCTGCCCCCAAGTCTGAAGACTGCTGGCTCTCGACATCAAGCATGTCTGACTCTTCCCCTGAGTCAGAAGACACATAGCCCATCGTGGGCAAACCAGCCGATGCCTCCCATGGTGTCGGAACACCAGAGGGATCAGAAAGTGGCCTGTTTCCAATCCCGGGAGGCGGCGCCATAGGGGGCGCCTGGAAACCACTCGCTGCCTCACTGGAAGCAACAGGAAGGCTCTTTGACAGAACCTGAGTGAGTAAGGAAAGAGCCTCCCCAAGCTCACTGCCCGTACTGGCCGGTTCGACAGGGGAATGAACCGACAAAGTGGCTTCACCTCTGACCCTCTTAACCAGCGAAGGGTCACGATCCTCCAAAACACCCGACGTGGGACGCCGGGCGGCAGCCGATATGTCTGAAGACAGACGTGTATAGGGGTGTGACACACCCCGAGGATCAACATAGCGGGAACTCATGAGAGTCACCGCGGACCTCTGCACGGCAGAAGGTCCAGGCTGCACAAAAGACGTTGGTCTCCCAAAACTGGTCATGGGCCAGAATGAGTGGACGGAAACGCCACGGAGTTCATAGTGTCCCACTAAGAACAACCGAATCCAATGACAACTCTGGTGCACGAAGACCACAGTAGAGGGTCCAGCTGGCAGCCACTTCCAACTTCGCCGAGTTGAAGTCAGGGAAGGCCGAGGCCGATACCCCCTCGTCTACACAACCAGACACTGCAGCAGACCACTGCAGGTATAAAACTACTGTGCTCAATGGCTGAGAGGACACAGTAGGGGGCTCAGTCGGCAACCCCATCCAACTTCGCCAAGTTGAAGTCAGGAAAGGCTGAGGCCGATACCCCACAACCACACTACAGACATCCCTGCAGACCCTGGCAGGGATAAGCTGGGGCCGGCTAAAAACGGTGCCCAATGATGTTGTAGACGGAATAGCAGTAACAGCAGATACGACGGGAGCTGTTGGAACTGGCGGAAAAGCGGAGAGAGCCACCAAGCTCGGCCTCCAAAGGAGGAGTCACAACCCTAGTGACAGCCTCAGATGTCGACTGGAGAGGGCGCATAGTCCCGGAACCAGGCATCTCTTCACGAGAAATCCAACAGCTCCCGCAGTACCCACCACGGTAAAAAACTGCACATTCCCCACGGAAGGGGAATAACTCTCACCAGACATGGTCGAGTCAGGAAGCCCCGAAACTAAAGCGTTCCCCACCCCCTGCTGGTACGGGAGGAGCTGCACATGCCCCACGGAGGGGGAGCAATTCTCACCAGACGTGGTCGAATCGGGCGACCCCGAAATGATAGCGTTCCCCACCCCCCGTGGGAGCGGGAGGAGCTGCACATCTCCCACGGAGGGCTCAAACTCACACCAGACGTGGTCGAGTTGGGGGGGCCCTGAAACGACTGTGCCCCCCCTCTCCCCCCCACAGGGGCGGGAGGAGCTGCACATCCCCCACGGAGGGGGTAAACTCACACCAGACATGGTCGAGTCGGGAGGCTCCCGAAACGACAGCGTTCCACACCACCCGCGGGTGCGGAAGAAACAGCCACGAGAACGCACCAAGGCGAGGGCAAAAGGAATTGCCCTGAAGGAACTGGTAATAACAGAGGTGAGAGCAGTAGAAGAAAAAGGTGAACTCAACAGAAACAGAAAGTAGAAGAACACCCTCAACTACGAGAGAAGGTGGCAGAAAAAAAAACGGTGGGTACATGACAGAACCCAGACGGTCGACAGGGACTGAAAAAACAGAAATTCAGCCCTCAACAGAGTGAAGAAATCCTGTCCAGACAGTCCCAGAATGACACCTAACTCCAAAATTAATACATTCAACCGAAAAAATTCATTGTCGAATCGCGTGATGTCGAAAACAAAACATTCGTGAAAACGGAATAGTAAATAATATACAATGAGAATGTGGTTGAAAATATTAACGAGAATATATAAAACACAGTCCTGTTATTATACGATCTTCAGATCCATAATTCCCGTCACAGGAAAACCATTATCCATGAGTTGAATTATCACTGTTTCATAATGCATATGGCGGAGACACATCCTGCTCGTGCCCCGGATAAAAAAAGAATGACGAATTGACGCATTGCGCACTGTTTTACGGAAGTTGTGGATTTGTACTATGGAAGAGCATCCCATACTGGGTGTGTGCCGATGGCGCTCGACCCAGTTTTGGCTTATTTTTTCGTGGTGTTTTTACACCAATTTTCTTTCCCTAATCTTGGGAAAGATTAAAATAGAGAGTATTTTATCCGAGTTAGGTTCTTCCACTGTAGTGCAAGCCTGTAGTAAACAATTGAGGTAGGTTGATAAGAAAGTGTAGGTTGCACTGCATTGACTCAGGTAGCAGTAAAAATTATAAGTTGCGCGCACTTGGGTGGTAAATGTGGCTCTGAGAGCCACGTTTACTGCCCAAGTGTGCGCGACTGGTAATTTTACTGGACCCGAGTCAACTTAACACTGTGAAAGATGTTCAATTTAATATAGTTCTTTCGAGCCTCGATTTATCTAGTAGTGAACAGACTGTAAACACTGTAAAATATGTTCAATTTAATGTAGTTCTTTGCGAGTCTCGACTTGTCTAGTAGTGCACGGTATTACAATCGGAATCGGACGTTTGTGAGCTCAAATAACCAGTAAGTGGTCAGCGGCCATTTTTGGTAATCAGTTAAACACTAGCTGACGTGGACTGGTCACTTTCCACAGGTGGGCAGTATTTCCAAGGATGCAAAAATACTAGATTCTAAACACTAATTATAGGGATAATTATAAAATTAAAAAAAAATTTCCAGATGGTGATTTTTATTACCTGGTACACGCCAGCTTGGACATGACTGCCCATGCATGGATTATGACCAGTCCATGGTGACTGTACTTAGTATGAGAATGAGTTCCCCATTGATTGCGGAGATAAACAACCACTGTTGAATTGTCTGATAGAATCTGAAACAAGAAACCTGATAGTTGAGTTTTACAGTGTTTTAAATTGAACAGAACTGCTAACATTTCCTTCTGGTTGATCTGAAGATGGGTGGTGCTTACCATCCTGGGAAGGGTGGGCTTGCTAGTAACAGAATAAATGCTTAGATTATCTCTGGAATATAGAAAAATGTCCAAATTCCTGGTAAATAAATACTATTGTTAACTGAATATTTTTGTTTCTCAGGCTTTTTTTGTAAAATTCATGTGGACAGGTGGTTTTTTATTTTATTTTTTATAATTATTTCTTTGCCATCAAAAGTTCATGTTCTTGGTTTGTTTTATATTTTAGGCCTTATAAAATCAATAGAATATCATGGTTGGAGGTGTATTTCATCCCTTGAGTGCAACAAGGCTTTGCAATGCCTAAGCATTGCAAAGCCTTATTGCACACAAGGGACAGAATTTATCAATTTTATTAACTTGTTAAAATATCAGACATAAACCATTTAATTTTTATTATTTTAAGTTTGCATTGGTTATAAATAGAGAGCATGCAGCAGTAAAAGAACCATGTGGGAGGGCCTGAGATACAGATTTTTAATCTTTTAGACCTAACAAAATTCTGGTTAATTGAATCTTCTTGTTCCTGCAAATGTCTTCACTCAAAAAATGGTTCTCAGTTAATAAGTAGCATTTCTTCTGTATTCCAAAAATTATATTAACCCTCTGCATGCCTATGTCAAAATATTAATATTTCAACCTGCAATTTCTTTCTATAATGCAATTTGGAATTTAACCAATTCAACCTTGTTTGAAATGGTTAAATTCCTAGTTGCATTATGGGAAAAATTCACAGCTTGAAATTTAGCGATTTTGACATCAGTCTTCAGAAGGTTAAGTGTGAGTTAGCATTACAACTTACATCAGATATTCCATGAAAGCCATCTGGCGGTGTCACTTTTTTATAACTCACAACAAAGAAAGAAGTATTATTCTCCACATGCTCCAAAGGCCTCAATATTTGGACAATAAATGATGATGGTGGGTATGTGACTGTGTCTATAAACATTTGAAATCCCTTGACTATGCTGCTTGGAAGGAATGTTCCTCTCAATATGAATAACTTTTTCTGTCCAGCTCCTGTTGGTCCCAGCCCTCTATGAAGAGGAGGGCCAATCTTCTCTATTTTGTCTGAAAAAATAAATTAAACACAGCACTAGGTTTTATCCTGCAAAAATGTCCATCAACTTCCTCTAATTTAACCTTCTGCACACTGATGTTAAAATATAAAAAGTTCAAGCTGAAAATTTTGCATATGATGCAACTTGGAAATTAACCATTTCAGTGTCGTTTGACTGACCTTAATGACCTCAGTCAGACAAGATTTAATTGATTTAAATTCTTAGTTTCATTATGGGAAAAATTGTAGCTTGAAATTTTGATATTTTGGCATCAATATGCAATGAGTTAAACTGTCACCTACCAAATCCAAGCCTGTTGGCTTCAGGCACGTGATTGCCCTAATCCTCCCTGGCCCTTATGATTTAAAAATAATAAAAGCAGTAAATGCCTATACCAACCCTCCCCCCCCCCCCCCCCCCCCTGAAAAATCTTTTATTGACTAACAAATTTTAAAATGTGTATTTGTGTAATAAATTTAAGATGAATGTAAAGAGAAACAGTTTGGAACAAATCATCATGTGCAATATATTTTTTTTCGTAATTTATGATGCAATCTTAGTGCAGTTGCATTCTATACCATAAATAAGTTATGCTGAGACCTTTGAAAAATTATTGTGAACAAAAAAACAACCATCTTGATCATACTGGGAGCCAAGATATTTTTAAAAAACTATGGTAGGCAATACAGGTCAGGGATGTACTCTGGAGCGTGTTTTCCTCCCCCACTATACGTGAAACATACGCATGTCCCGGGTGAGACAGCAGGGTGGGATATTTCTATCCCACCCACCCCACGTGACATTCTCATTCGCATATTTTATTAGGTCGCTGGAACTATTTCATCATCGTCTGCACAATTGTAAATAAACAAAATAGCTTCACGATTTCCTGCATGTAATCCACGTGCCATTCAAAATCAACAATGTTGATTTGTTTCAACCCCATGTTTCTCTGCAGATTTAATAATATCACTGCGCGAATTTATCGATCGATCAATAATCTCACAATGCCCTTTACATTAGAGTTTGACATTCACAAATTCATTAACCCCTTAATGGACAGTGTTACAAATCAATTTTTTAATAAAAGTATAAATTTTATAGTAAATTTCCTTTTTACTACAGGCTTGCACTACAGTGGAAGAACCTAACTCGGATAAAATACTCTCTATTTTAATCTTTCCCAAGATTTGGAAAAGAAAAGTGGTGTAAAAACACCACGAAAAAAATAAGCCAAAACTGGGCCGAGCGCCATCGGCGCACACCCAGTATGGGACGCTCTTCCATAGTACAAATCCACGACTTCCATAACAGTGCGCAATGCGTCTATTCGTCATTCTTTTGATTCCGAACAACACAGGAGTTATGTGATCAGCGGGGAGGAAGGATTCTTACCCGAATAAGAAGACGGGAGGGCCTCCATGTAAACAATTTCGGTAGGTATAATAAGAAAGGAAATTGACTATAAAATTTATACTTCTTATCAACCTACCTCAATTGTTTACTACAGGCTGAATAGACAAAAGGCTGGAGGGAATCACATAACCAACCCACACATAACTCAATAGCACTGGGACCGTGGACAGAGGAAGAGATGCCTAGGCCTATCAAACCATAGCATCACAAACATTAGAAAAGCCAATGAAAGATGAGGCGTATGGTGAAGTGTGATGCACAGACAGAAAGGGCAGTGACCCTGAAAAAAGCTGAAAAGCTTGGATAGACAACATCCTGAGCCGAAGAAAGAGGGCCCCAAGGTTCTCTGTCGGCTCCTGCAACTGTCGCAGATAAAAGGAGAATGTAGCATTTCTCCAGAAGGCTGCCAGTATAACATCAGTCATCCGACAACATGACAGAGTTATTAAAAGAGGAAGACAATGCATGCACCTCGTGGCAGAAAAAACAATTGGTAATACAATCACCAGTATCTAGACAAGCGGAATCTGCACGAATAGCAAGACAAGTCCATCAAGAAATGGTTGCAGGAAAGATCTGGCATGTGGGAAAACGCATATTCATCCAGGATAAACGCGTGAATGCCCCCCCCCCCCCACCCCCAAGCAGAACAGCACCCAAGAAAGTGACCATCTTGGAGTAAACTGCAAAGTCCTAGGCCTTTTCAAGGAAAAGAGCTGAACAAGCTTGGAGAGGCAAGGATGAGTGTCGAAACAATGCGGTATCACATAAACATATACCAGAAACTCTGCAAGCGGTGTGATCGAAGGAGTGACAGAAGCAACAGAGTGATCGCACACCATCGACAGAAGAACCTTCCACTTAGCCACAGAGGCTAAACCAGTGGAGTGAGTGCCTCCTTGAAGAAAAGCAACTCCACTGCGTGTCTCGAAAAACCACTACGGAGGAGACAGGACCCGATAAAAGACATGTGCGATGGCACAATGAAGTCGGGTCAACTTGAAAACCTCCCGGGCGACTTTGGCAAAGAAAGTCGCGAGGTAGAGGGAGACATGCCGGAACCACCGCTAACAGAGAGCAGAGCAGATTGATCCACACCCACCGAAGCGACGGGTGTGATCGAAAGGATTTGACAACTGCAGGTTCATATCTGGGTGAGAACCTGAGGCGGAATCAGAACCGGTAGGAAGGCGTAGCCGACAAGACCATCCCAAAGGAGGGCCAGAGCGTCCGCGGCGAAAGCCAGAGCATCTGGACACGGGGACACGAAAGTGTCCACCGGATGGTTCCAACTAGTCACAAGAGATCGATGGAACCCGCGATGTGGAGCATCCACCTGGTGGAAATGACCCTGCCCCGACAGGACAGGGAGTCGGCTAGGACGTTCAGGCGACCGGGAATGTGACGAACAGCCACCCCGGCGTGGACATCCTGAGCGAGCAGTATAAGATCCCAAGCCAATTCGTACATTGGAACAGAGTGTGTGATGCCCTGGTTCCGAATGTAAGCAACCACCGTCGAATGGTCGGACAACAGAAGGACCTGGCGATTCGACAGGTGAGGGATCCACTGCCTGAAACGCAGAAGAAGAGCAAGAAGCTCCTTCTGGTTGATGTGTAGAGCTGCATGATCCTGGTCCACCATCCCGTGAATGGAAAGACCTAGAGGATCCAACGTCGCACCCCATCCGAGATCGCTGGCATCTGCCATCAGAACGCGATCGGACGTGGGTAAGTCCAACGGAACACACTGTGAAAGCCACTGGACATCCGCCCAGAGGAGAAGGTGAGGATAAAGATATTCTGGAAACTGAAGCACCAGATCCAGAAAATCTACATTCGGCCTCCAACGACTGAGCAGAAAGTGTTGGAGAGGTCTGACACACAGCCGACCTAGAGAAATGAGATCCGGCACCGAACAGCAGAGACCGATGAGCCGGAGAAAACTCCGAACCGTCGCGGATGTGGACTGGGACAGAGTCGGAGCAAAAGCTGAGAGAATCACAGCCTTGGCCTGGGGAACCGCCACCAAATTGAATTGTGTGCGGAAAGCCATCCCCAGATGATAAAACGACTGAGAAGGGACCAGGTCAGACTTCTCCTCGTTGACTCTGAAACGTAGTGACGTGAGCAAGCTCAACAGAGTGGCGACATCCGACTCCAGTAAGGCAGCATTGGAATGCCCCGGGAGGATATTGTCCAGATATGCCGAAGTAGTCACCCTGGACTGTGTGCGATGGAAAGCGATCACATGCGACATCAGTCTGGTGAAGGCCCAAGGAACCAGGTTGAGGCCGAAAGGCATGGCCTTGAACTGGTAAACTCGCCCCAGAAAAACGAACCTGAGATACTTCCGTAACGCCCAATGAATCGGAACAGGAAAGTAAGCGTCTCGCAGGTCGAAGCTGGAAGAGAAAACTCCCTGGTGAATTGAAGGGAGGACCAACCTGAAAGTCTCCATGCTGAACTTGGGAGCAATGATAGACTGGTTCAGGAAACCCAGATTGATAACCGGTCGGAGTCGGCCGTCCTTCTTCGGCACCAAGAACAGGCGGGAATAGAAACCCACTGACCTAATGTTCTTGATGACCTCAATCGCCCCCTTTGTCAGGAGATTGTCTATCTCCGTGAACAAAAGTTCCCGACGTAAAATGTCTGAAGGAACTGTGGTTGGAAAAGGCACCCTGGACAGAGTGGGGTGCCGTCGGAAGGATATTCGCAGCCCGGACCAAACAACATCTAACATCCAAGGATCAGATGTGATGGTGGCCCAACGGTCTGCGAACTCTGCTATCCTTCCTCCAACCTGGGACGAGTCGAGGCGAGGACCTTCATTGCGAACCCCGACGAGGCTCGCGAGAGGAGAAAACACCTCCTCTACTGAATGAAGAATCCTGGGACTTCCCTCAAGACTGCCGACGCTTACCCTTACCCCTTGAGTAAGAAGTAGAAGCGGTGGCAGAAGGATCAGCCCCTTTGCTTCGCAGAGGAAGCAGAGGGTACTTGTTAGGCTTGGAACGGCCCGTGCCTACCCTAGAAGGCTGATCAAGCTGAAGAAACAGCAGCTGATTGTTGGAATGATGTAGGACATCATCCCGGACTGTCAGCACAGAACCTGGAAAAGTTGCGGACCTGCCAAAAAAGCAGATCGAAGAGTAGTGCACTGCTCCTCAGGAAGGGATTGGCCTGTGTCCAGCACAGAGTCCCTTCGAACTAATTCCAGATTAGCCGTGTTACAGGCATGCGTGTGAGAAGATGCATGAGTGCCTTGGACAGCACACGCAAAGGAGCCTGTACCTCGTCAAACTTATCTGAAGGCAGATAAGCAGCTAAAACTGAGACAACGTGATCGGAGAGAGAAAGCATACCAAGCATCTCTCTCGATAAGCCCAATGTGGACTCCAGAGTCGTCATCGGAATGACGGCAGACTTGGACTTGGAAAGCCCGAGGGAATTGGAGTCCTGATCCAAAACCGTCAAAGTCTGGTAGACCGACGGATTGGCGCAATCGTAGGAACGATAACGCGCCGGAGGCAAAAAGGTGTCAACCCTGGTGAAGAACGGAGCCTTCATAGCCTTGGAACTTAGCTTGGAGTCCAAGGCTGAAAATGCTTCAACCAACTGTACCGACGGGCACGGTCGAAGACGCCCAGAAGCAGGTTGCTCCATAGACTGTTGGCGCGTGACCGATGATCGCGGCCTGGCTGACACTGTCGACTGGTTAGATGGTTTGAGATCCGGAAGGAACCCAAACACGAAATCAAGAGCTGCCCCCAAGTCCGAAGACTACTGGCTCTCAACATCAAGCATGTCTGATTCTTCCCCTGAGTCGGAAGACACATAGCCCATCGTGGGCAAACCAGCCGACGCCTCCCATGGTGTCGGAACACCAGGGGAATCAGAAAGCGGCCTGTTTCCAATCCCGGGAGGCGGCGCCATAGGGGGCACCTGGAAACCACTCGCTGCCACGCTGGAAGCAATGGGAAGGCTCTCACACAGAACCTGAGTGAGTAAGGAGAGGGCCTCCCTAAGCTCACTGCCCGTACTGGCCGGTTCGACGGGATCGAACCGGCAAAGTGGCTTCACCTCTGACCCTCTTAATCAGCGAAGGGTCACGATCCTCCAAAAGACCCGACGTGGGACGGCGGGCGGCAGCCGAAAACGTCTGAAGGCAGACGTGTATAGGGGTGTGACACACCCTGAGGATCAACATAGCGGGAACTCATGAGTCACCGGACCTCTGCAGGGCAGAAGGTCCAGGCTGCACAAAAGATGTTGGTCCCCCAAAACTGATCGTGTGGCCAGAATGAGTGGACAGAAATGCCACGGAGTTCATAGTGTCCCACTAAAAACAACCGAATCCAATGACAGCTGTGGTGCTCGACGGCGCAGAGACCACAGGAGAGGGTCCGGCCGGCAGCCACTTCCAACTTCGCCGAGTTGAAGTCAGGGAAGGCTGAGGCCGATACCCCCACGTCTACACAACCAGACACCGCAGCAGAGCACTGCAGGTATAAAACTACTGTGCTCAATGGCTGAGAGGACACAGTAGGGGGTTCAGTCGGCAGCCCCATTTGACTTCGCCGAGTGGAAGTCTGGGAAGGCTGAGGCCGAAACCACACTACAGACATCCCTGCAGACCCTGGCAGGGAGAAGCTGAGGCCAGCTAAAAACGGTGCCCAATGACGTTGTAGACGGAACAGCAGTAGCAGCAGATACGACGGGAGCTGTTGGAACTGGCGGAAAAGCGGAGAGAGCCACCAAGCTCGGCCTCCAAAGGAGGAGTCACAACCCTAGTGACAGCCTCAGATGTCGACTGGAGAGGGCGCACAGTCCCGGAACCAGGCATCTCTACACCAGAAAACCAACAGCTCCCGCAATATCCACCACGGTAAAACACTGCACATTCCACACGGAAGGGGAATAACTCTCACCAGACATGGTCGAATCGGGAAGCCCCGAAACGACAGCGGTCCCCACCCCCTGCTGGTGCGGGAGGAGCTGCACATCCCCCACGGAGGGGGAGCAATTCTCATCAGACGTGGTCGAATCGGGCGACCCAAAACGATAGCGTTCACCACCACCCGCGGGAGCAGGAGGAGATGCACATCCCCCACGGAGGGGGTCAAACTCACACCAGACGTGGACGAGTCGGGGGGCCCCAAAACGACAGTGTCCCCCCCCACCCCCCATGGGGGTGGGAGGAGCTGCACATCCCCCACAGAGGGGGTAAACTCACATCAGACGTGGTCGAGTCGGGAGGCTCCCAAAACGACAGCATTCCACACCACCCGCGGGTGCGGACGAAACAGACACGAGAATGCACCAATGGCGAGGGCAAAAGGAATTGCCCTAAAGGAACCGAACTGGAAAGAACAGAGGTGAGAGCAGTAGAAGAAAAAGGTGACCTCAACAGAAACAGAAAGTAGAAGAACACCCTCAACTACGAGAGAAGGTGGCAGAACCCAGACGGCCGACACCCACTCCAATAACAAATTTTTATCAACCGAAAAATTCATTGTCGAATCGCGATGACACGATGTCGCAAACAAAACATTCGCGAAAACGGAATAGTAAATAATAAACAATGAGAATGTGGTTGAAAATATAAACGAGAATATATAAAACACAGTCCTGTTATTATACGATCTTCAGATCCATAATTCCAGTCACAGGAAAACCATTATCCACGAGTTGAATTATCACTGTTTCATAATGCATATGGCAGAAACACATCCTGATCGTGCCTCGGATAGAAAAAGAATGACGAATTGACGCATAGCGCAGTTACGGAAGTCGTGGATTTGTACTATGGAAGAGCGTCCCATACTGGGTGTGCGCCGATGGCACTCGGCCCAGTTTTGGCTTATTTTTTTTCGTGGTGTTTTTACACCACTTTTCTTTCCCAAATCTTGGGAAAGATTAAAATAGAGAGTATTTTATCCGAGTTAGGTTCTTCCACTGTAGTGCAAGCCTGTAGTAAACAATTGAGGTAGGTTGATAAGAAACCTATGGTATATACCTAACTTTTGTACTATCTTTCCGATGAAATTGTTCGTTTTTCGAAAGGACTACGACTCGATAAATTGGGTATGTCAGCATGTGACCGCCAATTATCTATAATGACGTAATCCTTGTGTGTGTGTGGGGGGGGGGGGGGGGGGTGGGGGGCAAAAATGATCCTCAATGAGTGTGAAGGTGGGAATGGGGAAATCTCACCCTCGGGGCAAGATATTTGAACCAGACCCTCGACAAGCCTCGGGTCTGGTTCAAATATCTTGCCCCTCGGGTGAGATTTCCCCATCCCTCCTCCAGACTCATCGGCGATCATAATAGTCCCATATACCTAGAGAGAACTGTTGCTGTAACAAAGTTGGATGACCAACTCTCTATTGATGAGAAACCCCAGTAATTGTTTTCAGAAACACTTTACTCGATTGGTGTGATGCAACTGATACAATTATGATCACATCAGAAATAAAAGTAGCAGGGACAGTTCATCGAGCTTTACTCTGGGGATCTAAAAATATTAAAATATTTAGTAATATTTCTCTTTCAATGCTACTGGGACATCCTAAATGCAATTAATGGATATACCTAAGTTGCACCATTTGTCAAATCAAATTTATTCAGTTTGTACACGAGGATCATACATCAATTTGAGTGTTCCTGGGATTAGGCAGTTTTAAACACAATGGTACTTGGACTGGGCAAAAAAGTACCATGGCAAACATTATTGACTGATATGACCCACCATACTTTCTGGACAAAATGTGTTTGGCCCAACAACAAAGCGGTTATTTGTTTACATCAGCCTCATTAACATATTTTCAGAACATTCACATTTTATTTCTTTTAGGTGCAAGGTATAAAAGTTTCAGGCCTCAGCTCATATATATCACAAAAATACAGATCTTTTGGCATTGGTCTTGTAGAGGTTGGACCTCACCATGATGAGAAAAAGTGCCTAGAAAAAATATTATTTAAAAGTTGGGTTTATTAAATGTTGAAATTATAAAAAAAAACACTTTGCAACTCTTGACATGTGTTATTTATGGTATAGAATGCAAAGGAACTGAAAATGTATTATAAAAAAGACTTAATAGCCTTTTTGCACAGTGTGTTATTTGGACATTTTCTTCAGATTGTTTCTCTTTACATTCCCCTTAATGGAAACTCCTTGCACTTGTCTTAATCTTTCAGATCATGGGAAATTTTGTACATTTTCTATTTCACCACAGTCTCTGAGTCCAGTGGCTTATCGGTGATTTCTAGCCAAGTATTTGTGCTGGGAGAGGCAAATTACCTGTTCTAAAGTGTTTCAAAATAGGATGTAGGCCATCGAAGGGTAACAGATTTTACCCAGTTAAAAGATATCAAAGTACAATGCCCAAACATTTGCAATATTTTTATTGTCTGGCAAGACTTGATTGTTACTTTTCTGATAATAGAGATCTCGGTAAATTGCCTTTCCAATGAAAAGGCAATTTTTATCTAGGCCTCTATTGCAGAAAACTGTGACAACTTCTAACATTAAACATTTATTGTTAACAGGTAGCATTATGTACCATTAACACAGTTAGATTTATTATTTATACACTGGGAAGTTTTATATGACTAGCATTGCATGTGTGGCTGAACTTTAACTTAAAACACACTCTCCTGAATTAAATACACATGTAATGGTGAGTATGATTGTGATCCTAACATTTGAACCCTGACCCTGATTTTTTCACAATGTACAAGTTCGCCCTTTGTTACACAGCCGTTTCCAACAGTGTTCTATATTAAGGGTGCCAGAAGCAGAGGAGGAGAGGAGGGACCAATGGGAGGCAGGTCTCTTGCTCTGAGGCTAGGGGCAACATATGTTACTTTCTGAGAACTGTAACCGAGAAACTCTTGAGTATTAAGTTATTCATCAAGTAACTGCATCAATTCTACATACTGCACTGCAAGGAAATCAGCGAGAACTTCTCTTTTTTCAAATTTCCTGGTGCCATTGAATCTAGTACACTGGTCTTGTTTACAATGGCATAGTTGGGGTTCGAGCCAATGCAGAGAGAGTTTCCTTCGGCCCCCAACTGCCAAGTGAAACTATACTCAACCACGCACACCACTCGGCCACTGACAGACCCAATAAAGAGAATGCTAGTAAACCAAGTATATACGAGCCCAGTACAGATCACACAGAATTCTCTCTCAGTTATTTTTAAGTTATTCATCAAATAATTGCATCAATTTTACATACTGTACTGCAAGGAAATCAGTATCTTGAGTATACTGTGCTAAAGAAATCTAAGTAACGTGCCCCTGCGGACAGCATGGTTGACTGAACCCGACCAAAATAAGATGTTCTCATCTAGACATTACACAGAGTGATCCTATGAAGTTACAATAAAATCCATTCATAAATACGACCTGTAAACCATGCTAAAGGTTTTCAGGTTTCAGGCCTGTGCAGCCATATATGGTTGACTGATCACGACCAAAAGGGGACGTTTTCATCTAGACATGACCTCGAACCTGCAAATTTTGTGATGATCAGACAAGAACTATGGGGTGTAGCCTGTGCTAGAGAAAATGTGAACAGTTCACAGATTAACAGATTTACAGAATTCTGCATGTGTGATGGCAATATCTTATGCGGACTTTGTCAAGTTAAGCTAAAAATCAGTTGTCAAATTTCCTTTAGGTGAATGACAGGAGGACAAACTGGGACAATTTGTACAGATCTGCAAATGGCTGAAATTAAGCTTGTGTGAGTCCTTATGCTTTTTTCACAGAATATAAAAATTGTTAACTTAGACCCCATTCAAGTGACGAAAATTTGCACACCTTCGTATTTTTGCACATGAGCAAATTTACACATCTTTGTAAAAGTATGTTTGCAACATGTTCAAATGGACTGTCATGTTTATAAAGACTGGTCCATAAAGACTGGGTATGTTCAGCCTGTGCACTTTGCAAGTGCAGTGGTGAGTGAAATTGTTATCTCCCTTGCATTGTTTATCATCATCGAAAGAATTGTAGATTAAAAAGATCAACGTTATATAATAAATCATAAATGTTTGTTCAATTTCATGTCATCGCTATCATCTTGAACATATGTCAACAACCTACAACGCAACATGGACTATAAAAAGCAATATGTGTATAAACTGATTTGCTCGCTGATCCTTCCATCACTGTTCAACTGAATTTCACAATAGAAAGACTTTGATATCTTCAGAGAAGAAGACAGATATTGCCATAGAAATTTATTAGCTAGCATCTAGTGTAGAATAAGGGCAGCAAGCAATTTATTTGGCGATGCTACATCTACAGTATGTGATAGTGTTCACATTGTTTGCAGTGCTCTTGTTAAACATTTAATGGGGAAGAATGTTGTATTTCTGAAGGATGATGACCTGAAAGAGGTTTCAAAGAATCATGGGGATTTCTAAATTGTGCTGGAGCTATGGATGGGTGACACATCCATTTCAAACCTCCCAATGAATCTCTTGAAGATTATATTTGTGATCACAAATATATACTACTCAAAGTTTGCTAAGCACCAAGTATATCTGAACTACCTGTTTTACGTTTTAGTTGAAATATTGTAATGAAAAGTGTATATATTTTTTATTTAATTTTATCTTTAATGATTTAAGTACAGAAATTAGGATTTTATTTGTGTTTGACATTATTTTTTAGCTTTTGAATATGATAACCAAGGAAAATGGATATTACTGGTAAAAGAGGAAATTTTTCCATTTGCCAAAAAGTTGACGGAGCGAACACCCATTACTGTTAATTACAGCTTGACAACGCCATCTCATGCTCCTAATCAGGTTCCTGGTGGTCCTTTCTGGGACGCTGTTCCATTCTTGGACCAGCATGGCACCAAGCTCCTGGACACTTCTTGGCTGGACTGGACGGGCTGAAATTGCAAGCTGCAACTCATTCCTGATATGATTGATTGGACTGAGGTCAGGGGATCTTGCTGGCCAGTCCATACACTCAATCCCCTCCCTCTGTCGGTACTCCCCGGCAGCATGGGCAACATGAGGACGGGCATTATCATCCATCAGAATGAATGTATCACCCACTGCACCTGCATGCAATCTGATGTGGACATCCAGGATCTCATCAATATACCGCTGTGCAGTGAATGTACCAAGATCAAGGATACAGAGCTCCCTGCTGATGCTGCCCCAGACCATGATTGACCCTCCACCATAGCGGTCATGCTCAACAATGTTGGCTGCATGGAATTGCTCTCCTGGTATTCTCCATACTCTAGAATGCCTATCTGTGTGGTCTAGGCAGTACCTTGACTCATCTGTAAAAAGGACAGGTCGTCAATCTTCTCTGGTCCATCTAACGTGGTCTATGGCCCATTCATATTATGGCAAAGTGGTTCCTACAGGCCTACAGGCCCGAATGATCAAAAAATGATCTTCAGCTGCAGATGTTGCCCTGTCTCTGACACCACCATGCCGTCTTACTGGTGTGCCATACTGCTGAAATCTTGCCCAGGCTCTGGTGATCACTGTATGGTGCACACCATGAGCTTCACCAACCTGACGATGGGTAGCCCCTTGCTCCACCATCCCTACAGCCCACCACATTTCTGCTTCAGACAAATGTCTTCTTACATTTACATTTGCATGGTTTGTGTTGAAATGAAGATTGAATACCCTACACATGTCATGTACATGTTGACAGTACACAAAAACATCATGAAAATCAAGGGGTACATGCTTTCCATGACTGTCATGAAAAGTCTGCCTGTCAAGAGAGCTAATGAAAACACTGGGGACCATCTCAATACATTCCTCAATCAGAACCACCAAAAATATAGCAAATATGTCACAAGCAAATTTCACAATGATGTGTCAAATATTTGGTGCTTAGCAAACTTTGAGTAGTATATATTTAACCCTTTACCAAACATGAAAAGCAGACGACACTTGCAAAAAAATTCTTGAATAACTAATTTTTTTCATTTTTTGTCACAAAAACATAGGTTATGACCTCGCCTTGGAACGAGCTCGACAAGCTCGTTCCAATGAGGGGTCATAACCTATGTTTTTGAGACAAAAAATGATGAAAATTAATTGGCGATTTTTGAGAATAGCGCTGGCCAGTTTTGACTGGTATGTTGGGTAAAGGGTTAAGGATATAAACGTGGGTTGGCCTGGTCGGGTCCATCATGCGCATGTGCTAATGAATTCAGAGATGTGAGAGGATGGAAAATTATTTCCAAACAGGATGAAACCAATTCAGCTTCCTAGTAAAGACAGCAATATGCCTCTAGTACCCATTAGTGATTTCACAGAGGAGAGGCTGGAAAATAAATTCTTGAATAACCAATTTCTTTTCATTTTTTTTTCTCAAAAATATAGTCTATGACAAGCTCCTTCCAATGAGGGGTCATAATCTATGTTTTTGAGACGAAAAATGAAAAAATAATGAAAATTAATTGGCGATTTTTAAGAATAGCACTGGCCGGTTTTGGCCGTTACGTTGGGTAAAGAGTTAAGGATATAAATGTGGGTTGGTCCGTCAGTCCATCATGCACATGTGCTAATGAATTCAGAGTTGTGAGAGGATGGAAAATTATTTCCAAACAGGATGAAACCAATTCAGCTTCCTAGTAAAGACAGCAACATGCCTCTAGAACCCATAGGTGATCCAGCCTATCCACTAAAACATTATCTGCAACATTAAATCTGGCAACAACCTACTTCTGTGGAACTTTGCCCCTGGTGAAAATATACTATGCATTCACAATACAAAAAATGCACATGTGTAAATATACACACATGTAAATATACTTTTGCACAACTGCCAGACTTGATGCAAATTTACTCCTAGTGCAAATTTGCACAGGGGTGTATTTGCATTTACATGACGAGAATTTACACGCCATGCAAATTTACACACATGTGCAAATCTCGTCATAGTGAATGGGGCCTAATTAGTGGAACTGTAACTCTGCATCGGTGTAACTGTTAGTGATAATCTACTCTTCAAACACCATGTGGTACAGACAAAATTGCAAAAACAGACTTTTGGGTGGTTCAAAGACATTTCAATATTTTATTATAAGAACTGAACAAGACATGGAAGATAAGTAACCCTTGGAATCCAGCATTTGAACTTCCCACATTAAAAATCCTGACACTCATGAGACTCACTAACACTCTAAACAAGCTATTAATTGAAAACAGAATATGTTTTCAATTTTTAAATTCACTAAAAAAAACAACTTTCCACAATTCATTCCAATGAGGGGTCATAAGCTGAGTTTGAATGCTTTTTGAGAATAGCACTGGCTGGTTTTGGTCATTATGTTGGGTAAAGAGTTGATATAGATGAGATTTACACTAGGGCTGTGCAGTGCATAGGGTTAGTTACTCAGTTAATAATGATTTTTTTTTTATAACCAGAAAGTGTGACAAACCCTGTGCATTCACTTTCTGGTTATAAAATAATTGGTAACTGTCATATCAAACACTACATGAAAATGTACACTCACAGCCTTAGTGAGTACACATTTTCATGTTGTGTGTGATGCGGCAGTTACCAATGTACAGGGTTAGTCACATAACAGGGATGATCTTATTTATAAACAGACAGAATAGAGTGACTAACCCTGTGCATTGCACAGGATTAGATGATAGGCTACCATATCACACACTACATGTACATTAAATATACACTGACTAAAGTTGTAAAAATGCACAGGGTTAGTTGGTTACAGTAGGGTTCAAGATTTAAGGAGCTAATGGAAATATTTATAGTGAATTGTGGAAATTTTTTTAAAGTGAATTCCAAAAATAAAAACATATTCTATTTTCACTTAATAGTATGTTTCTACGGAAGTCCAAAAAAGGACTCTCCAGACATTATAGCTCCATGTAGGCGGTATACTAACTGAAGTGTCCTTTTTTGGAAAAACTCAATCTGTGACTGGATCCGTAATGTGGGAAACCCAAAATTCACGAAATAGATAGCCAATTAAGTACCTATGCAACAATTAACTTACTGCATTACGACTGCAAATTCCATATTTATCATTCTGACCTCACATCATGGACTTCAACTGGAGGTTTGGTTGCTCTGTGGTTTCGACATTGGCTTTCAAACTGAAAGGTTCATGGTTCTATTCCAACCAGGGGTAACTGTGTTCTGTCCTTGGGTTAGACACTTAATCCCGACTGACCATGTGGGGCCACGATGGTGCTGTGTAGTAAGGGTTACTGCACATCCATGGTTCACTTGTCTTCAAGCACTGCTAACCCTGCTTGTGGGGAGTTAGTACATTGGGGAGCTTGACAGTTGTCTGCTGCTGTCTGGTGGTTCTCTCAGAGTACTCTGGCTTCCTCCATCCATAAAACTGTCAGACCCAAGGTGACCCGGCTGCCAAAAGTGTTGTTAAACCCCCATAAAAATGGAATTCAACTACAGCTTCTCCCAAGACAATGGTGGAGGCCATCAAACAGTGTCAGTCTGGACATTCATTTATTTTGTCTTGTATGTGCCTGTGACAAAAAGATTGACACAATCACAGGTTATGAACTAAATTACTCTGTTGTTGTTCATTTTGCCTTTGGTTTAAATAATGGATGCTGATGTTTTGTTTCATCTCTGAAGCACTTTCCCTGAACATAGCTGCCATTTATGCTTGACATATAGGCGTAAAAATTACCTTCCAGAAAAATTTTAGGCAGGCAATAGGGATGCAGTATACCAAAATGCCAGGAGCCTTGTTGTTTTTAAAAACTGCCTGGATAGATATCAAACCTATGAACCCTGGTCAGTTCAAGGACATCAATTTTGGGGCTGCACAGTTAAAAACTGATTGGTCTACCACAATTAACCGAGCAACCGTTCATTTTGTGAAACTAGGATGTACTGGTATCTTGGACAGGAAAAGTGGGCTTTTGGGATCAAAGGGTTAAAACAAGGATTTTATGAAAAACTTCAAAAAAAATACTCTGCAGGTTAAGAGTTAATCAAGCTCTAAGAAGCATGAAAATGGCACTGCTTATGGCAGTTTATTAATTTATAAATTTAACCCTTTACACAATGCACACTGTTTCAAAATTTATTATTTGAATTATTTTTTGAATTTTTTTTAAATTTTAGTACTACTATATCATGTCGCTGCCTCATTGGAACAAGCTTGAGGAGCTTGTTCCAGTTAGGGGCAACATTATATGGTATTGTTGTATTGTTTGGAAAACTAATATTTTTTCAAGTGTTTAATTTGTAAATTATGCAGGTGGATGTTGCCGATTCGTTAGGTAAAGGGTTAAAATAAATGACTCTATAATGTCCCCAAAAGGAGCACAGTGGTTCAAGCAGTGGACTTCAAACCAAAGAGTCCATGGTCGATCCCTGCCAGGGATAACTGAGTAGTGTCCTTGGGTGAAGAACTTAATCGCAAGTGCCCACATGGGGGCACAGTGGCACTGTGTACTAAGGTGTATTACACGTCGCTGGTGCATTTGTCTTCAACCAATGCTAACCCTGCTTGTGTGGAGTTAGTACAATGGGAATTCTGACAGTTGCTCACTGTTGCTCAGTGGTTCTCTCCAGGTACTCCAGCTTTCTGCACACATAAAACTGTCTGACACAAGGTGACTCGGACTGCCGAAAGTGTTCATTTTACCCTCCAAAAAGGAAAAAATATCCCCCATGTATACAAATCCATGATGACCTGATTCAAACAGAAAAAAATTCAAAAATCAAATCAACAAAAATGCAAATCAGCAATATTTGAACATTAAATTCTCAATATACAAACCTTCATATTTATGATACTCTTCACTGTATAAAATCAATGATGCAATGATGGATAAAAATGGAACAAACCACTTCATGCTGTCAATGTTTGACAAATGTCTGAAAAAATTGTGAAGTTATATACATGAGTTTTAAGACCATTCCAATCAAGGTTAACTGGTTGAGTGCTGGAAGCCCAAATTTGGACACCATTGTGTAGTACAGGTACCACACCTTGAAGACATCATATTCTATGGAAAAGCTTTGAATTATATTTGCAGTGGAATTCTGTATGGATTTGCCTGGCTACAATTTATGGGAGAGTGAAATTCAGTATGGATTTGCCTAGCTACAATTTATGGGAGAGTGTATACTATTTTTCTCAGATCACTCACAAAGAACTCACAAACCTGAACCTCTGGCAAGTTGCAACACCCCTGAATCAGGAGTGAGAAAGAGTATACAGTGCCTGTTTATTCCACTCTCAGACAATCCAGTGCTGGTAGCCCACATTTGGTGAATACATAAAATAATATCTAATAAATAATATAATTCACAAAAGAATTAGCGAATCTCTTTTGCATTTTTGGGGCTGTAGGTCTGATCCTCCTTACCAATTTGTTGTGTCATCTTATCATCAAATACTATTTTTTTTACGCAAGTACTTATAGATAACAGGTAAAAAGGGCAAAGGTATTTCATGCATTTTACATAGAATCCTGAACTTCCATAATGACAGGTTGTAGTGAGATGAAATCCCAAACCTTCATACAGATAGTATAATAATCAAGACCCTCCTATAAAGTTTGAAATGTCTGTTAACATTCAGGATGCTTTTGGTTTCAATACAAGATTACTAAATCAATATTGTTCAATTATTCACACTTCAGCCTTAGGAGTGTACATGTAGATACCTTTTTGTTTGGGAGGAGAGAGGAGTGCAAGGAGGTTTTGGGCAAAGACCAAAATTTTTCAACAGACTTTATTTATTTATTTATTGGTGTTTAAGGTCACATATTTTTGCACAATGGCTAATCATGACCACAACATGAGTATCAACTCAAGACCAAGGATGAGCATTAATAAGCCATGTTGCCCATTTTAGAGAGGGTTTGCACTTCCCAAGCATTGGTGACTGGGTCATATTTTACCAGTAAAGCAGAGCCTGTTTACCACAGTAAACAGGCACTGCTTCACTTCCCAGGGTTCCTGCGGGGATCAACAGACTTTTAAAATTTGTTGACATATTTCAGATTGGAAACCAAATTTCTATAGTTTTGACACCCAACATAGGTTCATTATCAATAATATTAGTCTCAAAATATAAGTTTCAGAATAAAATATGAATAATTTTCCTCCCATTTTGCATAATTTTACCATGAAAAGGCCAAAAAAAATTCTGAAGAGAACAAAATTCTCCAACAAAATTTGGGTAGGAAGGATTATCTTCCCCCCCCCCCCCCCATATGCATCACTGTTAACAATCCACCTCACAGGATAAGAAGGTAAGACTTGCAAAGAAATTTCTTGATTAACTGAAAATTTACAAGTTTGTCTAAAAAATATAGCTTATGACCCCTCACTGGTTTGAACTCAATAATCACATTCCAATGAGGGTTCGTAAGCTATGCTTTAGGTAGGGCTGAAACAGTTGGCTCATTTTCGTAACCGACTAACCGAGAGCTATAACCGGATAATATCCGGTTATTCATGGCCATTATTTCACCGAATATGGGATCAAAACTATAGGAATTGGACAACAGTATTCTCAAACTATTCCATAGTGTTTATACAAACGAACGTTGTCGAGTACTCTACAACGTTCGTTTGTGTACACACTATGGAATAGTTTCTGTGATAGCTTATTACTCACGGAAACTGCCGATCATTAACAAAGTCTTGAATGCCAAAGTTGATTATTTCTCAATATATACAACACGGCTTTGATGTGTAATCTATCACAAAGGAGAAGCGGGAGATTTACTACGTTTTAAACATGGAATGACGATCACTATAGATATTTCGGATAACCAGTTGACAGTTTTTTCTAATTGGTTAGGTAGCTAACTGGTTTCAAACTGATTATCTGGTTAACCATTTCAGTACTAGCTTTAGGTGCAGAAATATTGAAAAATTATAAAATTTAAAAGGCAATTTTTGTAAACAGTGCCTATCAGATATAGCCCTTACATTACTAAAGGGTTAACCATCAAGTGTACTATTTTTCAACAGATCACTTACTAACAACTCATGAACCTGAACATCTGGCAAGTTGCAAAACTCCTGAATCAGTAGTGTGAAAGAATATATGGTGCCTGTTTGTTCCATTCTCAGATAATCCAGTGCTGGTAGACCATGTTTGAGCTTTATTCTACAGTGCTGGTAATATGACTTATATGTAAAGGTAGGGCTGCATGGTGTATTGATAAACTGATACATACAGGTTTTCAAACCAGTATCGATTGATTATCTGTCCAATTACAAAAACATTGGTTTATTGTCATTCACAATATTATTTGTTCAGACTGTGATGGCTCAAGTCATCGAAGGCATGCATTTGTGATGTAGTTGGAATATTTCAAATTCAACAGAACTTTAGCCATCACAGTCTGGACAAATCAAGTTTACACTACAGACCCCTCACTCTCCCAATCGATGAATTCAATAGTTGCATCACATGACCGTCACATGTATTTTTATTTATCCACAATTTAATTTTCAAACTGTTTTGATTTTTTTAAAACTGTTCTCCCAATAAAATCATATTATTCAAACTGCATCATCAACATCAAATCATGCTGATTTGTTCCAACTATGATGGCTCCAGTGCTTCAGATTGGTATAATTTGGGGACACCAGATGCAAGTCAAAAATGTCCCCAAAATATGAGAAACTACATGACCAGTCAATTTACATACAAATAAAATATAATACAGGGCTTTCTAAGACCTATTTTGCATGGTGCAAAAGTATTTCTTAAAAAATATCTTCATTTTAGATGGTTACAACAAGCTGTTGGTGGCCATCTCCTAATTTGGGACACCCTTCACCGGCTTGAATTTGGGGTAATAGAAAGGCCTGGATGGCTCAAGTACTGATTATGGTATGTATGATTACTACATATACATTCATCAGATATCTGAACAGTCTTTCGCTATATTGAAATACCGCAGTATTTTAATACCGATGCCGGTATTAAATTTCTAATACAGCAGCCCTGCTTAAAGGCTTCACATTCAATGGATGTGGTTAATATTATTTTTGAAGTGAAATTATTTGGTCTTTAAGGATTTGGCTAGTTATGATTTATGGAAGAGAGCTTGTAGGCACTCTCCCACAAATTGTAACAAGGAAAAGATACGTGAATTTTGAAGACCAAAAATAATTCCTTTCTATACCAGTTAACACTGCACTAACATATGAAAAGAATGGCATGCTGTTTGCAGCTTCACGAAATTTTCACCTAAATAAAAAGCAACAACTAATGTGCAATCTCATCAAAGCGAGATCACACGTTAGTTGTTGATATTTATTTCTGAAGAAATTCTGTTAAGACGTAAACACCATTGCTAGCATAGTGAAAAACAGAGATGGTGGAAAATTCAAATTGAAATTCTCCCCTTCAGGTTATCACTTTTTTACATAAAATAACCTGCTAATGGGTTACGATGTGAATTCTTGATTTCCAAGAATGGGGAGGGAGGGGTGGGATTGGGTATCTATAATATACAATGTATATCATAAGTTATACCTCAGCAGTTTAACTCTCCATACACTAATGTCAATATTCTGGAATTTCAATCAGCAAATTCTTCCCATAATGCAACTATGAATTTAACCAATTTAATCTTGTTTGACAGAGCTTACTGAGCAAGGACGTAACCGGGGGGGGGGGGGGGGGGGGGGGGGGGGGGGCACACACACACACACCCCAAATGTTTCGAAAAAAAAATTTTTTTATGAAGTTCGGATGTACCGGTACCGTATTAAGTTAACTATTGTCATTTGAGTTTATTATGTTATGCTAATGAATTAATGTCACTGATAATGTTACTTTATCCAGCTGGCCCAGAGGGATAAAGTCACGCATACAATTTTGTACACCTGTTGTCGATAGAGTATGCAATTAATTGAGGTAATTGATAACGAATTTAATCCAGCTGGCCGATGGGGATATGTTACACCTATAATGATTATGCTGTTTTTTGATATCCGGTATAACAAGTATAATGTATTGTATAACAGGCCAACGAGATCAGCCAGAAAATGTTTCAGAACATCTACGAACTGACATGTTTATTCAGTTATTAGACAAATTCAAAGTAGAACTTGAACGGCGATTTTTGCCCAGCAGTTTGCCTGTAATGAAGGTGTCGATACACCTCTGAGGTTTTCATCAG
Organism: Pictodentalium vernedei; assembly: GCA_031216915.1. Classification (NCBI taxonomy): domain Eukaryota; kingdom Metazoa; phylum Mollusca; class Scaphopoda; order Dentaliida; family Dentaliidae; genus Pictodentalium; species Pictodentalium vernedei. The sequence continues at coordinate 232,624,994 of CM062293.1, forward strand.
GTGCCTTTTTAGACTATGACGCGACGACAGCACCATGTGTTGAAATGTATTCGGATAGTTTGGACATTGACACTGTTTTGCTGAAAGCAGAGTTAGCTATAGCAGGCAGTCTGCTCATACACACAATTAATACTGACTTTAACCCTTTACCCAATGTAACAGCCAAAACGGCCAGTGCTCTTCATAAAAATCGCCAATTAATTTTTATTATTTTAATTTTTTGTCTCAAAAACATATGTTATGACCCCTCTTTGGAATGAGCTTGTTGCGCACGTTCCAATGGGTGGGTCATAACCTACATTTTTGAGACAAAAAGTGAAAAAATTTATAGTAATTTATATATTTTTTATACTTACCAATGACCTAGACATAGACGGTGCTAATTCTCAAAAATCTAGGGCCAAACACAAATTTTGCCCCCCAATCCACAAAATTTGCATCAAAAACCGAAAATAACATGTCCTAAATGGTCCTCCATACTTTTCCTCCACTGCGCATGCGCAGTGTCAAGGAGGTCTCGAAATTGGCACCAATTATCATTCTTACAAGCAGTGCCTGGTCAGTGCTATGTACTCAGCGGGGAGGTACAAGTTCCCAACTCTTGGGAGGGCCATCCCCGTCTGGGTCATTGGTAAGTATAAAAAATATATAAATTACTATAAATTTTTTAACATTTTTATACTGTACCAATGACCCAGACATAGCTGAATAGAAAAAAAGGCTGGAGGGCCTAGGACATAGAGGAAAATCCAATAAGCTCAACTATATATAATAGAGTTATCCCCTCGAGGAGTAAAGGAGGATTAGGCTTTACATGTATCTTTCTTATTTATGACAAATTAGAAAGACACAACACCTTTCATAATTGAGCACAATAACATCCATGTTCTCTATTAACATCCAGTATAACCCTTTATACTAATAATTTTTAAAGTAAGCCAATAAATAAAGTAAGTCCAGAGAATTGAAACTCTTTATAATCATTAAAAGTGTCCGAGGATTGCATATTAACACCCGTTTGACACGTGACATATACAAATGGTTCACACCGAGCTACACCTTAAAAATATGACATGAATGAATTTAAACATTAGCTTTACACTTTAAAACCATCCCGGTACCGACTCAGAATTACTGACTCCAGAGGAGGTATCCCCTTGCTTTTCACTATAAAGCAGGTGACCTAAGGGAACACCCTCACCCCCCCCCCCCCCCCCCCCCCCCCACTTCCCACTTGCCCTGGGTCAAATAGCCCAGAGCGAAGAGGACAGCAGGACAGAGTCACTGCCGGAACAGAAAGCCTGCGTAACTATAGTTGCAACTGTTTAGTGGACGACATTCTGAGCAACAGATAATGGACCTAAACAATGCAGGTCTCCAGAAATGGACTCAATATTTCTGAGATAAAAATTTGTGAATGTGGATGGCTGAGACCAATATGCAGCCTTCATTAAATCTGTAATAGCAACACTATTTGCGTAAGCCCAAGATGTAGAAAGAGCTCTTACTTCATGAGCCGAAATCTTGAGCACAGACTGCTGAGTTGAAGATAGATTATCATAAGCAGTATGGATAGTTAATTGAATCCATCTAGCAATAGAATGGACCATAATGTCCTTTCTATTAGGCATCAGAGACAGAAAGAAGCATTTTCGTCCCTTTCTGATAAACTGAGATCTTCGTTTATAAATACGTAAAGCTCTAACCAGACAGAGTAAAGGCCTATGCCTGTCTGAAGACGGAAGGGCCTTAATAACAATAGGTTCAGGATATTTATTAGGAGTCTGATTCTTAGCCAAAAATCCAACATTAGTAGTAAAGGTAATAGTGTTCCCGACACTACGATAGAGAGAATCATCCACAGATAGTGCATGAAGCTCAGTGACTCTTCTAGCAGAAGAGAAAGCTAAGAGAAATGCTGTCTTATAAGATAAGAATTTGAAGTCCACTGTCTCAAGAGGCTCAAATGGCTTTTCTTTTAGTTTAAGAAGAACCCAAGCTAAATTCCATTTAGGAATTAATCTAAGGGTTCTAGGTCTACTTATTGAGGAGTTTCTAACTAATTTAGATAAAGAGACATTAGATCCAATTTGTAAACTATCATGGTGTGCATAGGTATCAGATAACATAGACCTATAACCTTTAATAGTAACAGGCTGCAGTTTGATCTCATCAAACAAGTATACTAGAAAGTTTGCAATGTCTGGAATGGAGGGATCAAAAATATCAACAGAATGATCCCTACACCAACGACAAAAGACCTTCCACTTAGCCGCATAGTTTAGCGAAGAGGAGGTCCTCCTACAGTTAGAAATTGCGTCCACTGCTCATCCTGTAAAATGCTTTCTGTGCAAGAAGGACCTCACAACGGAAATACGTGAAGGTTGAGACCTTGCGGGTTGTGATGTAGTTGATGCAATTTCCCCTGCGAAAGATCCTCTCGAGGAGGAAGCTTCCGCGATATGTCCCACAGCAGACACCTGAGTAGATTTATCCACGGTCTCTGTGGAGACAGAGATGCTACCAACAGAATTTTGCATTGAGATTGTTTTATCTTTAGCAATATCTGCTGAATCAACGGTGCTGGAGGATACGCATATCCTATCCTTCCGTCCCACGAGATCGATAGAGCGTCTACTGCATATGCTCGAGGATCCGGACATGGTGACACATACGTCTGCAACTGATTGTTGAGCTGTGTCACAAATAAGTCTATCATTGGCCGCTCCCATTGGTAGCAAATCTGATTGAATACCTGTTTGTTGAGAGTCCATTCTGATGACAACAAGCAACCCTTCCGTGAAAGGGAGTCTGCTAATACATTCAGACGACCCGGAATATGACGGACCGAAAGTAGAACTTGGTGTTCTAGTACAAACAGAAGGATTCTTTCCATTAAATTGAATAACAGAATGGAATGAGTTCCTCCCTGGTTCCGAATATACGCTACTACTGTCGTATTGTCGGACAGGATTTGGACATGTGCTTTCTGAATAATGTTCATCCAATGACATAGCGCAAGCCAAATTGACATTATTTCTTTGATGTTTATGTGCTTGCCTAGAAACTGCGGATCCCAAAGACCCTGGCACTTCGAATCCATTGGGATCAATGTTGCACCCCAACCTGTTTGACTGGCATCCGTCATAATAGTAAAACTCGGATCCGGCAACTGCAGTGGAACTCCCTGAGTTAACCACTGAATGTTTGCCCAAGTCTGAATCTCTTGTTTCACTTGATTTGACAAGAGAACGTCTATATTGAGCGAATGAATCTTTACTCTCCAATTCTGAGTCAAGAAAATTTGGAGAGGACGAGTGCGTAACCGCCCCATCGGAATGAGATCTGCAGCGGCTCCGCACAGACCTATCAGTCTCATGAATTCTCTCACTGTGACTTTGTCTGAGTGAAGACAACAGCGAGCGTATCAACTGATTAATTTCGCTCTGGTTAACGGCAGACGAACGAGATTGTTGTGCGTCTCGAAGCTCATTCCCAAGTGGATGAATGACTTGAACGGCAACAGATCCGACTTCTCCTCGTTTATTATAAAACCGAGACGTCGGAGTAATAAAAGCAGATTCTGCACATCGTTCTGAACCATTAACTCGTTGCCGTAGCTCTGAAGAATGTTGTCCAGGTAGGCCGATGTTACCGCAGACGAATGAGCTCGGAAATGCATCATTACCGAGTTCATTATTCGAGTGAAAGCCCAGGGTACTAGGTTCAAACCGAAGCACATCGCTCGGAACTGATATACAACTCCTAGGACTGCGAAGCGTAGATACTTTCTGAATGTCGGATGTACCATGACATAAAAGTACGCATCCTTGAGATCTATGCTTGTAGCATAGTCGTTCACCCGAATACTCGCTCTGACTGATTGAATTGTCTCCATATAGAACTTCGGAGTGACGATCAGCTTGTTTATCCAGCTCTGATCTATGACTGGATGGAACGAGCCATCTGGTTTCGGAACCAGAAACAGATGGCTGTAGAAACCTGGTGATTCCTGGTCTTCTACGACCTCTACCGCGTTCTTCTCCAGAAAAGACTGTACTTTTGATAGAAGAGCATATCTTTTCTGCGGATTTGATGGAAGCCGAGTCCTCTTTGGACTTCGAGTTAATGGAGGCTTTCGTTTGAAGGATATTCTTAGTCCTTCCGAAATTAACCCTCGAACCCAGGGGTCGTCCGTAATTGACGCCCAATTGTTTACAAAACTCGACAATCTTCACCTACCGGAACACGATAGAGGTTCATACCATCACCTCCTGGACCTGCGAGGCTTGCGGAAGGAGAAACTACGTCCTCCATGACCCGCACCTCGCCCCGTCGACCTAGGGACGTCTGACCGGTTATCTCGGCCAGTATAACATCCCCTACGTGAGTCGCTGCCTTGACGGTCTCTAGAATAAGACCTAGAGGACGCATAGGAACCTCTATAGGAACTTCCCTTGGGCGTACTTGTCCCAGAAGTGCCTGTCTTACTCTTTTCTGCTGTATCCGACTTTTTAGAAGAGGATTTGAATAGCAGAGAATCCGAAGCTTTCTTAGTTATCTTATCATAGATTGCAGAAAGCTTGCCGTCGAAGAGAAGCTCTCCGGAGACCGGAGCGACTCTGAGAGAGTTTTTCACCTTCTATCCACGCGCGTGGATGTAGCTAGGGCCGCGTCACATCTAACCAACTCCAGGTTTGCCACTGAAAGGGCAGAGTTATATGTGGAATAAGCTATGGCCATCGAAAGAACTCTTAAGGAGGATTGTATATCCTGGAATTCTTTCCCTTCAAGACGTAATGATAGCGCTTTAGTAAGGTGATCTGTGTATGATAAAGCATCTAAGTTATTATTGTTGTTTCCAACGTCGTGGTTGGAATTGACATAGACGACGGTATAGACAATTCTAGGTCTTCAGCCTGGTCGTCTAGACGCAGAGGAACTCTCGGTATGCCCTGTCCTGCCGTTTCAAATTTATTCCTTGAATTGATGAAAGGCAGATGTAGAGCATTTGTGGACAAGAAACCATACTTGCTCGTTTTGGTAGCAAGCTTATATATAGCGTCATTCAATAGTTCAAATGTTCTTGTGACGTTATTGGACTGTGTCGGAAACTCAGGGACGATGTCCCTAAACCGATCAAAAAATTCTGTGTCCAGTGACGCTATCAGTCTCTTATCCGGCATCGCAGCATTCTGGTCCGACGGAACAACCTCTGGAAGATAATGCCGGATAAAATCTACGGCAGCTTTATGTTGTTCCGAAAGGGAAAACTCCAGATCCTCTGAATCCCTTTCGCCATCCTGTCGGACCATTTGAAGTTCTCGGTTGTCCGAACCTGATGCTTCAGCGGAGCATACTGACCCAGCATCGTCGGATAATTCCTGATCCGACAGAGATTCTGTCGTCTGCTGGGATGCTGCGATAAGTTGTGCTATTTGTGATAGCACGTCCGTCATTGAGGCCTGTGGAGCAGCGGTCTTACGTTGCTTTGCCGCTGGAAGCTCCCTGGACGTTGACTCCTGCATATTTCTTTTATGCGAACGTCCGGAGTCTACAGGCCTCGTGTCCCTGGCTACCGGATGGCATGACCTGGCCGCCATGGAATCCCTGATCGGCGAAGCTGGCTGGATATCCGTGGTCACGTAGCCAAGGTGCGGTCGTGTGTGCTGCCGTGCAGATGAGGAAGCCATATTGACAGTCGCTCCGGACTGTTTATATAACGGAGCGTCCTGAGTGGTGGACGTATGCTCCGAATGCGAAACATTTTGTACCACAACATCTGGTCCCAGATGTTGTTGTACGAGAGAGGGATCTCTCTCGCTCGCAGCCCGGATGGACCTGGACAAGCTAGGAACCGGACTAATAGGCTTCCTCCGTTCCATCCTCTGATCCGTCGTCACTGGGTGTGCACTTTGTGTTATTATAGTGCTCGCATCACCCAAATCTCCTTCCTGGACCGCAACGAACGAACCGGGCTGCCGAGCCATTCGATGAATGGTTGCCACACTGGGCGAGCTAGCGGACGCCAATGCCGTCGATCCTACTAGGGACCTCTTAGGCAATTGACGTATTTCCATGAGCACTTTTGCCGCTAGCTCTTCATTCAACTGTGACGACGGAGGCACACTTTTGGAAGACATCATGGAAACATCACCCTGTTCTTGTTCCTCTGAAAAAGAGATTGAAAAACTAGAGTGACCCTGCGGATAAAGGACCGGCATGGACCTATCCCCGCTAACAATATACCATGACACACGTTTCCAATGTTTGTCATCCCAATTGACACACACTGAGCAGGAGTTAGTGCGAGTACACTGACTACAATTAATACAATGATTATGAAAGTCAGAGGAAGATTTCCTCTTATTACAATTTGAACAATATCCTTTCATTGTGAAAAGAACACAAACAGTCCTAGTACTCGCACCAACCCCTGAAAACAAAGATACATAATAACATGATCCATTAACATATAGAAAAAATAAATGAAATCAAAAAAAAATTTTGAAAAAATATTTTTTCAGAAAAGCCCAAGTTTCTGAAAGTAACGTTGAGCCCCAATGGATCCCCAAAATATTTCAAAAAAATTAATGCAACACTTACGTATAATAATAATGTATCTTGTTATGATTAAACTAATACCAAGGGTATGTTTCAGTGAGCTATTCCGGTATACTTGGTTTATTGTGAGCATGCGTAGACACACGGAATAAAAACCAGGTTGTTTTATTGAGCAGTTTATATTCTGGTTTATCATTCTGGATTAAACCAACTAAACCTCCTTGAGAGCAGGGTTATCTGGTTTATCATTCTATTCTTGACATGCGCAGTGGGACGCACATAAAAGTTCTACGCCTCGCACAACGACAATAATAAAACATTCAATTTCGAGTGTCAAAACAGAAATAAACAGTGCAAGGTTCATGAAAAATGCTATAACACAAGAGAGAGAAACTATAAAAAAAAAGTTAATAGCATTTATTTAGCCCATAAAAGCGGCATTTCAAAAATATTCGATTCTCAACTGAGCGGGTGTTTTTCTCTCAGAAAAATTGTTACAACTTTCAGAAGATCCTTTTTGGCCATTTTATTTCCATGATAGCAGTCACGCAATTTTTGACACCATTACTGGAAGGTTTCTGATGAGGGCCTTTTTAACGATGGGTTTCTGAGATTGTTTAAAAATGAAAGTAGGGATATGTTTCCCACGCTTTCGATGTCCCCCTCCTAACAATACTTTCACGCATCGCGTTTCCTAGCAACATCAAACAGGGGTTTATGTGGAATAGTATTCGCATTAAACATATCGTTCTGTTGTGATTTCTAAACCTAGTTTAGGTTTACATGGAATAGTAAACTAAGTAAACCGGAATAGTTCACTGAAACATACCCAAAGACAAGAAATCACTCTCAACAGAAACCGTTGTCAATGTAAACAAGAAGTGTATAAAAACCGGAAACATGACTCCAGGCACTGATAAACATGGCCCGAAATCAGTTACCAATTAAAACACTATCTGATGCAAAACAGAGACTTCCAGGGAAGAAACTGCAGAACATCAGATGGTAGATGCAGAACACAACGCCTAAACACCCATGGGTGAGGACGTAAACATGGGGGAAAAAACAGAATTCATTCTGTTACCAAGCCAAAACTCTCAAGAAATTTTAGTAATAATATTACAGAAAATATGCCAAAAGCATGGGAGAATAGCAAGGGGGAACTAAAGGAAAGGGAGAGAGGAAACACTGATCAAGCAGTGTAACTTCATAGCAAGAATGACAACAACAGGCCCATGCCTTGAAATTAGGGAACATAACATAATTTCATAAAAAAATTTTTTAAGTTACAGCCCTGATTATTTCCTGCCACTAATTTTTCCTCTCCTCCTTCTATTTCCTCTTTAGATCCACCATTTCTCTAATATTTATGTGTCTGGCATCATTTAAACTGAGATTTACAAGCACAAATATCAGTTAGATGTGAACTGATGAAGGGCCAAACAAAGAATGATAATTGGCGCCAATTTCGAGACCTCCTTGACACTGCACATGCGCAGTGGAGGAAAAGTATGGAGGACCATTTAGGACATGTTATTTTCGGTTTTTGATGCAAATTTGGGGGGATTGGGGGGCAAAATTTGTGTTTGGCCCTAGATTTTTGAGAATTAGCACCAGCTATGTCTGGGTCATTGGTACAGTATAAAAATATTGTATATTCAAGAATTTTGTTTGCATGTGTCATCTGCTTTTCATGTTAGATAAAGGGTTAAACAAGAATTTCAGGTACTTGAAAGACAATTCCTTACACAACACTGCCAAATTTACAAAAAGCAGTTAAGCTAGCACTCACCATACCAGTGTCTTCCATGTCATTTGAACGCAGTTTTTCAGCTCTCAAATATATTAAAAACTATCAGAGAAACAAAATGGCCAACCAAAGATTGTCAGACTTAGGGGTCATATATATGTCATCCAAAAGGAGTAAAATGTTACTCGAGATTCCATATGATGTTGCTGATAAATTTGCAAAACGAAATGGTAACACTAGAATATCTCTATATTGACCACCTTAGCCAGTATTGGTGTTCTGTACGAGTCAAAGTAAGAAGTAGCATAGCCGCTATAAACTAAGTATCCCACTGCCACTACACCAATAACACAAAAACCCGACAACATTTTCTGGAAAGCCCACTATGATAGCTTTCTATAAAATGGTGTAACATTGTTGTGTTATTTGTGTAGTTAAAGAAAGATGCATAGTTTATAGTGGTTATTCTACAACTTATTTTGACTTGTACTGTATGATGATTACTTAATAAAATTGTTTTAACCCTTTAACCAAGGAATCGGCCGCATCCGCCCACGCAATATGCAAATTCAGCACTTGAAAAAGAATTATTTTTCAAAATATTTCAACAAAACCATATCATGTGACTCCTCATTGGAACGAGCATCTTCGAGCTGGTTCCAATGAGGGGTCACATGATATGGTTTTGTTGAAATTTTTTTTAAAATTCTAAAAAATTATATTTAAAATAATAAATTTTGATATTGTCTGCGTTGGGTAAAGGGTTAAAGTGTGAAGAATTATTTATGTTTTTGGTGCCCCCCCCCCCCCACCCCCAAAAAGACAGACCCTGGTTATGTGCCTGTTACTGAGGTCTGTCAAACAAGACTGAATCGGTTAAATTCCAAGTTGCATCAGGGAAAGAATATTCTTGTTGATAATTTGATATTTGACATCAGCGTGAAGGGAGTTAAGTAAATTGGAGTCAATATCCACAATAAAAGTTTTCTTTATCCCAATTCTTCCTTCAATGATATTATCTCTCACTTTCTCTGCTTCAAGTACAGGAGACTGCGACAGAAGTTTATGAACAACATGTGCAAGATATACCCAAAATTCAAATACCTAAGCCATGTGGACAAGGTAGGATTCGTCTTTGGTTGTCAGGAAGATAAAGTTAGTTAATCTTGTAGTCAGTCAGTACATTTATGATATAGTCAACATAAGAAATTGTGCATGAACTCTACTTTGATCAACCAACTAGGCTAGGGAGTTAGGTGAAATTTGGGTGACATAATTTCTTAACCACGTCTCTAACTAACACAATATGTATATATGCATATGTCTATGTGTGTGTGTGTGGGGGGGGGGGGGGGGGGGGATTTGTCTTGTGCATATATGTTGGTCTGCGTGGGGGTGTGATGGGGGGTGTTTAAGCTGAGTGTTGTAAGCGCGTGTGTCTGGATGTTTGTAATTGTAAGTGAACAAGTCATGTATACTGGGTGTGTCATCATCTGTGTGTAAGTTCTGTGTGTTTGGGTTTGGGTGAACTCATATGAGTGTGATTTTGAATGCTTTCTTCAATTATATGTATGTTTTTGACATATATACATTTGGAAAAAAGTTTTGCAACACCCCATACTGTCAATGTTATCATCATGTCTTTACCAATTATAACCAATGTGTCAAAAACATGAAACAAATGCAATATTTGCAAAAATGACACACCTGGGAGTAATTAAAAGATAAATGCAACTCAGACAGAAGCAAATTCACCAGTTTATTCAGAGGATAAAACAAGTATCACAAAATGACCTTTCAGAAGGTGCTAACAAGTATGACTCTGTGAGGACACCTGTGTAGTTACTGTACAGTTACTGCCTTCTAATCATTTGGGGTTAACACTAGTTTCCATAACAGAACACAATGTCAGTATCTGGTGTAACCCCTGCCAATGCCAATAACATCTCTATCGCTCCTCATCGAGTGAATAAGATGTTGAAAGTGACATTGAGGTATACCATTCCAGTCCTGATGAAGGGCTTGTTCCAATTCTGCCAGATTTTGTACTGGAGGACCCATCATATCCCATACACGTTCAATCGAATTGAGATCCGGACTCCTGGCTGGCCATGGTAGAGTTGTTATTGCCTCCTGACATAAACATTTGACAACAGCATGTGCAAGGTGTGGCCTAGCATTGTGATCCATGAAGACTGGCCTTGTGTTTAGAGGATGATTGTTGGAATAAGGTACAACCACCCTTTCTAAGATTTCGATGATATACCGTTGCCCAGTCAGATTCTGTCTTACAGTGACAAGGTCGAGTTTGCAGTCAAGTGACTTGCATCCCCACACCATAATTGAACCAAAACCAAATGGAACTTGCTCTATAATATTCCTTTGAGCATATGCTGTGTTGCTTCATCGCCATATTTGAGTTCTGCCATCAGACATAAACAAAAGAAATCGACTTTCGTCTGACCAGTGGACCTTTTGCCATGATGCCAAATTCCAATCATGTCGTGCCTGGCACCAAGCCAGTCTTGCTGCTTTATGAACCTGAGTTAACAGAGGACATCTGATAGTTCGTCTGGCTCTATATCCAGCTGACTTGAGTCCATTACGGACTGTTCTGTCTGAAAGGCGATGAAGTGGTAGCCACTCATGTTTTAATACACCACTTGTCAGGAATGGACTGTGGCTGGCAATTCTCAAAAGAGCTGCATCTTCTCTGACATTTGTCACGCGTGGTCTTCCTGAACATTGACGATCTTTAACATCATGGGTTTGCTGCTGCTTCCTTATCAAACAGCTGATGGTTGACGGATGGTGACCAACATCTCTTGCTCTAGCTTTCAGTGACATACCAGCACTTCTTATGCCAATAATTTGCCATCATTTAGCAGCTGATAATTGGGGAGGTCCCATATTTGATTACGAACAATTAACTCAATCGACTATTCATGTTATCAAAATTTCCACATGATTTGTTGAACCTGCAGTTTGGCCATGTGAGGGGTACATCTAGTGCATGAGATTCATGCCATCTATAGCTTGTGCAAACCTCAACTGAATGTGTGGTGCGCTAATAGGCTTATAATTATCACTCAAATACATAAAATTATTTTACCAGTGAAAATGGTTAAATAGGGTGTAAATGTATTGGGTGTTGCGATACTTTTTTCCAGGTCTATATTATGTTTAAGTCGTAATGTACCATACCCATATTTATTTATTGGTGTTTAAGGTCACATACTTATGCACAATGGCTAATCGTGACCGTGACAGTTTTACAGAACCACCGAGCATCAACAAACAACTGTCAGCTCCTCAACATTCTAACTTTGTTCAAGTTCCGCTCAAGCAGGGTTACAGCAGTTGAAGATATGTGCACCATTAACGTGCAGTACGCCTTAGTACACAGTGTCATTGTGCCCCCATGTAGGCAACCGGGATAAAGTGCCTTGCCCAAGGACACAACATGTGTCATCCCGGACGGGGAATGAACTTGGGACCTCTAGCATAGAAGTCAAATAGTCTACAACTGAGCCACCGCACACCCACCATACCCATATGATTGTGGCTGTGCAATAAACTATTCTATTCATGCTCTCTTTTAATTCTTGGAAGATATTCAAAGAATCAGAAACATGACTTGGAAGAAGAGTGTAATGAATAATTCTCTTTTAGGCTTGTGAAAAAAAATTATTGCTTCTCCAGGTTTTCAGGCCATTTTTCTTGAATTTTGGGGGGAGGCTTTTTCTTCATTCCTTGAAAACAGTTTGAAATGTCTCAGAAATTTGAAATGTTTCACAGTCTCCACCATATTTATTGCACATCAAATCATCAAATGGTCATGGCTAGTTTTGCTGATTGTAGACTTTGTGTCTGAATTTCTTACTGAAATGTAAAGGTTTGTGCGCATAAGAAGCTGGATTGCTGGGTAACTTTGTGTTATGACCTGGCAAATAGGAGTCTCACACCCCTCCATATCTTTGCTCATGCTTAAATATATTTTCAAAGACCAGAGATGGGCAATACACCAAAAAACTAAACTGACACCGATATTATGGAGATGCCAAAAAAAATGAACCAAACTAATCATTGAATACCAAAACCATCTGAATTTTTAAATTTCCTACATTTGCTCTTTATAAGGCCTTGTTGATGCTTGGTGGCAAATGAAGGTTTAAATTTCATGAAATAAGTGACTGATTTTCTTTTCAGTTTCGTTAAACACTAAGTGCCTGGGCAATTGTCTGAAATTCCCATTAGACTACAACCTGTACATGTCAAGTTGCCAAGCAGTGATTTCTAGCCAAGTCTTGGCTGCCTTAACAGACAACCAAGACATGACTAGAAATCACTGCCCAGGTGATTTGTCTATTGCCAGCACAACCTCCTAAAAATGGCGTATTCAGGGTACATGCTCTAAGATCACGAACAACTGAAATAGGCCTTTAAATGTTAAGATGTGGTTAGAACACGTCACAAAATTACTGAAGATATGATTTGTGTTGGCAAAAGAATGCCATTGTTTAGCTCATTGACTGTGGCATTTGTAGTGCTATGGTAGAATGATACAAAAACAACTTATTCTGTATTTGCATGGGGTGGGAATTCCCCTTTGGTAAGTAAGTAATCTTTTATTTCTGTGACATGTGTATTGTACATTTATCCAACATTATAAGAAAAAAACAATTATGTGATTACTATCAGCAAATCTCAGTCACGTCAGATTCCGAATCAATACCCCCTAAAAAAAAAAGATACAAAACGCAAAATTCCAATATGCCCATTTCTATTGAAGACAATGAGTTTTGGTTTGGGTGAATTATCCACTCTGCAGGTGTTTATTGATAATTCATTCTCTCCATGATTTTCATGTGAGCTTCACAACTGGTTAGTTTAAACCTTTTCCTAATGTACCAGCCAAAACTAGCCAGAACTATTTACAGTTCATTGCAATGAGGGGGTCATAAGATGGGTTTGTGAGACACAAGAAGAAGCATTTTAGTTCAAGAATTTTTTTCTGCATGTGTCATCTTTGTTTAGCTCCTTAGATGCTGCTGGCGGATATCCCTGCCCAGGACACAAAATCTCTTGCCACTGAAATAAGTATAATTTGGGCACATTTAACCACATTTACTCCTGTAAATTGAATAGACTTTTTGACCAATAATTTCTTCTCGAGTTAAATTTAGATAAATTTTTTATCAAATCTTGTCATGGCTGCTTCAAAGCAGCCACGACCAGACTTGATGAAAAATATATGGAAAATATTCAGTGGGTTAAGAGTTAAAGGGTTAACCAGTCATCAAAAGAATCTGAAGTAAAACGAACATTGAGCACTATTTTGAAAAAAAAAAAAAAATTTATTTATTTATTTACTGGGGTTTAACGACACTTTCAACAGCCAGGGTCATCTCGTGTCGGATAGTTTTACAGGTGGAAGAAGCCCGGAGTACCACCGAGCAACTGTCAGACTGGAAAAAATAAAAAAGCAGCTGTGTACATTCACCCTGATATTTCTTGGGTACTTTTGATATAGTTATTCCTAAGTGTTTGGGAACTTGAGCCTTCAAAAACTTCCAAGGTGTTCTAATGGCACAGTAGCAAGCCAAGGGGGTGGGGGAGGGGGTGAGTGGGAGGCATGGCCCCTCTAAAAATTACAGTGACCCTCTTCAAAATGGGAAAATTAAGGCAACAGAGGGTCCCAGATTCACTATCAGGGTATTGAATTTTAAAACTTTCTTGGGGAGCCTGCACCCCCACCAATGGGAGAGGAACTGTAGGCCTGAGGTGAGGTGGACATGGCCCTCCTATTGGTGGGGGTTCGTGGGACCCCCTGAACCCCACCAATGAGAGGGCCATACCTACCCCCACCACAGGCCTGTGGCCTTTGGATATGCCTGTGGCATATATCGACCTGGCACCCCTAAAAAAATTATCCCCCCCCCCCCAAAGGAAATCCTACCTACACCACTGAAATGACATGAAAAGTTATTTTTCCCCAGGAAGACCCAGGACTTTAAGCTTTGGGGATACAGAATCTTAACCCAGCACAAGGTGAAATGAAACAGGAGAACAAATTATTATTCTGCAGCCATTGCCACCAGAAAAATATTCTGTCCAATACCCCTCCAATACTTCATTTAGCCAAGCCCTGGCCATGGTATGGAGTGTCATCTCTGACATGATTTAACTCTGTCTACCCTGATGGTATCTTCCATGTCAATCCGACAGGTATCATTTGGAAAAGCTCATGCCCACTATTTGGAGTTGACTAATTAATATTTTCAAAGTGAAGCACCAACGCTGCACATTGAAAATATTGTTTGGTCCACTCTGCAAATTCATGGAGTCGTCCTATACTTTATGCAATTATGATGCATTATGTTCTGGACCGAAAAATGAATCTTTGGGGTTCTAAGGGTTAATAGGTAAAAGGTTACTTATTTATTAATTGGTGTTTAAGGTCACTTTCAGCATCTTTGATTATATCATGACCGCAACGTAGGTATGAAGTCAAGTTTAATCAAGTTTAGCCATTTGTTTATACCGGTGCTGGCCACTTTAGAGGACATCCAAACACAGGCATTGTCGTTCTGGGCCTTGTTGTAACAATTAACTTCTTAACTGCTGTAAAAGAAGCACTGCTCCACTTCCCAGAGTTCCCACAAGGGTATATGAAGGATTAAATTATGCTCTTTTTCTGCAGTCATAATTTGTAATCGCTGCTCATAGCACCCTCCTTCCACTTCCCTCCTGATAGGAACTGGAAGAAAGGGGTAATGACCAGATGGTCCTGGTGAGGACTATTTCCACTGTTGATTAGCGGACACCACATTCATTCAATACATTATCTAAACCAAAATAATTTACAATGTTTTTTTTGTGGGGGGGGGGGGGGGGGGGGCTGAAGGCATCCCCACTCCAAAGGATTTACACCTCAGTTGGGGTTACGCTATCAGCAGAACTACCTGCTCTCACAATTAGCATGAGGCAAGCGTGTTTCTAGTGCTTTTCTCTCAAATATTGCGTATGTTTATAACACAGTAGTATTGCAAGAAGCGCCGAATGTGCAACACACATGAAAACTTTAAAAAAAATTCTCTGCTATTTCTTTTGCAACAAGCCAAGGACGTGGTGTAGCAAATGTCATATATTATGAAATCAGTATTTTGGTGCTTTTCAAGACGAGGGCTGCATAATCCACTGTGAATTTCCCATCCAAGTGTCGTTTTTATCAAGAGGATGACCAACTTTCTTTCAAGCTGTTTCAGAATGGTCAACAATCTGCAAAACTTCCGGTATCTTGTCCACTGATCAAAGACAACATCCATTGCCGCTCACCCGTGCACGCAGTGATTTATTTCATCATTAACTTCTCACCTGTCAAATCTTGCAAATTCATCAGACGCATTTCACAAAATGTTATTCAAATTTTATACCATTTGTCGTATTTTTCAAAATTAGCTTTTTATCCCTCATCACATTGTCGCCAAAGGACTCTGTTCAGCAAAGGATAAAACATTTCCACAACAGAACCGTAACCAAAGACCAGACGGTAAAAAGGGCAGTGGCGTAGTCGTGGGGTGGGGGGTGGGGGTGGGGGTTATGGGTAGAGGTGCTAGGGGGCCATAGCCTCCAAAAATTTACAAAATTGAAAAATTAAAGCACCAGAGGGTCCCAGATTCAGTCTCATGGCATTGCATTTTCAAAATTTTCTCGGAGGACCCCCTCCACCACGACTCGCCACCAATGAGAGGGGGATCCCATTGGCCTGAGGTTGGGTGGGTATGGCCCTCCCATAGGGAGCCCATTCCCCAATCCCCACCAATGGGAGGGCTACTCCCACCTCAGGCCTTCGGATTTGTCTGTGCCTTAATTATATCGACCAGGCACCCTCCCAAACAAATTATGGCCCTCCTCAATAGGTGGGGAACGCAAGCGTTCACAGGATGGAAAGCAGGGGCGTAGCAAAGAGTGTTAAGGAAGTGTCTGACACTCCCAATAATTTTTCCAGTGGGGATACTTGTGTCTGAAATGGAGTCTTAGATATGGATTCTGTCTTGCTACTGAGTATTTCTTGCGAGACTTGATTTGACGCTAAGCCTCGTGTCACAGACACATGCAGTCGATCACACAAATGGACGTCTGTGGGACCCATTTCGGGAAGCACGACCAATTTAGAGTACAGTACTATTTAATTGAATAATATGTTGCTGCACAAGTACTACATGCATATTTTATTCATCTACAAATACATTTCCATACAACTTTGAGTTTTGACTGTAATGCCAGCTGATTGGCGAAGGCATCCCTTCATGATATGTTTCAAATATCTCATAAGTCGGTTCTTGAGCCATCGCAGTGGGGACAAATCAGGTTTACACATCCCTCCCCCCCCCCCCCCCCCGTCCGAATTGATCATCCTAGCAACGCCACTGGCGATAGGGGTTCTTCTCACTTAAGGGGCACTATTCCCCCCACCCCACCCCACACCCGATAAATACTGGTCTGAAATTCGACTGAGATTGACTGATAGGGCAGATTGCACGTGTACAACTGGAGATTCCAGGTGAGAAAACGGGTAACAACTATTCCTACCAATGTTTTTCAAATATCTCCCGGGAGCTCCATCCGTAAAATTTCCCATGTTCACCGCTTAGTGAAGTGCGTATGCAATGGTAAAAGGCGATGATGATCTGGATGAAATTTGCATCCAGAGCCGGATTACGATTTTCTAGGCTCCTGGGCTGCAGATACTGTGAGTATGTGAGGCCCCCAAGTGATAATTTTCAAAAGCACGCAAATCGAATTTCGGATTCTTGAAATCAGTTTTTCAAATTCTACAACATAATGTCAACATTTAGCCCGCATAGATGG
The DNA here is from genome assembly GCA_031216915.1 of Pictodentalium vernedei. Taxonomy (NCBI): domain Eukaryota; kingdom Metazoa; phylum Mollusca; class Scaphopoda; order Dentaliida; family Dentaliidae; genus Pictodentalium; species Pictodentalium vernedei. The sequence continues at coordinate 232,642,182 of CM062293.1, forward strand.
GTGAAAGTATAACACAACAAAAAGATAAGAGATATTGTGATATTTTCTAAACTAAAATAAGTTTTTAAATTTTAAATTTATTTGACAACTTGTCAAATAAATTTAATATTTCAAAAACTTACATGACAAGGTTAAACAAAATTAAAATTTAAAAATGTGCTTTGCGTAATTTCTTGGTAACAAATTTCTCCAAAACATCATAATTGAGCCCTTTTAAAGAGATAATTCAGTATACTTATACTTTCATACTGCATTAACACATGAAGTAACTTTTCACAGTAAATTAATTCCACTTAATATTTGGAAGCCCTCTGCTGGCGAAGGCCCCTGGGCTGCAGCCCATAAAGCCCACGCCTTAATTCGGCACTGTTTGCATCGCATTCTCATTCAACATTTGGGTTATGATTCGCACCTCTGATTTCAGAGTGTGAAGACGTTGATTGATTTCACTCAATGGCTACTTTGGATATTCCAGTAAAACTGCAGAAAACTATCTCAGCTCTGGGCGTTTCTTGCCCTCTCACCTGGACTTTACTAGGAGAAAATCAAGAGCGTTCACGTGATCTTGGAATTCGAGATTGAAGACACCACACCACCCCCCTCGGGGAATGGTAGTTCCTTTGGTGAGAGGACCCCTTCTCAGACTGATCCTCACCCGAGGGAGTCCGCAGGCCCTGGAAAGAGACAGAAAAGACAGAAGAGGAAGAAGAAGAGCCCGTCCACCAACCGAAGGGATGTCCGACGCCCGGAGGCTTTTTTGGAGAAGGAGAGAGAGAAAGGTGGGGAAAGGGCCAGAAACAGCCGCCACTTCCCCTCCCATTCCCACAGACAAACCCAACCAACTGCCGGCTCCCCAGCCAGAATTGTTGGTTGAGGAACGTTATTGTATAATAGCCATCACCTCCATTAATGTCGACAAAGGAGGTGATGGTTATTATACAATAATCGTAGGCCGAAAAGGGCTTGCCCCACACCGTCCCTGCGCGCCTTCGGCGCGCTAAAACCATTAGTTTTGTTTAGAAATAAAATTTGAATATGAAAAGAAAGATTTCAGCGCGGCAGGGACGTTGCGGCACAAATAGCCCCATTCCACCCTTTATGGCTGTTGAACATTTTGTCATGTCTGGATGTGACAAAGAAGAAAAATGAAAAGGAGTAGGTAGGCCTAGATTAGCGCTGCCTTGAATGTTTATTCTTTATTCAAGGAGAATGGTTTCAACGCACCATGGACGTTGGTGGGGGCGAATAACATTTTCCCACCCTTTATGGCCATCGAACTTCTTCTCATGTCTGGGTGCAACAAAGGATGAAAAGATAAGGAGTAGGGAGATTAGCACCGGCTTCAATGTTTGTTCTTCATTTAAAGAGGCGGTTTGATCGGAAATTCTGTCCCGGTGTTTCGGTTTCCTATCTCATCCGTAGTATTTAATGGATGTCTATTCTGTGACTCTCTAGGATTCACGGATGATGGTTCCTATTTCCTTGTCAGTCTCCTCGCCAGGGCCCCTGGTCCAGACGAAGTGGAGCTATTGGAGATGAGGGTGTCAAAGAGCTAGTTTCCATCTCCGCCTCATTGTCGTTATGTACCTTGCTGTCACCCTATTCAAGCCCAAGCCACTGGGGTGGGGGGAGGGGGGGAACGGGACTGCGAATAGGGGTGAGAGAACTTTCAGGAGCTGGCAATGGCCTTCTTTACTCCCTCTTCTCCTTCTCCTCCATCTCTTTTCGCATGAACTCCCCTCCTTCAATTTGGGGTGTTTCATATAAGCTGACGGATTGCTGCGTGAATTATGGCTACGGTGGTCCTAACTGTATTACTTGGTTGTCTTCTTGGGCTTCTGGCTGGATGAGAATTTCTGTGAGGGGGCACATGCCGGTTGGACCTGGTGCGTGTATTTAGATAGAAAGAACACTCGCCCTATGGGCTGTTTCAAAAAGATTATGTAACACCTTTAAATGACACTCTTTGGGTTCTTCGTATGAGCTGATGGATTGTTGCTTGGGTTTTGGGCTGTGGTGTTCATATGTCATATTATTTTGTTGTCTATTTGGAAAGGCACTCGCTGGTGGATGAAGTTTAGAAGAACGAACACATCCGCCGGGTGGGCAGTTTTAAGAAGGCTGTGGAACGGCTTTTGACATAACGCGATTTGGGCAAGTGCTATTTCTATGGCAATGGATATGCCGCTCTTAGTTTGGCTGTAAGGATTCCAATTACATGAATTAATGGTGGGCACTTTCGGTGATATCGCTGATGTTAGTGGTCATTTTGAAAGCTAGAGTGAGGAGGCTGGTTATGAAGCCTTCTTTATTGTGTTATCGTGTTGTAATTTGCAATGAAATGTCACATTTAATGAAAGGGTGGGATGTCGACAATGGAGGTGGTGGCATGCTGTATGGGAACTAGAAGGGTATGTGCAGATGGTTTAATGTGTAGCATTTTATCGAGGAGAATATAGGTATCTTGGAACTAAAAGTTACGTGGATTACACGAGTAGTGGATACTTCATTTTCAAATCGGAAGATGGAATGAGATTTGTTTGCTCTGCCTAAAGGATCATGCAGTTCATGCTTAAAATCGGCCCAAATGATAAATATGTCATCTCGGTGGTGTTTTCGTTTATAGCGTTTATCCCCCACCCACATGTTTAGGGATGTTTTTTCTTCATTCATGTGCGGTGAGATCTGCAATTTCGGCGCAGCATTTCCACCCATATGTGCGACTGGAGTTTGTGGATACATTTGGTCATTGGGTGAGAACTCATGCACTGACGGCTAGGCACAGGGCAGTGGAAGGGCGGGTTATTGTTAAATGCTTTTCTCACAGCAGCCATGGCTTCATCACGAGACATGTTGGTTTGCATGTTAGTTGTGAGTTATGTCGCCAATATAAGGGGAGCGTTCTTAGAAAAGTGTTCCTCACGCCATCATCATCACCTCTGAATTCAGAGTGTGAACACCCTAATCAAGATTATGGAAACACTGGAATTTCCAGCGAGACTGAAGAAAGCTATAGCAGCTCTGGGCGTCTCTTGACCTATCACCTGCACTATCCAGGAGATAGGTAAGAGCGCCCATCTGACTCTGGAGTTCAAGGTTGAAGGAGAGATCAAAACACCACCCTCCTCGGGGAGAGGTAGCACCTTTGGTGAGAGGATCCCCTCTCACACTGGTCCTCACCTGAGGAGATCAGGAGGCCCTGAAAAGATGAAGAGAAAAGGAGTCCAGCAACCAAGCGAAGGGATTCCCGTCGCCTGGAGGCTTTCCTGGAAAAGAAGAGAGAGAAGAGTGAGGAGAGGGAAGAGCCAGAGGCAGTCATCATTTCCGCTCCTACTCCCACAGAGGCACCCATCTTGCCTTCAGCTCCACAGTTGGAGACGCCAGATGTGGACAACTCTGTGGAGACTGAGTTGGAAACGGAAGCTGTCTTCTCGCCACTTCCCGATCCCCACTCGCCTCTCCCTTCGATGCCAGAAAGCCCAGCGTCAGAAGAAACTGCTCAACAGATAGCCGAAAAGTTCAAGTCCGATCTGGAAAACACCGAGAAGAGAGAGAAATGTACGCGATTGAAAGTGACAGGCAACACCAAGAGCTACTGGCATTAATTAAAGGAACGGACACCTCAACAAAACCAGGGGCAGCACAACAACGGGGGTATATGGACGATTCGGACCATGTACGATTCGGACCAGATTTTTTTTGGATGATTCGGACCAGATCTATGGACGATTCGGACAAGATTTCTGGACGATTCGGACCAGATTTCTGGACGATTCGGACCATGCTTATGGACGATTCGGACCATGTTTATGGGCGTTTCGGACCAAGTTTTTGGGCGGTTGGGATCAAGTTTTGGGGCGATATGGAGCATGTTTCTAAGCCATTTGGACCAAATTATCAGACGCTTGCATGATTCGGGCTCGGAGTCGGTTTTTTGGTTGATGTTCTTTAGAAATTCTAAAACAATCAATAAATAAAAAATGAACTGACAAGATCCGTCACTGAATAAAAACTATAATGACTCTCGGGTAACACAGGGGTTGGGGGGGGGGGGTTAGAGAGAGAGAGAGAGAGAGAGAGAGAGAGAGAGAGAGAGAGAGAGTATAGTAGTACTGTTAACTATCCAGGAAAAAAGGCTTGAGCGTCCACCTGAATCTGGAGTTCGAAATTGAAAAGAACACAACACCAACCCCTTCGGGGAGAGGTAGTACCTTTGGAGAGAGGATCCCCTCTCCCACTGGTCCTCACCCGACGGGGCACGGAGGTCCTGATAAGAGCAACAACATGCAAGAGAAAGAAGAAGAGTCCATCGACCAAGCGCAGAATAGCAGACTAGAATAAAAGTATGTTTAATCTTCTTTGGCATTAGTTGTTGTTTTTTTTTTATTGCTCACCCCGAATCAGTCAACCGTCTCATAATTTGGTCCAAATGGCTTAGAAACATGCTCCAAACCTCCCCAAAACTTGATCCCAACCGCCAAAGAACTATGTCCGAATCGTCCATAACGAATCGTCCATGAACATGGTCCGAATCGTCCATAAGCATGGTCCGAATCGTCCAGGAATCTGGCCCGAATCGTCCATAGATCTGGTCCGAATCGACCAAACAAAAATCTGGTCCGAATCGTACATGGTCCGAATCGTCCATAATCCACAACGGGCACATCCAAGGGAAACACCTACCACACCAACAGCCATAGATAGCCTTTCACCATCACAGCCACCTCTTCACAAGAAAAAAACCCCAAGAAACACAGACGCCGTTAACTTTCTTCCCTTCCATTCCCCCCTTTAACACGATCAGACATGGTGCACGACAAAGTAAAATTACCTTAATTGAAGGGGTCGAAAGGGGCTTGCTCTCCAAACCGTCCCTGTGCGCCCTCGGCGCGCAAAAAGCATTTCATTCGGGATCAAGTGTTTCTTAGACTGTATGAGCTGGCTGACATGGACTGTGTTCTTTTGGATTTTGAATGGATTTCCTTGGATATTTATGCGTGTGTGTAGAGAATAAGAGGTTACATGTATGTGGAATTCTTTTTTGAGATTTGTATGACTTTCTTGGAATATATACGCCAACATCCTGGTATTAAGGTAGGGCAATATTTTCAATAACCCCGATTTTAATTATGCTCAAAAGGCGGAGACTTAAACATATGAAAAAAAATAGTGAAGGGCAGTTTGGAGAAAATTATATATCACTGGAGGTGGGTTTGGGTGAAACTGCGGAGGCCGGATTGGGCGCAATTGCGTGGTCCGGTTTGGCTGGAGGTCGGTTTTAGTGTAATTCCGCACCAATTATAATTCCGTTCGCGCTGATTAATAATCATACAATATGAAAGAAGTTTCGATGAAAAAAAGTCTTTGTAATTTAAAATATATGTCAAAGACAAAAATACCCCAGGGGTGGCGTCAGAATTTCCCCGACAGGGGGTGAGGGGCTTGTTCCCCCGGCGCAGAGGCTAGTGTATTTCCCGACAAGCACACAATAAGGGGGGGGGGGGCAGTTTCCCCGACAGCAGCTGTTAGCCCCCCCCCCCCCCTCACCCCGGAACCACTCTTGAAATAACACCAAGGTTTTTTGATAAATTCACTGGTTTTTCTTCTAAAAAATGTGCACACTAGGGGCGATAACCCTTTTATAGTCTGATGTTTACAAACACACTGACCTCTTACGCCAGCATGTGGAAATAAAACGAGGCGAAACACAATATCCACATAAAATTTTACACATCTCACAAAGATGAGATTAGAAAAATGTTATTTTTGTTCATCTACAATCTACCCAGGACATGGCATCCAATTTGTACGGAACGATTGTAAGGTAACCATGTTTGTATGTCGTCGAATTGCTCTAACATTCAACTGTCCTAACTTCGAGTTAACTTTCAGTTTGTAGTTGAGGCAATATGGTTACAATACACTAAATAATTTGCACTGGCGACCGTGTTAACATTTTCTTGTCTCCTCCTCCTCTGCAAGCTCATTCGGGGGAAAACAGACCTGTATCCACAAAGTATGTCATCTCATTTAAAAAATGAACAGTTCCCATGTGTTTTTTTTTTTTTTAGCGTATTCAAATTTGGCAACTCCCCTACTACCGCCCAGTTTTGCAATTGCACTCAATTTAAAAGGCACAATTTACTTATCCCCTCTTGACCTTATTTTGGTAATCCTTTACAATAGCGTGTTTTCATTTTTTTTTGCGAAATTAGGCAATTTTTTCTCGCTTCTTTTGTGTTTTTTCCGTTTTAAAACACTTTTCCAACAAAAGTGCATACTTTTTTGATGAAAATATTCATATTTTATTAAGAATTATACTATTTTATTGCACCGTTGAAAATCAGTCGACTCGAAGTCGCCATTGTGGTTGGCTTGTTCTTTCTCACTGGTCGGGAGTAAGTGGGTGTGCTCGTATGAAAGTGTAATATACACCCTGGGTGGAATACGGGAGAAATCAGTGAAAGATTCGTTTTTAAGGCAAGTGAAAATTAGTAAATTAGTGAATAACTTTTATATCAATCTAGTATCACTAGGGTCAGTAGTTGTTGGGGCCAGGGTTAGGGTAACCTAAATCATTAAGGTCAGTAGTAGCTGGGGCCAGGTTAGGGTATCCTAACCCAGGCCCCGCTGCTACAGTAGCAGCGGGGCCTGGGTTAGGATACCCTAACCTGGCCCCAGCTACTACTGACCTTATATCAATCTAGTATCACTAGGGTCAGTAGTTGCTGGGGCCAGGGTTAGGGTAACCTAAATCATTAAGGTCAGTATTAGCTGGGGCCAGGTTAGGGTATCCTAACCCAAGCCCCGCTGCTACTCAGGGTTGGGGCAAATACATTGTAAATGTATTGAATACGAATACGAATACTTTGAAATTTTATGAACACGAATACGAATACGAATACACAAATTTCAAATGTATTTGAATACGAATACGAATACTTTACAATGTATTCATGAATACAAATATGAATACTTGAATACTTTTCAAAATTATTTCTTGTAAATGGATGATAATTTGATCATTCTTTTTGGGATTAAGGGTATAAGGGATTATAGGTGAAGAATTAGTTTTTCAGAGGGTGGATCTCTTAATCCTTTAGAATCCAATCAACAGACATAAGTTGGTATTAACGACAAACAAAAGAAAAAAAAAGAGTGTAAAGTCCACTTACACAAAGCTCCTCCCCTCCTCTCCCCCCACACCAAAATTTTTCCAACACTTCTATGTAAAAATTACAGATCAAGAATACCAATTCTTACCATTTTTTCTTTATGACATTTTAACTTTTTGTCTGAAAAACATAGTTTATGACCCCTCATTGGAATGAGCTCGTTTTAAATATATATCGCCATATACATACTATCAACACCAATTTTTTTTTTCTATTTTTTCAGGATTTTTTTTCTTCTAAACTGCATCTTATGACCCCAAAGTAGGGTCATAAGAGGCAGTTTGGAAGGAAAAAATGGAAAAATAAAATCATTAAATAGGGAACTGTGAGAAATTAACACAATTTTTTGGTATTTTTTAAAGTTTTTTTCTTCTAAACTGCATTTTATGACCCCCAATAATGTCTATTAATTGTGGCCTCTTTGCTTCATGTCTTTTATTAATATTTAAACATAAATTGCTGGTGAGAAAAAAAACGGGCCAGGCCCAGTGCTATTCACAAAAATCAATTAAGCATTTACTGCACTATTGGGAAAATGTAATTCAAGCACAATAATTTTACAGATCTATCAGTCTGCACCTTATTTCTACTATTACTGTAGAAAAATATTAGATTAGTATTAATTGGATAATGGAGTTGTTTAGGGATTAAAAATGAATATTTTGGCCAGACTGATATCCTTTGTCCTAAGAATAATCTGTACAATTACAATGTTAATTTACAGTGAAACAATATTGGAACAATGAAGAGTTTGCTATCAAAAGACAGATAAATAATTGAACTTAACCTTGATGTGTAGTATGAAGTTTGATGTACTATTTGAAGGACCTGATATGAATGTTGGACAGTGTTTACATTGAACTTTTATAGTACCAGATGGATTATCTGGCATTTTGTAATGAATAAAAACTAGCGATTTGTTCCTTGATGACATCTTGGACAAAAACAAGGAAAGTATTCAAATAGTATTCAAAAAGTATTCATGAATACACCTCAAATTTGACTGTATTCGAATACGAATACGAATACTTTAAAATTGCATGAATACTGAATACATTCTAATACTTGAAAAAATGTATTGAATACGACTGAATACTGAATACGAATACGAATACCCCAACCCTGCTGCTACTAACCCTATTTTGATGTCGCCTCAGATCTTGTTGCACATACATTGATGCCTCCTTCGCTTTGAAGAAGACTCATAGAGGGCGCTGACACTGAAACGAAATTGAGCTGACGACTGCATTCGAAAATGCTACACTCAGTGTGTTATTAAAATGCATTTTTTATTAAATTTCTTGCCCTGGAATCAAATATTTTTTTATTAATTTGTTGGAAAAGTGTTTTAAAACGGAAAAAAAACCCCAAAAAGCAAGAAAAAATTGCCTAATTTTGCAAAAAAAATGAAAACCCGATGTTGTAAAGGATTACCCTTATTTTTTCAACTCCTGCAATTTTGAAAGGACATCCAGTGCAAATATTTTAAGTTGTTATCAAAATCGACACTGTGACATGTTTATTGAGGGTTCCAAAATAAAAAAATATTGCCACAGTCATCAGATTTCCTTTATTTTATGCTCTACTAAATGTTGAGGTTAAAACTGCTAGATGACATTTTAGCCCACACATAGTCTATTGTAACCGGGAAGGGGGGGGGGGGGGGAATTATTAGTCCACAGTGATGCTGTCCAAAATTAAGAAGTAGGGGAATGGGGCTCATCTTTTCAGCAATCATCGACGATTTTCCAGGAGTCTTACAGAAAAATTTGAATTTACCGAAGATACATGTAGAACATGGAAATTCTGTTATGATGAGACATATTACAAACCAAAACACACTTGCAACTAACCATGGGTGCCACTTTCATGGCATCTTTTTATGTACGGTACTTATAACTGACCTACATATATATATTATATTTGAAAAGCCAGTAAAATTATTCGTGAAGATGAAGCAATTCCAGCTCATGCAATTGTGGGGAAAACAGCGTTCCCACTTAGAAAAAAGTAAGGGAATGGCATTGTCCCATGTTTCCCCAGGAAAGATTCACTGCAATCTAGGACCAGTCTTTTTATTTTGAAAAGCCCAGGTGTACATTCAGTTACTCACTGTTTTGGGGGTTTAGGCATGCATTTTGGGGGGAAGGGGGGGGGGGGTGCTTCATCAGGAAATGGATGTGTAACCTATAAGTCAACATACCAATTTCCTGATGTATTAAAGAATAGGGACTCTGCAATTTATTTTAATACCTGGTCTCCGCAACTTGTTTTCATTTTTCAGTACACTCCATCGTGTTTTCAATAGCTTTAGTGAAAAAAATTGGTCTACAGATTTTCCTTTTGTCTTGTGTTCTGCTTGCAGTATAGAGCGCCACCTGCTGCTAGAAATTTTTCTTAAAACTTGGGAGAAATCATTAGGGTCAGTGAAGTAAGGGTAAGGGTTAGCAGGCCACTGCTACAGTACTGACTGTAAACCGTTATGGATTCCACCCAAATTGACCCAATTTTAGTTCACATCAGAATGGGGATTCTGTTTCTCAGGTTGATAAGTTTACAGGATGGAAATAACTAATAAATATGATATTGTTGGACCTGAAACAGTCACTATTTGTTGAGAATATTGAATGAAAAGAAACACAGAAAAATTGAGGAGACCAGATACATTGTATTTTTAAATAAAGAAAATTTACCTCGACATTGTTTCATCTGGCAAATTAGCATTAGTGATGCTTTGATGTTTTCGGGTCAATGTACACAGTGTGGAATGCTCTCCATTGTTAGATTTTCTAACAGCATTAACAACTTAACCATTAGGTGTTGTATGCATTTTTTGGTGGAAATTTATATACTGAGTGTGACTTCAGCAGGATTTTCAAAGCAATCGCCTGATTACACGCTGGTTTCAAAGCATGCTCCTGATTAACTGAAATCCAATTGCACCATAGTATGCCTCAAAAACGAAGGACTGTAGAACTACATATAGCTACATGCATGTAGAACAACTTAAACATAGACACTATACAGAAGTACACAGAAAAGCAGTATAGGGCAATTCCACGTGTGGCGGAAGGACACTCAGAACCAGTTCTCATTCCAATCCTGATTACTTCAGAGTCGTAAAAATATGTGGGTAACGTTTTGTAGCATAGAAAACATTGCCAAGATGTTTATCTTTGCACAGGCACCTTTCATCATGCTGCATTCAGTCTTCAAAATAGGTAAAAAGTGATTCATTTGCAGTGTGATGGAAAGACAAGCATGTTCACCAAGGTTTTCGTGGATCTTGTACCATATCAAATTTCACTAAGCATTATTTTCATTCAAATGCTTTTTCGCTCAGTCAGCCTTATATTTTCCTCTATGTCAGATATAAAATTTCCCAACTTTTCTCAAGACTTTCCAATAAATTCTTTTCTGTATGCAGTGTGATGGAAGGGCAATTAACGTGATGGAAGGACATGTTCTGAACAATTCACTGTGTAAAGGAGAAATACTACAAGATTTGACATGAAATATAAATTTTAATCAAAATAAATTGAATAAAAGAAACTAATCTTTCATTAACCATTATTTGGTCAACCGATTATAGACAAAAACAAAATTTTGAGCAAAAATAAAATCTCCTGTTCAAGGCAATCCTCCCCGATATTACACCTGATACACCAAGAAAACAACAAATATTAGACGATAAGAAAGTTATCTTCACCTACTCAAGGACAAACATGCAATGGATAAGTTGTGAGACAATGCTCACAGACTCTAAGGACTGATAGTTAGAAGGAAGTGACTATGAACTGTCTGCAAATATTGGATCTTTATGAGTTGCATGGCAATCCTCACAGACTCTCAGCACTGAACAGTGTCAATGCAGCCCCTATCAACTACAGTGTATATGCAATGTGTTGGTCTGCGAGCAGCAAAGATTTCCTCTTCCGTCTTACCCCTCAGCCTATGCTGAGAAAAGCTATACAAATTTTAAATATACTGTGTATCAAATTACATGTACTTTAAAAGTATCATTCTAAAAAGTTGCAGAATATGGCTTCAGACATATCCTGTGGTAACTCTGAAAATATTTTCTTTGAAGCTAGGTCTCCTAGTATGGCTGCCTTTGTTTTTATTACTGGCTTGTCTACAGTCAGCAATGTAACATACTCTCCAGAAGATATCCATGGTGATGGTTTTCTGGTTCAGACAGATCTTCTGGGTGCTGCCAGCCTGCCACTGGCTCTGAAATGTTAACATTCTCAGAATTGGGTGTAATTTCCCAATTAGAACTTCTGCTGCTATTACCGGTAGATTCTACAGTGTCAGCTTCTTGAATGTCACCAAGTTCACTTGCATCTTCTACTGATGGAGATTCTCTTGCCATTCCTCTGGCATAGTGTCATCACCACTAGAACCAACATCCCTTTCCCCAACAACAGACACAAGATCGTCATCTTGTCGCTGCAGGACTCCAAAAACTTCTGCACTGCCAACAAATTGTTCAAAGGCCTTTTCTCCCTCTATTCTTTTTTTTGCACAGTTCATGAAAATAAGGATAGCCTATCTTTAGTAGTTAGGGGCATTTTAAAGATAAAAGTTCAGTTAGTCACTGATATTAGAAATTCAAATTTTGCATAACACAAGTTTGAAGAACATGGCAAAGAACAGGAAGTTTGCTTAAAAGGGAAAATCACTCTAAAATAAACCTAACGAGAGAAAATGACTAATTATAACTTCACATCATTCAGAGGACCTTCTGTGAGGACTACTTGTATAGGCATCATAAAAAGAATATGGAGCTGTCCTTCCCTCACATTTTTTATATCCTGTTACTGTATTGATAAAACACTATGTATTATCTGAAGCAATTCCTAATTTGTTCTAGATAGAAGTTATTCAATATCTGACTTTTTTATTAGGTTTTTATTTTAAATAAAACATTCTTACTTCATTTTGTGAGGGAAGGAACCTTCTGAAGACAGTATATTGCAGTCATTTTTTTCCAAATAAATGACTTTTGCTGGCAGCAACGGGCTGTTCTTTTGAACACTGATACAGTTGACATCAAAATAAAAAGCAGTAACAACTTATAATTTACACAGAGTTGATATTTTACTGAAATACAATTGAACAGGTGGAATTATAAGTTGGAAAAACACAAAATAGACTTGTTGGGCCTGAAAATGCAACTTCTTACAACATCATGCTGACCTGGAAGTGTATCGTTTTGTATCGTGATACACATGAAACGATACGATATGTGTATCGTGAACAAATGTATTGCGGTGCATTGAAATTGCGATGAATCGTTACAGCCCTACATTATTTGGGGGTTGTGTTTCAAAAATTTCTGAAAAAGTTTTAAAAAATATCCCCGCAGCCCCACTAACATAAGAGAGAAACCATCTCCACTGACCACATCTTTCCCAAATGTCAAGATTTTGATCTTTGTGATATGCCTGCAGCATAAAAATGCTGCTGAGATCATCCCTGTGCCTGCCTCCCCAATATAGATTTCTGGCCATGTGTCTGATGAGCTTGTGTCATTGAGGGGTAATAGGCCATGTTTTTAAAATGGAAAATTTTTATTCCTTCAAGAAATGTTAATGTCATTTGCTATTCAGGCTGGGTGGGGTGCGGTGGCGTTGCGGTAACCGGTTCTGATCAGATCACCGAAGTTAAGCAACATCGAGCCCAGTTAATCATTGGATGGGTGACCGTCTGAGCAATCAATTCGGACTCCCATGTAGTGTCCTTGGGCAAGGCACTTAACCCCAATTGTCCACATGGGGGAACGAGGACGTCGTATACTAAGGCGTACTACACATCGATGGTATGCATGTCTTCAACCAGTCTAATCATGTTTGTGCTGCAGTGCAGAGTTACGATGTTGGGGAGCTGGGAGCTGCTCGTCGTTGCTCGGTGGTTCTCTCCGGGTACTCCGGCTTCCTCCACCTGTAAAACTGTCACGGTCATGATTAGCCATTGTGCATAAGTATAAGACCTTAAACACCAGTAAATAAATAAATAAATTCAGGCTGGGTAAAAGATTAAAATGTTAAAATTAATAATAGTAATGGCATTTTCACTATTTGTCTCATTTCCAAATAATTCTGATAATGAAATTTTATTTTCAGGATTACATGTAATAATAATTGTGTCATCATTATTATTCTGCTGGTGAGAGTAATACCTACATGTATATTCATGTTGTATATGTAATTGAAGTCAGGCATATAACTAACTTAAATGGATCTAGTATTTTTCTGTCAAGTGCTCATAGAAAGATTAGTCAGACACGAAAAAAAAATTTCATTATTTTTTAACTCGGCCCTTAACTCTTTACCCAACGTAATGGCCAAAACCGGCCAGCGCTATTCACAAAAATCGCCAATTAATTTTCAGTTTTTGTCTCAAAAACATAGGTAATGACCCCTCTTTGGAACGAGCTCGTCGAGCTTGTTCCAGTGAGGGGTCATAACCTATGTTTTTGAGACAAAAAATGAAAAAATTAGTTATTCAAGAAGTTTATTTGCAAGTGTCGTCTGATTTTCATATTATAGCCCAAGAACATTAGGTTTCACTAGGGAAAAAAATCGGAGAAAGCTGATTTTTTCAGGGAATGTCGAGTACATGTCACTGAACGATTAGACAAAAGTCCCCTAAAATCCCAGTTGAGCTTTTTTTTCTACAGCCTTTTTTCGAAAACGCGTTTGAAAAAAATCAAAAAAAATCGCACGAACTTTGTAACCTCGAATTGATCCAACTGTATTTTTTGTTTATGCGTATTTCGAGCTACATAATGTCTAATATACATTTACCTAGAGGAAAATGTGCATTCTGTGACAATTTCTGCGAAAAATTATTGAAAATTCACAAAAAAGTATCGGATTTACGCAAAAAATGACGATTTTCCTAACGGATTTGCCCAAAGGGTCGTAGTACAGAACGGGATGTTAGTTGGACAGACGATAAAAAATCCACCACCATTTGAAGACTTTTATCATTGCTTACAAAATAGACATTATGGAAGACCCCCTCTGCTTCTGGCCGAGTTCCCCTTTTGGCATAAAATTCGTCAGCACTCAACTATTTTCGGGCTTGGGACCGAACAGACACGTCTGTGTCTGGCAGCATTAGATCAATAAATAATATTTACAGAATGTACAAAAATCAATAAATAATATTTACAGAATGTACAAATCAATCAACATGGATTAAGTTACATTGACTATTATCAACGCTATATACAGAAATGACATGACCTATATACATATTATTCATCGAACTCAGAAATTTCCGACAGGACAGTGTTTCTGTGGTTGTTACAAGAATCCGAACTGCAATTACACAAACCTGAGCAAGAGAGTCCTGCCTTCTTACACCCACACCTTTTTGTACAAGCACTCTTGCAACCACAACTGATCAGATTCAGTAGGTTATCGGGGGCACATGGCTTTGTGGCTGCAGTCGGTACAAGAAGTCCATTGTCTAGCGACCACCCCCAATCCGTCGGAGGAAGCGAAGTGCCCAGCCATTGTTGGACCTGGAGATAACATCTGTAGACATGTTGTTGTGCAGCATCACTGCTTGGTGGGAGTGAGGCTAGGTCGATGGGTTTATTCAGTTTAGATTTTGCAACATAACGCTTGTAAGTGACATATCTATATTGGTCGAGAGAGGAAACAGTTTTACTCCCGTATAAGATCAGGAGAAGTTGTTCCCCGGCAGCGGCTACTGCACTTGGTGTACTGTCATCCGCCAAAATTGTGTTGACATACTGTTGTGAGTCGCTAGTAACATCGGAGACAATTGTACTGAATACTTTCTTCTTACCAACTCGAAAGAGTGCAGAAGTAGTGTCACAACCACTTATAGAATGTGCTACAAGGAGGTTGCTTCTATGGTCACCCATTTTGGTTGCTATTTCACTAACTGAAACTAGTAAGTTTGGGGTAATGGAATACATCATGTGAATATTACATCCCGGTTGAACTCGAGAGGTAAGAATGACTAACAAGTCTGTGTCTGTTCCCACAACAACAACATTGTTGTCATCTTGAGCGATGTCAAGTGCAGTTTCGGCTATCAGTACATCAGCATCAGCCTCGGCCTGCTTGGACTGAATATTGATAGCAGATAGCTCCTGCATTAGAAGATCGATCAGTTGGGTTTTGTTCTTGGCATTTGCAAGGAAATCGGATTGGGGTGTGGTGGCTGGTAACTCGGGTGAGATATTGATATCAATGGAATACCTGTCTTTACTCTTTAGATCTACGGGCTTGTTCCATGCCCTTTGTCGACATTGTACAAGCATAACCATCAAAAACAACCACGACGTTCGCCCCAAAATGTCTCACTAGATAATTGGAATATGATGTACATATGTCCTTATATGACAACTGTTTAGGCCATACAACTGCCCTCAATAAAAATCCACCATCTACAACAAACAGAGAATGTTCTGGGATTTTAGTTTGCTCGGAACCGTATGTTTTGAGGATCTTACCGAGCATGCTTTTCTGTGTCTTCCTCATTCCAGCAGAATCAAACAATGCTGGTGGTTTCGGGGCGAGTTCATATTTGAGATACTCTTCCATCTCTGCTTGTGACTGAATAACACATGTGATGCGGTTGAACAGAATTGTGGGGTCAATCACTACCTTACTTCCACGGACTTTGATGCTATTTGCCATCGATGCGAAAGACTTCACAGTGTCAACACGTCGTAGTTTGATGCTGTTGAACGTTTTGCTTACAACATTCGATACGCAACAATTTTGCGAACTTGGTCACAGTTCACAGTTTCGTCGGCCACAAGCCCGGTCGCTATAGAGACTAATTGTAGTGGATCTCTATTCTGAAAGGGGGAATGCACTCTGAGCCAGTTCAATAATTTGGTGATATCATTGGCATCAGTCAATTGTGAACTTTGACGGAGATCCCGATGTTGTTCGCCATGACCAGTGTGAACATGAACAAAATTTTTGAGAGCATTACATATCGGAAGGCAAAGAGGTAGTCCATGTACCCATTTCGCAACAGTGCTATCGGTTATTCCCCTGCCATGTGTGAGACCACCAGGGAGCTTGAACATTCTCATTAAACACTGCTCTATGGTCTGATCAGAATATATCCCGTCCCAGAATTTATCTGAGCGCCTTATGGTAAAGTAACCTTTCTCAGTGAACAACTTCAAATCATCCTGTTGCATTATTTCTGTTAGCTCATTCATCTGCTGCAAATAGAGATGAGAACTTTTTGCGTATGCAAAATGACCACCTGCGTGAAATACTGGAATCATATTGCGAACACAATATGTGTGGAGTTCCCAGTCGCCTGTGCGCTCTGCTCTCAAGAACAACTGGAGAAGACCTATTTGCTCGTAGTATTGTACCCAAAGCTTTCCTGTGCGTCCTACAGACGCATTCTGGAGCAGTTCATGTAATTTTGACAGTAGATGGTTGACACTTTCTTGATTGACAGCGTCAGCTGTTGTACAGTCACCTCTGGCAAGTCCACAGAATATTTCATTGACTTCTGTGCAGTCTATGTTATCTAGTGTTCAGTTTTCTTCAAACACAAGTTTTGTAGTGGCAATTTGTGTTAGCAAATGGGCACGAACTGCTCTTGAATATGCATGACCACTGATCAAACTAGAACTATCACTGAAGGTGATTAATACCCCCGCTTTGGGTTTTTAGAGGAATGCACTTCTGATCATGTAGGCGAAGGCCATAAGGAAATGTATACATAAAGATCATTTTTTGTTGTTGAAATTTGTATTTGCATGTGGCCTTCCACAGAACAGCACTGAATACTTAAAGAGCCCACACATATATGGTTTACATTTGGAAAAACACATTTACAATGTGCAACATGTATTCAAAATCGGTTCATTAATGTAGGAGGAGTTGCACACACAAGAATCCCATTTGAAAACCCATAATAAATCCAAGTTAAAGGGAGATAACCTGGTTAAAATTGTCGCAGATCAAAAATTTGGGAATATGCGTATGTTCACTTAGTTGTGATAATGTTTGAAAGGTTTCGTCAAAATTGATTGATAAATGTAGGAGGAGTTGCACGCACAAGAATTTCATGTAGAAACCCATAATAAATCTAAGTTAAAGGGAGATAACCTAGTTAAAATTGCCACAGCTCAAAAATGTTGGAATATGCGCATGTTCACTTAGTAGTGATGATGTCTGTAAACTTTCGTCCAAATTGATTGATAAATGTAGGAGGAGTTGCGCACACAAGAATTTCATGCAGAAACCCATATTAAATCAAAGTTCAAGAGAGATAACCTGGTTAAAATTGTCGCAGATCAAAAAGTTTGGAATATGCACATGTTCACTTAGTAGATATGATGTTTGAAAGGTTTCATCAAAATCGTTCATTAATGTAGGAGGAGTTGCGCACACAAGAATTTGTTCGGATGGAAAGACACAATAAATCTAAGTCAAAGGGAGATAACCTGGTTAAAATTGTCGCAGATCAAAAATCTTGGAATATGCGCATGTTCACTTAGTAGTGATGATGTCTGAAAAGTTTCGTCCAAATTGATTGATAAATGTAGGAGGAGTTGCACGCACAAGAATTTCATGTAGAAACCCATAATAAATCTAAGTTAAAGGGAGATAACCTAGTTAAAATTGCCACAGCTCAAAAATGTTGGAATATGTGCATGTTCACTTAGTAGTGATGATGTCTGTAAACTTTCGTCCAAATTGATTGATAAATGTAGGAGGAGTTGCGCACACAAGAATTTCATGCAGAAACCCATATTACATCAAAGTTCAAGAGAGATAACCTGGTTAAAATTGTCGCAGATCAAAAAGTTTGGAATATGCACATGTTCACTTAGTAGAGATGATGTTTGAAAGGTTTCATCAAAATCGTTCATTAATGTAGGAGGAGTTGCGCACACAAGAATTTGTTCGGATGGAAAGACACAATAAATCTAAGTCAAAGGGAGATAACCTGGTTAAAATTGTCGCAGATCAAAAATCTTGGAATATGCGCATGTTCACTTAGTAGTGATGATGTCTGAAAAGTTTTGTCCAAATTGATTGATAAATGTAGGAGGAGTTGCACGCACAAGAATTTCATGTAGAAACCCATAATAAATCTAAGTTAAAGGGAGATAACCTAGTTAAAATTGCCACAGCTCAAAAATGTTGGAATATGCGCATGTTCACTTAGTAGTGATGATGTCTGTAAACTTTCGTCCAAATTGATTGATAAATGTAGGAGGAGTTGCGCACACAAGAATTTCATGCAGAAACCCATATTAAATCAAAGTTCAAGAGAGATAACCTGGTTAAAATTGTCGCAGATCAAAAAGTTTGGAATATGCACATGTTCACTTAGTAGAGACGATGTTTGAAAGCTTTCATCAAAATCGATTCATTAATGTAGGAGGAGTTGCGCACACGAGAATTTGTTCGAACGGAAAGACATAATAAATCTAAGTCAAAGGGAGATAACCTGGTTAAAATTGTCGCAGATCAAAAATCTTGGAATATGCGCATGTTCACTTAGTAGTGATGATGTCTGAAAAGTTTTGTCCAAATTGATTGATAAATGTAGGAGGAGTTGTGCACACAAGAATTTCATGTAGAAACCCATATTAAATCAAAGTTCAAGAGATAACCTGGTTAAAATTGTCGCAGATTAAAAAGTTTGGAATATGCACATGTTCACTTAGTAGAGATGATGTTTGAAAGGTTTCATCAAAATCGGTTCATTAATGTAAGAGGAGTTGCGCACACAAGAATTTGTTTGGATGGAAAGACACAATAAATCTAAGTCAAAGGGAGATAACCTGGTTAAAATTGTCGCAGATCAAAAATCTTGGAATATGCGCATGTTCACTTAGTAGTGATGATGTCTGAAAGGTTTTGTCCAAATTGATTGATAAATGTAGGAGGAGTTGCGCACACAAGAATTTCATGTCCGGAAAGACGTACGGACGGACGGACGGACGGACGGACGTACGGACGTCCGTACGGACGGACGTACGGACGGACGTACGGACGGACGTACGGACGTACGGACATACAGGGCGATTCCTATATAGCCCCCACTTCTTCGAAGCGGGGGTATAATGATGGATTGACCCACCAGCATAAACAGTCCCCCAAAGTTCATCCAAGCCGCTACCAGCCATGATCGAACCAATTGCCCCTAAATATGACATAATCATATGGAAGCCGCCGCCACATTACATGCCAATGCATCTTGAGTGTAGGCGAACACCACATTATGTGATTTAATCGAACATGGAAATTGAAACAATGATGCTATAATACGGTATTTGAATGAGAAAAGTCGATGCCGTTTGAATTTGAGTTTAGGGGGTATGGTTAATATTTCACACGTTTCACCAGTTCATTATGGAATAAATGACTATTGTTATATATCATTATAAAGCCACTGCTTTTCTGCAATTTTTGATATAAAATTTAACTCCCAAAGTAGTCGTAGATTTGATTTAATGGACGTTGTGTACCGTTGTGTGTATGAAAACAACAAATTTTTTTTCGTAATTTTGTACATTTTCGTGAATATTTCACCATTGAGTGTGAGGATTGGTACAAAGTTGGCATTTTCTGTCGGGGATATGTATTCTCAATATAATTCAGCACGATATTTATGATTCTCACCCTACTAAGGCGAATAAGAATGAGAAATATGGAGCTGGGTCGAATTTTTTTTAAAAATTTTTTTTTTCATAAAAAAAACGCTATAACTAAAAAAAGCTCAACTCGGATTCGCGGGGACTTTTCACACTTTATCCGCAATGTGTGTCCCGGAAACATATAAAAAAATCAGCTTTCTCCGATTTTTTTCCTTACTTTCTCATTTTTATGTCTAATGTGCCTGGACTATTAGGTAAAGGGTTATATAGATCTGATTTGTGATTCATTTTAGATATTCCGATTTTGTCGATCAAAATGCCACAAGGCATTCAAAAAGAAGAGAAATCCCAGAAAGACAAGATGGACAAAGGCTTACAGAAAAGCTGCAGGAAAAGATTTAACTGTTGATCCAGCATTCGAATTTGAGAAGAGAAGAAATGTTCCAGAAAAGTATAACAGAGAACTATGGGATAAAACAGGTGCAACAATATTCACATTTACTTGTTTCATTGTGCAGGCTTATTCATATCAAGTATTTTTTTTCTGAACAAAGTTATTTGCTTATCAAAAGGGTTGACCCTTTACCTAAATAATCGACCGCATCCATCTGCGTAATTTACAAAATTGAGCAGTTGATAAAAGAATTTTCAGTAATTTTGATAAAACATTTCATGTGGTTTAATGTGATCCCCATTGGAATGAGCTTGTTGAGCAACCTTCCAATGAGGGTCACAAGATATGATTTGTTGAAATTATTTTTAAAAAGTGGGGAAAAAATAACAAATTTTTGCATTGTGGGTATTGAGTAAATGATTAAAAAAGCATTGTATCCATTTTGTATATTGTGAAGGCATGTTATGATCCAACTCTGTCTCAGTTGAACGAAAATATTAGAATAGCAACCCCACTTAACTGGATGCCACTCTATGGAATTTTGCATGGGAACTCTAAGCCACAGAATGTAGACTGTCCAATTGTAGCAAGTTCAACAATTTATAATAGAGATTACAAAGACATCATTATTTCATGCAGATGTTTGTTATAAAACTTACTATACATGTAGTAACTTCTGTATTAATGTTCTCAGCTCAATATGAAGGTAACATTTCTTATTCATTGTGTGTTTCTCCTTCCAAATATATTTTCAGTTGGAGCTTTCATGACAGGAATTTCCCCAATTGCATGGACCTCAGCAGGGTTTCTGCTAAGGGAAAGGGAATGAGGCCGTTAGTGTGGCGACCGATGATTGTCGGTACCACAGGCCGACCATGGTTCGGCCCGTGGTATGAAAATTTTGAATTCCGGAATCCCAAAACCCCCATTTCCTTGCATCTGAGAGGATATTTTGCATCTTTTCACAGAGATATTTCTGTCCGATTTTACACATTGACAGCCAGTAATTTCCGATGAATAAGACGTAAATAAGAGAAAATGGTTGCTCAACCAAAAAATAATTCGTAGTATATGTGACTTTCTATTCGCCCAGGGCATTTCGTCCCAATAAAACTCAAGCCTTGGCATTTTCATTGGGACTAAACGTCCTGGGCGAATAGAAAGTGTGAGTAGGAAGGGTAGATTCGCCCATAATTTAAAAATTCAATTTTAAATTAGAGGCGAAATGAGTCGGATGCTTGTGAGATATTTTAGCAGACACAAGCACTGCGCAAAAATTTCATTGCATGTGCATGGTACAAATTTTGACGTTTGCGGCCACTGTGAAAACGAATACTCGACATTACTATTGTTTGATGTCTTTGATGTTGAAAAACGCTTTGAAATCAATTACTCTCCAGGTGCTTCGACAGAACTATGAAACGGACATGCGTTTTTTTTTTTCAATGAAATATGTGTACGGAAATCGGCAAAAGAAGTTTAGAAATGGCAATTCTGCAAGCTAGGAACTAAATGTATTCTCGGGGGATGGGGAGATCAATGCGAATTTGAAAGATTCTGTTATGTCGGGAAGGTGACCTGGCTGGGGAATGCGGCAGTTTGACGGCTGCTGTGCCAGTCTAGCGGAAACCCTGCCCCACACTCTTTCCCAAAGAGGGTAGACGAATCCCTGATTGTGTTGTTTTCAACCAGACCGAATTTGATACATTTACTTGTGCCACACACACAGTCAGTCATACAGATGTAAGTCTTTAGTACCGGATTTGGACTGTTGGGGATCCAGCATGATCAATTTGGAGTACTGGTACAGTGTGTGTTAGTTAAATAAGATGTTGCGTCATGACTACTGCAGGTATATTTGATTTATTTCCTAATAAATGTACAAGAAGCCTCAAGTTTTTTTTACCAATAATCTTGACTGACTAAAATTTCAATTACATTTCATTGAAGGCATGCCTTGATGATGTACATCTAGTTGGAATATTAGTCAGTTGGGACTTGAACCATCACAATTGGGACAAATCAGGTTTATACCCCCAATCAATCATCTTCGCAATGCCCCTGGTTTTACTGGTATATTAGATCATGGTAAACAATTCCTGGTTCGTAAGTCCTCTTAAGTGAGCAACATGAAGAGAAACAATTGACCATTCTTGTTTTGTATTTTTTGATAGTGTCATTGATACAGAGCATGACCATAACCTTTTATTAATCTTTTATTATAGAGTCATTGATACAGAGAATGACCTTAACCTTTAACTGTTAACACGCTACATAATTTTAAAATATTTTTCATCAAATCTAGTCATGGCTGCTTCATAGCAGCCATGATTAGATTTGATGAAAAATTCATGAAGAATTGACGTGAGAAATCATTGAGCAAAAAGTCTATACAATTTAAAGAGGAAAATTTGGTTAAATATCCTTAAATTTTATTTATTTTAATGGCTCGAGATTTCCTGTCCTGGGCAGTTAATCTAACATTTTAAGGACAACTTTAAAAAAAAAATTTTTTTGCATCCAAATAATAGTGTATCACCCCCCATTGGAAGCAGCTCATCTACATTGCATTCCCAATTTGATTGAAGGTTGATTCATTGATAGAATTCTGATTTGCAGAGCCCAAGGTTGTAAGGTATATTTTGAAGGCATAAATTGAAAATTGTTTGTCATTGAAAACATTTTTGCCAAGTGTCATCCTCAAGCTAGGTTAGGTAAAGGGTTGAAGACAGTTAATTGTTTTGAAAAAAAAAAATCACCTTTTTGATAAATTGCTACATAAGAAATTAATGCAAGTGACCACTTGATTACTTAAGATGCTCAAAACAACCGTCCAACTTGAACATACTACACAGGGATGAGAGAATATAATTAATTAGCTAATTTCAGACAATTTATTATCAAATTGCTGAAATTTTATTTTCTGTAAATCTATATGAAAATGGTCTTCAGGATAATTTTCCCTGAGTACATATAGTACTTCAGTATCATAAATTGTATGATGTACATGTGACTTTAAGAAGAAAAATGTCCTGAGTTCGATCCCCGTCTGGGACGACCTGTGTTGTGTCTTTGGGCAAGGCACATTATCCCGGTTGTCTACATGGGGGCATGATGACGCTGTATACTAAGGCGTACCGCACGTTGATGGTGCACGTGTCTTCAACTGCTTTAACCCTGCTTTAGCAGAGCTTGAACAGAGTTAGAATGTTGAGGAGCTGACAGTTGCTCGTCGATGCTCGGTGGTTCTCTCCGGGTACTCTGGCTTCCTCCACCCATAAAACTGTCACGGTCACGATTAGCCATTGTGCATAAGTATGTGACCTTAAACACCAATAAATAAATAAATACAAATAAGAAGAAAAATGTGAGAAAAAAATATTCAAGAATTCAGGTAGATATTGATAGTGTGGCTGAAATGTGTAAAAGATGTAACACACATTCATTTATCATTGAGTGATATCAGGGATTCTCTTCTTCATGACCCCCCCCCCCCCCCCCCTACCATCCTCTTCTTCATGACCCCCCACCCACAGATCACCACCACCTGTGGTTTGCTTTTATCAAAGTCCACTGAGCTAATAATTTCCCAAGTCTGGAAATGTTAACAGGAAAAGATGTCCTAATGTTCGTTACTTCAAGAACTTTGAAGATTAGTACTTGGAAAGTATCTTTATCAAAATCCTTCATGCATGTGTGGATGTTTGTGCCCTTCACAAAACTTTTCTTTTCATCATTGAAGCATTTATTTTTTTTATATTAATTCCATTCGGAATTAACAGTTAACAGTAAAGTAGTCAGCACAACGGAATAAATGTAGTGTTAGAAAATAAGTCAATTGTGTATAAATATGCAGTCATAATATTTTGACATGGTAAGCGACTTTAACCTATTTTTAAACTGGTTTAAATAGTTGAGGTCAAGGTGTTGTTTACGTTTTGATTTGGAAAAGGGATGAGAATTAAAGCTATTCTATGAATAAATAAATATATATTATTTAATTCCTTTTCATATATTTTATTTACCAAAATACTGCATTTAAATGAAGGTGGAGTTATCAGTTTTTTGAAAGTAAGTCACCTATTTTTACTTCGACTTCGACACTCGCACATTGATCACGAATCTTCGATTACGAAGAAAACCCCCAGAAATAAACAGGAACACAGTTGAAATATATATCATAAAATACCACTTTCTTAAATAAATTTAACTTAAATACATATTTTACTGCTTCGTGATTTGACTCCGACCATTTTACATAAGTTACAATGGGAAAGAAATTTTCGACTGTTGTTTTCCGTGATTTTGGTCCAAAACTGATTCCCGTCCAGGAGGCTGGGAACTACACTGAAATTTCGGGATTTTCCTGGGCATTCCGGGAGGATTAACGTGTCTGGTTCTTATACTATTAACCCTTTGATACTTTTATACGTGCTATTACGTACGAAATCAAATAGCGCGTTGATACTTTTGTACATCTTATAACGTTCAAAATCAAAGAGCACGTTGATACTCTGTGGTCATTTGTTTGATTATTATTTTTTGATTTTTTTAAAGTTTTAAACTCATATTGCTATTTTCTCCCAAATCCTGCTCAGTGACAACCGTTGAGCCAAATGTTATCGCAGCTTAAAATACTAATATAATCCTGCTGTCAAGACTTATTAACTGATTGTGTGCAAGAAAACACTATCAGGGCATTCAAAAAATGAGGATACCAGAGCAAAAGCCAACACTTTTCTTGCTTATATTTCATATTCAGTCAAACACAAATAATGTTTTGTTTATATAAATTTGTTTTACTACAAATTATTGGAGAGTGCCAGTGGGCACTCTCCAATAATTTGTAATAAAACAAGTTTTGAATAACAAATTCAGACCACCAAAATAATCTAGCCCTCAACCAGATAATTACTAATGTGAAATATATCTTGTTATTTGTACTTTCCGACATTTGACATCACATTTTGAAAAACGTTGAAGAAACTGAAGTCCCAGTGACGTTTGAATGTCAGAATAATTGAAGTCTCAAAGGGTTGAAGAAGAACTTGTTATTTGCCTTTGGTTTCCTGAACTAGGCAGTCATAAGACCTCAGAATTGGTTTTCTGGGGTCTTATAACTACCCAGTTCAGGAAACCAATCTGGCATTAAATTTTTGTTCGAGTGGGGACTGAGATTGGGAAATTTTGTGTTGGGAATTGAAAAAAATCATGCCCAAATGCCATTGGGAAAGGGTCCCATATTCAGCCCCTGTAGACACCCAAAAAAGTTCTGGGATATAGAAATGAAATTGCGTCATGATCATGTGTTTTTATTTTTCAGTGAAAGCAATGAAGAGGATTGAGGAAATTAAAACAAAAAGACAGAACCAACACATTATAAACAGGTGAAGTTGGAAATTATTGTACACAATATTTTCATTACATGACTGTTGCAAGTAACAATAGATCTAGTTTGCTTTGCAAAAATTTGAATATGAATGGCTCAAATATTGTAAAAACAAACACTAGTGTGAGCATGTGCTTCAGCCAGTGGACTTCTGGGCTAGCTGTGGGATCTGAGGTTGACAAAACAGAAACCTTCTTTAACCCTTTACCTAACACAAAAAGAAGATGACACTTGAAAACTAAATTCTTGAATAACTAATTTTTTTCCATTTTTTGTCTCAAAAACATAGGTTATGACCCCCTCATTGGAACGAGCTCAGGGGGGTTGTTGCAAAGAGGGCTCATAACCTATGTTTTTGAGACAAAAAATGAAAAAATAATGAAAATTAAATGGCGATTTTTGTGAATAATGCTGGCCGGTTCTGGCCGTTACGTTGGGTGAAGGGTTAAACTATTGTCAAGAAAAACATTTTCTTCATAAAACTCTTGAGAAAATCCCTCAAATGGTTGAAATGCAAGTGAGATTAGTTTATTCACTAATAAAATAAATCCAAGAAAAGTGAGCTTATGCTTTCTATAAGGTACATGGAGGCTATAATTCTTATTTGAATGTAGCACTGATTGATCAGAGCATTAGACTTCAGATTAAATGGTGTAGGTTCAATCCCAACCTGCGTTGTGTCGTGGACAAGACTAGGGCTGCATGATATTCAAATTTGGATACCGGTGACGATATAAAAAAAAATATTGCGATATACTGGTATATCGTCGAAAATGTGTTCAAAGTTGAGAAGGTAGTCAGATATCACCGCTGTTATGATACTATAGAAAATTGTCTTTTTTTTCTGTATTATAATAATAGAGGATTAGGCTAAAAAAAAAATAATGTTTTGATTCTCAGGCCCTCCCTCGTTGGATTTGAACCTCCTCATTAGACATTTTTATTATGTCATGGTTTTTTTAAGAATTTGTGAAAACTTGGAATGGTCATTTTTTCACATTTCTCAACATATAATTATTTAGCTGTGTTTGCAGTAAATTGGTTTTTCTTGTTGCAGTTTATGGGAGAGTGCCCAGAGGCACTCTCCCATAAACTGTAACAAGGCAAATTCTGATATACTGGATCATGATTTAATTATTTATTTATTTGCTGGTGTTTAAGGTTAGCTTAGATAAATTTATACTGTCACACGTGTGAGTAAAAATAGTCCTTGGAATATGGAGTGGGGAGGGGGGGGTGGAGTTTGATATGATTTACAGATAAAATTGGGCGATATATACTCTTCAATTCATATTTGTTTGTACAGTGGGACTCTAGAATTTCTTCAGTGGGCCTGACACTGTTATGACAAGATTATAGCCGACAAGATTATTATTGTCTTGTATCCTTGTGTCTGATTAAGCCGCACACAACCAGCTTACAAAGAGTAGTTATTACAGCAATAGTGTGGCTCAGTGAGTACTAAGTTACCAACACAGACTGACAGTGTTTTTACAGCAGTTTAATGGACAATGGGGATTTGTAAAGGTTTGAAACTTAATTTTCAGTTTGCCATAATTGGTTTATCTTTAGAACTGAGCAGTTTAGATTTTTCAGATTCGGTTTCAGTTTTGATTCGGTTTCATGAAAAAACATTGGTGTCTGTTTGGTTTTCTATGTGTTAAGAATATATAACAAATAACACTCCAGGCTCCTTTACTTGAAACAAATCCATAACAGTTTTTATGACACCACTCTCAACAAAAAGGCCCTGTCTGTACCAACATTGGGTTCAACCTGACTTCCCTTTGATCATGTTTAGGGGTTCTTGGGGATCAGTTACAATGCCCATTGAGTCAAAAAAACCATAAATCATGGTAATAAATGAAGTTCATCTAATTTATGTTGCTTTCTCATCGTCACATTTTCTCCCTGTCCGGTAGACGAGTCAATAAGGGAGTAAGTGTGACAATGAAAACATGATGTATTCACCTTTTTGCTCAATAGACTATGTGACAAGAGTCCATAGGGGCAACTAGTCCAGTTCCCTCCCAGTAAGATAGTTTGAACAATTTATGCACAACTACAGTAGAACCGTTCAGAAGTTTTTTCCTGGATCGTGCGGGTTGGCTTTCACAAAAACAGAAACCAAACTGGAAAACCCCCAAAATGCTGAGCTCTATTTATCTTAGAAATTATAAGTATTGATTTTTCCATTCATGGCACAGTGTAACCCTGTTAATTGAATAGCCACTTTGCCTAAAAAAATTATTCAATTAACAGAGATTGTGTCAATTTTCTATATTCTAGAGATAAACTTAGCATTTATTCTATTATATCTTGTTTGACAGAGCTCGATGAGCTCTGTCAAACAAGATATAATAGATTAAATGCCTGTATTGGATGTACTGAGGCCAAATAGGTCTATAAATAATGGAAAACGGGGGAGAGTCCGGCTAATTTCTCTACAGGTTACAAGATTTTTTATTCAATTGATATGAGTTTACTCTATAACCTTATTCAATTAACAGGTCAAATTTGTACTGGAGGTGTGGTAAATGGTTTTGTGTTGGAAAATTATATTCAATTAACAGGGTTATTCAGTTCAGAGATATACGATTAAGTGGGCTCCACTGTATTTAATTGTAAGGCAACTGTTTGTAATATTGGGGATGGGATAGTTAATCTGTTTTGGTCTTTGTAGATTGAAGAAAGGAAAGGAGTTACGGAAAGCTGATGACATCAGGCAAATTGAGAAAAGTATTCACCTCATCAAATCACCAGCAGGTTAGTATTTTTTAATAATTAAAGAATGGTTAGACCAGCATTATCATGAAACATTTGTCTTCATTGTCAGACTTTATTGAACATGATCAGACAAAAGATTTTTGGTTATCTAATCAGGTCCAGGGTTCTGACAAGAAAGTTTTGAGTGGCAGACGTTGTGGCTGGTTGGCATGCCTCAGTGGCATGGAATGTTATGTTGACTGATTGTCAGAAAAGAAGCTTTACCCCAAAGTGGTAGATATACCAAAGTACTGGTCACATCTAACCAGCACCAGTCACTGTTGGCTGAAGCCTGCAGTTTGCATTATAAGATCGCCTTATAACCCTGCACTTTGCAGTTTTGAGACAGTATTGAAATTCGTTTCTTTTGCAAAAATAATTTGTTTCTTCTGAATTGACTCACTATACCATTATGACTGTATCTTGGACCAAATTCTTTTACAACAAGCATTGTGATGCAGTACAGGCACTGCTCAGAATATATTAAATAATGTTACAAAAGGTTTCATATTCCAGAGAACCTATAATTAAGAGAAACCTTGATTTCAAGAACATTCAGCTGTCACATTTTGAAAGGGAAGACCATGCTGGGTGACATCGCAAAGAATAAAATTGTAATATTGCAAATAGAAAATGACGATTCACTATTTTTATTGGAATACAATGTAATTTTCTTTAATGATATCTGAGTTGCTTGCATTTGATTGGTCAAGGTGAGTTTTTCATAACTCTTTGAATGTTTTTCCTATTGTATGAATGTTTTTTTTCTTTTTCCCAGCCCATTTTTAGCTTCACTTGACAAAGTTGCGATGAGCTATTGCCATCAAGTGTGCAGAAGTCTGTGAGTCTGTTCACATTTTACTTAGCATAGGCTACACCCCGTAGTTCTTGTCCAATCATCACAAAATTTCATATGCAGGTTCGAGGTCATGTGTAGATTAGAACGTCACATTTTGGTCCCGGTCGGTCAACCGTGATGGCCGTGAGAGCCCAAAACCTTTAGCACAGTCTACAGGTCGTATTTATGAAGGAATTTCATTGTAATTTGGTAGGATGACTCCGTATAATGTCTAGATGAGAACATCCCCTTTTGGTCGTGACCAGTCAACCATGATGGCTGCGTGAGCCCGAAAACCTTTAGCACAGTCTACAGGTCGAATTTATGAAGGGATTTCATTGTAATGTGGTAGGATGACTCTGTGTAATGTCTAAATGAGAACGTCCCCTTTTGGTCATGATCACTCAACCATTATGGCTGCGAGAGCCCAAAACCTGAAAACCTTTAGCACAGTCTACAGGTCATATTTATGAAGGGATTTCATTGTAACTTGGTAGGATGACTCCGTATAATGTCTAGATGAGAACGTCCCCTTTTGGTTGCGATTGGTCATCCATGACAAACCCAGTCTTTAGATTTTGAGGTGCGTCATCGTGCCTGCGTGCCATCGCGCACGCAATTTTGAAGAGCTCCGTGCCACTAATGCTGCACCTTGGCAAAAAGCAGCAGCAGCGCGCTACATGATCGCCTGTTTGAATGTTCGAATTACCTTAACACTAGTGGGGTTAATGCTCATCAAGCATCAATAGCACATGTACTTATGCAGTAATATACAACTACACGGAACAGTGGCGGTGTAGGTTTCACTTTCAAAAGAAGTCCAGAAACTGTCGCAACTTCAAACAAGCCGACACATCAACAGTCGATGCCACAGAGCATCCCAATTTAAACATGATGAAATTGGTTCATTCCATATTATTCTAGTTACTGTTCCTGGTTTTTCCTTATTCCATCTGTGTATTCTACTTTTGATTCTTTGCGCGCATGGCAGGACAATTCCCCTATCAGTGAAGGTATAATTATGATTCAGATGCATATTGATAATTAAAACAATCAAAAGGCAAAACAGTTTTTGTCAGCCTTGGCTCTGGGGACAAAGTCTTTGCATACCTCCTCCTGCTACAATACTCCTGGCAGTGGGTTCGGGCTTTTTCATGTCATTTTTTTCTGTTTTGTTTATAAAATTTATAAAGAATTTGCCCAATCATGAGATTTCTCAAACTAAGCGACACGCTGTTGTGTGTCAAACTCTTGCATACATAATATTCTTTTTTTTTCAGCTGCCAAATCTGCCAAACTGGAAAAGAAGCTTGTTCATGTCATTGAAGAGGATGATGTTGACATGGAAGAAGAAAAGTGAAATTCATGTCTTTCACTTTATTGTATAACAATTCATTTGCACAGCCCTCAGACTACCTTTGGACTACATGTTAACCCTGTGTAGGATATATAAACTAGAGTTACCATGCAGCATTTCTTTCCAAAACTTTAATTTTACGCTTATCGTAATCACATTGCGGTCCAACATCAGAGCAAAATGATTTTGATTGATATTGTATCTATTTGGAAAGAGATATCTGTTCAATCTTTTAAAAAACAGAACTGTGTAAAATAATTCTGTCCCTCAGCCATTTCAGCAACAGGTTTCTGAAAGGTATCGCCCTTCTGTATCTTACTTATGATAATAGAGCAGACTCAGCACAATCTCTTTTGTCTTTGAAGTGAGGTTCAATAATAATTTAATCCTTCAGTCCAATAGGGCTGTAGGATTAAATTTTTACTGATCTTCCATTCAATTTGTCATTTGTTGAGTTGTCTCACAATTGAATGCTAAAATTTCCTTTGTCAAACATTTAACCATACCAGGTTCTGGGTTAGTAAGTTTGATGGTCCAACAGTTACTCACTGCTGCTCAGTGGTTCTCTCATGTGTACTCCGACTTCTTCCATCCATAAAACTGTTTGACATGATGTGACCCTGATGTTGAAAGTTTCATTGAACTCAAATGAATAAATGCATATCAGATTAAAAGGGTTAACTCCCAGAAGAATATAGAAATTCTTGAAATAATGTTGACTTCTTTTTTGCACAAATATTGCTGATGACCTTACCTGAAAAATTTGATGAATGAGGGATAAAATGTAGAGAAAAATAGACAAAAGAACCCAGGTCATTTGCTCCAGATGTCTTTTAAGGCCTGTAGAGCGCTGTTGTTAAATGAACATTGGTCATCTGTAAAATTGTTTGAGGATGTAACTGCCTAAAATTCATCCAGATTCATATGGTTTGAATGATCTGATAAATGTCAGTGCAGTGAAACCCTGTTAATTATACTCCCACTCCCGAAGAGATTTGGGGGGGGGGGGGGGGGGGGGGGGGGGTTATATTGGATTACATGTGCCTGTCCACCTGTTTGTCCATTCTTTCAGATCCATATCTTAGCAATGAGTGGATGGATTTCAACAAAATTTGGTATGCATTGTCCTTGGAATGACCCACTTACACCAATGTTGAACGGAGTTGGTCACAGTATTTCACCAGAGTTCTGGCCTTTTCTCTAACAAATTTTCAGTGATTTTTGATTTTGTCCACCTTGACACAGCCCCATTCCTCAACTTGACACGTTTAGGGGTATGCCAGCTTCTCTGGTGTGATCTTTTGTTGAATAACCACTTTGTAAAGAAAAATATTCAGTTAACAGCAGTATACAATTAACAGGAATTGTGTCCTTTTTCCCAATCACTCAGTTGTAACCTGAGCATTTATAAACATTATATCTTGTTTGGCAGAGCTCATTGAGATCTGTCAAACAAAATCTGATAGATTAAATGCCTATATGGGGTGTATCGAGACCAAAAATGTTGAAATTCCTTGAATGTTGGAGTAATTCTTCAAGAGATTACAAGATATCTTATTCAATTAACCCTTTACCTAACATGAAAAGCAGACAACACTTGAAAACAAAATTTTTGAATAACTAATTTTTTGTCTCAAAAATATAGGTTATGACCTCTCTTTGGAATGAGCTGAATGGGCTCGTTCCAAAGAGGGGTCATAATCTGTGTTTTTGAGAGAAAAATGAAAAAAATATTGAAACTTAATTGGCAATTTTTGTGAATAGCGCTGGCCGGTTTTGAACGTTATGTTGGGTAAAGGGTTAATAGGAAATTACTCATTAACTTACATGTAATTAACAGGTAAAACCTGTACTGAAGGTATGGTAAATGGTTTGCTGTTTGTAAGTTATGTACAGTTAAAAAGGTTATTCAATTAAAAGATATACAATTAAGCGGGTTCCACTGTATATATGAGGGCTTAGATTTCAGACAAATTCTTGCTACCTACACAAGCATTGAGTTCTGCCAAATGAATGTTCTTTCATTTTAGTGGCAAAGTTTGCTTTCATCAGAATGCTGAAAGGCAATAATATTGGCATTTATAGAAAAGAGTAATATGGAATGAAATCTGATGTCAATCTTGCATATTCTCATTAAAAAGAAATAACATCCTTTAAAATTGTTGTTTATTATTTACATGTAATCATTTTAGCAGGGGCAGTAATTGTTTATCATTTAGTTATTGGGACAGTGATCCCCAAGTTGTTTATTACTCAAACATTGGAACAGGTGCCCAAATTGTTTATCATTTTACCCTCTACACTTTGCTATCAAAGTACTGAAATTTTAAGCAGCAAATATTTCCTTCTGAGCTCTGCCAAACAAGATTGCATCGGTGGGATTCCTAGTTGTCCCCTGAAAAAAAAAATTGGGGGGACTATTAAAATAAAAGATGTCCGTCCATCCCACTTTGGTTTCCCGCAGATAACTTAAATAGTTGGCCAAATCAAATGAAATTTGGTATGTAGGTGTATCAACATAAAATACAGGTCAAGTTTGAATGTGGCTGCAGTCGGACAATGTTTGTCAGAGTTATTCCCCCCTTTTTCGACTTTGAAAACTCCATTTGTTTTAGTTTCCAACCGGTAACTTAAGCTGTAATTGACTGAATCAAATAAAATGTGTAGGTGTATCAACATTAAAAAACAGGTCAGATTTATGTCCCTTTTTTGACTTCAAAAAATTCAATTTTTTTTTTTTTGTGTGGGGGGGGGGGGGGGGGGGGGGGGCCGAGCCGCCTTTTATTGCAATATGGATAAAATGTGCAGATTAAAATTTGTTATTTTGGCATCAGTGTGCAGAAGGTCAATCACTGGGGCCAAAGCTGGGAGGTTTTGATTTTTCAGATTCAGTGTGGGTTTGGTTTCTGGAAAAAACCTTGGTTTTGGATCAGTCTTTTTATGTCTTCAGAACATATAGTAAAGAACACTTCAGGCTTCTTAATTGGTAGAGTGCTAAATTATTTTTGGTCTTCAAAAAGTTGTCGACCTGTCTGTGTCTTGTTAAAATTTATGGGAGAGTGCCCATAGGCACTCTCCCATAAATTGTAACAAGGCAACTCTTTAAAGACTAAATAATTTCACTTCAAAGCCAATATGAAGTACATCAGTTGAAGTTGTGCTACATGCACTTAAGATTAAAGCCCAAGTATGGGCTTCCAGCACTCAACTAAGTATCTCCATTGGGTTCTGTCTAACTTCCCTTTGATTCGTCTTAAGGGTCCAGGAGAACAGTTTCTAAATCTGTTGAGTCCGAAAAAAAACAAAGGTTAACAAATAAATAAAGTTCATGTAATGTATGTTGTGTTCTCCTTGTCACATTTTCTCCCTTATTGACTCATCTGGTGTACGAGTCCGGGAGAAAATGTGACAATGGGGGACACGATGTATTCTCCCCTTTGCCAGATAGACTAAGTGACGAGAGTCCATAGGGGCCAGTAGTTCAGTTCCACCTAGTAAGATAGTTTGATCAGTTCGTTGTTTCTTGGCAAGGCTTTGCTGCCTACAGATTTACCCCCATAGGATGCTGTATACCAAATATTATATCTCATATTTGCATTAAACATTGGGCCCCCATATGATGCCAAAATATCAACACAGAGACTCGGTTTGAACAAACTTGAATCTGATTTCCCAAAGGATGTTGTATACCAAATATCAAAATGGGTTTGACCAGTCGATCTGGAGAAGATTTTCACAGATTATTCCTCATATTGTACTAAATTAATGTTTGGGTTACCATAAGGAATCCAAATATGAACCCAGGGACTTGATTTGACCTCACAAGGATGCTGTATACCAAATATTAAATGAAAGTGTCCATGACACTGTAGCTTAACTTGTGTGTTGTGTTTGATGAAAAGGATAATGTTCAATTTTTATGCAAGGATTATGAAATAAGACAAGAATTGCGATAATTGGGAATATGTTAATTTCTGTTCCCTGTATGCTATGTTTTTAATAAAAACTAGAGGCTCTACAGAGCCTGTAATCACTCACCTGGAAATACATATAAAAATATGATTTCCCATAGGCTTTCTATGGTAACTATGAGCTGCAATTGTGGCCATGTTTGCAACATTACATCAAAATTACATGAGGATCATTGGTAGAAGGTGTCCCAGTCCTCAATCACGTGAAGTTTCAAAACATTTGAATCCATCAAACAGAATCGTAGAATGTCTCTGGTGGCCATATTTTCCAGCCAATGAGAACAAAAAGAGGATCATTTGTAGAGGGCCTCCTATAGACCATTCTTGCCAAGTTTTGGTTCACGTCAGCTCAATAGTTCCAGAGAGAAGATGAAAATGTGATTTCCTATAGGTTTTTTTCTATAGTAACTACAAACCGCAATTGTGGCCATGTTTGCAAAATGATCAAGATTAAAATGCGGAATGTTGGTGGAGGGTGTCCCAGTTATCAACAGTGCAAAGTTTCAAAACATTTGTCCCTGTGGTTTCAGAGGAGAAGAGTTTTCAAAATTGACCAATCAGAATCAAAGAATGCTTCTGTCGGCCACGTTTTCTCACCCAACAGGAATAAAATGAGTAACAGCTGTAGAGAACCTCTCATAGACAATGCCTGCCAAGTCTGGTTCACATTGGCTCAGTACTTTCAGTGAAGATGATGAAAATAAGATTTCCTATAGAGTTTCTATAGTAACTATAAGCCATAATTGCAACCCGATGAAGATTAAAATAAGGATCATTGGCAAAGGGGGTTACAGTCATCAGTCACATTAAGTTTTTTCAAACCATTTGGCCTTGTAGTTTCAAAGAAGATTTTCTTGAAAATGCACACATTTATGAATTCTGTTTCAACAAAAAAAATCAGTAAAAAAGGGTTAAAATATTTTGAAAATAACAATTTTTTCAGACAGTATTCTCTTTCAAAATAGCTTTTGGACAGGTAAAGGGTTACAGGAATCTTAAAAGATATACAATAATTACTGTCATCTGAGCTGACAGGATTGCAAGATAATAAAGAGAATTTACAATGTAACCTAGAAAACAATTTGTCAACATGTCGTCCCCTAAGTTCCAATGTGTTCTATGTGCCTACTGAAACTCAGGGGACGATGTGTCAAACATAATTAGATTACAGCTGAAGATATCAAGCTACAGTTGCACTTGTTTTACAGTACACGTCACAATAAGTTGTGTAGGATAATCCTATAAACTATGTATCTTTTCTCTTCCTACACTGATAAGACCAGAAGGTGACATCATTTTCTGGAAAGCTCTCACTGATAGCTTTTTCAGAACAAGAATTGTGAAAATTGGGAATATGTTCATTTCTGTTCCCTGTATGCTATGTCTCTGATAAAAATAATATGAGGTGTACACTGTACTAAAGAGTTGAGGGGTGGGTTAATATGACCTCACAGTTAATGTATGTGGTCCTGACAGTTAATGCATATAAACGAAAGTTACCAAGTTACAGTGAAATTATTCCAAAACAACTCATCCTATCAAGTTACATTGCTCGGGCAGCCATCATGGTTGAATGATCGCAAGCAAAAGGGGACATTCTCATCTGGAGTGATCCTACGAAGTTACAATGAAATTCCTTCATAAATATGACCTGTAGACTATGCTCAAGATATTTGGGCTTTGGGCACCTGTAGCCATTGCAGTTGACCAATCACGACCAAAAGGGGATGTCATCATCTAGGCATTATATGGAGTCAACCTAACAAGTTACAATGAAATCCTTACATAAATACGACCTTTTGACTATGCTAAAGGTTTTTGGGCTCGGGCAGCCATCAAGGCTGAATGATCACGACCAAAAGGGGACGTTCTCATCTAGACATTATTTGGAGTCATCCTACCAAGCTACAATGAAATCCCTTCATAATTATGACCTGTAGACTGTTCTAAAAGTTTTCGGGCTTTGGGCCCCTGTAGCTGTCACAGTTGCCCAATTGTGTCCAAAAGGGTACGTTCTCATCCAGACATTATATAAAGTCAAACCTACCAAGTTACAATGAAATCCCTTCATGAATGTGAACTGAAGACTGTGCTAATGGTTTTTGGGCTCGGGCAGCCATCATGCTTGAATGATCGCAACCAAAAGGGGACATTCTCATCTGGGCATCATCTGGAGTGATCCTACGAAGTTACAATGAAATCCCTTCATAAATATGACCTGTAGGCTGTGCTCAAGATTTTCGGGCTTCGGGCACCTGTAGCCATTGCAGTTGACCAATCACGACCAAAAGGGGATGTCATAATCTAGGCTTTATATGTGAGTCAACCTAACAAGTTACAATGAAATCCTTCCATAAATACGACCTTTTGCCTATGCTAAAGGTTTTTGGGCTTGGGCACCCATCAAGGCTGAATGATCGAGATCAAAATGGGACGTTCTCATCTAGACATTTGGAGTCATCCTACCAGGCTACAATGAAATCCCTTCATAATTATGACCTGTAGGCTGTTCTAAAGGTTTTCGGGCTTCGGCCCCTGTAGCCGTCACTGGTTCCCAATCGTGTCCAAAAGGGGACGTTCTCATCCAGACATTATATGAAGTCAACCTACCAAGTTACAATGAAATCCCTTCATAAATATGACCTGTAGACTGTGCTAAAGGTTTTCGGGCTCGGACAGCCATCATGGTTGAATGATCGCAACCAAAAGGGACAATCTCATCTGGGCATCATCTGGAGTGGATCTACGAAGTTACACTGAGATCCCTTTATAAATATGACTGTGCACAAGGTTTTCGGGCTTCAGGCACCTTTAGCCATCACAGTTGACCAATCACGGACAAAAGGGGATGTCATCATCTAGGCATTATATGGAGTCAACCTAACAGGTTACAATGAAATCCTTCCATAAATATGACCTTTTGCCTATGCTAAAGATTTTTGGGCTCTGGCACCCATCAAGGCTGAATGATCGCGATCAAAATGGGACGTTCTCATCTAGACATTATTTGGAGTCATCCTACCAAGTTACAATGAAATCCCTTCATAAATATGACCTGTAGACTGTGCTAAAGGTTTTCGGGCTTTGGGTCCCTGTAGCCGTCACAGTTGCCCAATCAGGATCAAAAGGTGACTTTCTCATCTAGACATTGTATGAAGTCAACCCACCAAGTTACAATGAAATTCCTCAATAAATATGACCTGTAGACTGTGCTGAAGGTTTTCGGGTTTTGGGCTCGGGTAGTCGTCACGGTTGGCAGATCACGCCCAAATGGGGAAAGTCTCATCTAGAGATCATAAGGAGTCATCCTACCAAGTTACAATGAAATCCTCCATATTAAACATGACCTGCAGACTGTGCTAAAAGTTTTTGGGTTTCGGGCTTGGGCAGCCATCACGGTTGATAGATCATGCCCAAAAGGGGACGTTCTCATCTAGGCATTATACAGAGGCATCCTACCAAGTTACAATGAAATCTAGACATGAAATTTCGTGACGATCAGACAAGAACTGCGGAGTGTAGCTCGTGCTAAAGGAAAATGTGAACAGACTCACAGACTAACAGACTCACAGACTTCTGCACGTGTGATGGCAATAGCTTATCTTGACTATGTCAAGTTAAGCTAAAAATTCTGACTGGAAGATCTGAAGAAGATTTTTAAAGATTAGTTCTCGTACTGATGTTAAACATTGGGCCCAAATATGAACCCAGGGACTTGATTTGAACAAATTTTAATCTTACACCCTCAGAGATGTTGGATACAAAATATCAGAAGCTTCTGATTGGTGGTTCTGGTGAAATTTTTTTTTAAAGAATATCTTGGACTAAGTTCCCATGGGCCCAAATATAAACCCAGGGACTTGAACCAGATCCTCCAAGGGATGCTGAATACCAAATATCAAAAGACTCTGATTGGTGGTTTGAAGAAGAAAACCCATAAAAAATTTTTAGCTTAACTTGACAAAGTCAAGATGAGCTATTGTCATCACACGTGCAGAAGTCTGTTAGTCTGTTCACAATTTCCTTTAGCACAGGCTACACCCCGCAGTTCTTGTCTAATCGTCACAAAATTTCATGTGCAGGTTTGGGGTCATGTCTAGATGAGAACGTCCCCTTTTGATCACGATCGGTCAACCGGTATGGCTGCCCGAGCCCAAAACCCGAAAACCATTAGCACAGTCTACTGGATCGTATTTATGAAGGGATTTCATTGTATTTTGGTAGGATGCCTCTGTTTCATGTCGAGATGAGAACTTCCCCTTTTGGTCACGATCTGTCAACCATTATGGTTGCCCCAAACCCAAAAACATTTAGCACAGTCTGCAGGTCATATTTAATTTGGAGGGATTTCATTGTAACTTGGTAGGATGACTCAGTATGATGTGTAGATGAGAACTTCCTCATTTGGTCGGGATCTGTCAACTGTGACGACTGCCCGAGCCCAAAACCCGAAAAGCTTTAGCACAGTCTACAAGTCATATTTATGGAGGGATTTCATTGTAACTTGGTAGGTTGACTTCATATAATGTCTAGATGAGAACGTCCCCTTTTGGTCACTATCTGTCAACCATAATGGGTGCCCAAGCCCGAAACCCTTGAGTTTTTAGCACAGTCTGCAGCTCATATTTAATACTGAGGGATTTCATTGTAACTTGTTAGGATTACTCCACATGATGTCCAGATGAAAACTTTCCCATTTGGTTGTGATATGTCAACCGTTACGGGTGCCCAAGCCTGAAACCTAGAAACTTTTAGCACAGTCTACAGGTCATATCTAATATTGAGGGATTTCATTGTAACTTGGTATGATGACTCTGTATGATGTCTAGATGAGAACTTCCCCATTTGGTTGTGATGTGTCAACTGCCACGACTGCCCGAGCCCGAAAACGTTTAGCACAGTCTACAGGTCATATTCTTTGAGTGATTTCATTGTAACTTGGTAGGATGACTCTGTTTGATGCCTAGATGAGAACGTCCCCTTTTGATCGCGATCGGTCAACTGCCTGAGTCCAAAACCCAAAAACCTTTAGCACAGTCTACAGGTCGTATTTATGAAGGGATTTCATTGTAACTTAATAGGTATATAATGTCTGGATGAGAACATCCTGTTTTGGTCGTGATTGGTCAACTGTGGCGGCTACAGGGGCCCAAAGCCCGAAAACCTTTAGCATAGTCTATATAGGTCATATTTATGAAGGGATTTCATTGTAACTTGATTGGATTACTCCAGATAATGTCTAGATGAGAATGTCCCCTTATGGTCCTGATTGGTCAACTGTAGTGGCTACAGGGGCCCGAAGCCCGAAAACCTTTAGCACAGTCTATATGTCATATTTATGAAGGGATTTCATTGTAACTTGGTGGGATTACTCCAGATAATGTCTAGATGAGAACGTTCCCTTATGGTCACGATCATTCAGCTGTGACAGCTGCCCAAGCCCAAAACCCGAAAACTCTTAGCACATTCTACAGATCGTATTAATGGAGGGATTTCATTGTAACTTGGTAGGTTGATTACATATAATGTCTAGATGAAAACGTCCCCTTTTGGTCACGATTGGTCAACTGTGATGGCTACAGGGGCCAGAAACCCCAAAACCTTTAGAACAGTCTACAGGTCATATTTATGAAGGGATTTCATTGGAACTTGGTAAGATGACTCCAGATAATGCCTAGATGAGAACGTCACGATCATTAAACCATGATGGCTGCCCGAACCCAAAACCTGAAAAGCTTTAGCACAGACTACAGATCATATTTATGAAGGGATTTCATTGTAACTTGGTAGGATGACTCAGTATAATGTCTAGATGAGGATGTCCCCTTTTGGTTGCGATCGGTAAACCGTGATGGCTTCACAGGGCCAAACCCCAAAACCTTTAGCACAGTCTGCAGGCCGTATTTATGAAGGGATTTCATTGTAACTTGATAGGATGACTAGTTTTGGAATAATTTCACTCTAAATTGGTAACTTTCGTTGATATACATTAATTGTGAGGGCCACATAAAATTATCACAATTCTTGACTTATTTCATAATCCTTTCATAAACATTGAACATTATCCTTTTCATCAAACATAACATACAGACAAGTTAAGCTACAGTGTCATTGACACTTTCATTTCTCATATTGGCACAAAGTGAAAATTTGGGCATCCAGAGGGTGCACAAAATCAACCCAGAAGCTGGATTTGAACAAATTTGAATCCCCTGACTTTCAAAAGGATGCTGTATAACCAATACCAGTATCAA
Source organism: Pictodentalium vernedei (assembly GCA_031216915.1). Taxonomy (NCBI): domain Eukaryota; kingdom Metazoa; phylum Mollusca; class Scaphopoda; order Dentaliida; family Dentaliidae; genus Pictodentalium; species Pictodentalium vernedei. The sequence goes on from CM062293.1 coordinate 232,682,963, forward strand.
AAGATTCTGACTGGTGGATCTAAAGAAGATTTTTGAAGAATTTCCCTCATATTGCATCAAGTTGCAATTCCCATAGGGAGTACATATTTGAACCCAGGGAGTGGTTGGGAACAAATTACAATCTGCGCCATGAATGTTGTATACCAAATATCAAAAGATTCCAATTGGGGCATCCAAAGAAGATTTTTAAAGAATATTTATCATATTGCACTTAATTAAAATTTGTGCTTCCCAAAGGGAGTCCAAATATTGAAACCGGAGGCTTGATTTTAAAAAAAACTTGAACCTTTTTCTCCGAAGGATTCTGAATATCAAATATGTGTATCAAGATATTGTGACTAGAGGTTTTGAAGATGATTTTTAAAGAACTTTCCTCACATTGCATTGAGTTAAAATTTGGACTTCCATAGGGAGCCCGCATATGAATTTGGGGACTTGATTTGAACACGTTAGAATCTGAACCCACTAAAGATGTATTACCAAATATCAAAAGATTCTAATTGGTGCATCTGAAGATTTTTAAAGAATATTTATTGTATTGCACTAAGGTGCCCAAATATGAATCCAGAGGCTTGATTTTAAATCATTTCCTCCTAAGGATGCTGAATACGAAATACATGTATCAAGAGATTGTGACCGGTGGTTCTGAAGAATAGTTTTAAAGAATTCTCCTTATATTGTACTGAGTTAAAATTTGGACTCCATAGGAAGCAAACATTTGAATCCAGGGACTTGGATTTGAACAAATTAGAATCTGGACCCACAAAGGATGATGTATTCTAAATATCAAAAGATTTGATTAGTGGTTATCAAGAAGATTTGAATGTTTTAAAAACAATTTGGGGTGCTAACAGAGTTATGCCCTTTGTGGAGCCCCCTGATTGCATGGCAACTGTATTTGAACAAACTGAAATTGACATATAAGGAACATGCAATACAAAATTTGATTGAATTTGGTCCAATATGTTTTGATTAGAAGTTAATAATGTCAAGTTCATGATGGATAACAAGTGATTAGTTAAGCTCCCCCAGGTGAGCTAAATACTGAACTCAATTTCAACCATTTAACAGACAGTAGGGTTGAGTGCTCCAAACAATTTGCAGAAAACACAACATGGAGGCACAAGTGAGCCCCAAATGCTCACCTGCTCATTTACAGGGACTAAGTGGGGAGTTGGAGCTTTTTGTTTTGTTCAGCTGGGGTAATAATCCTCTTTAAATATGAGGGATTTTCAGACAGGTTGATTCTACTACTCATAAAGAGATTAAAAGAAAAAACAATTATCTGTTCATATGCAGTTTAGAAAAGATGGGCATTTGAAATTATTTTCTATATTTAGCCACATTGGTCCCATGAAGTGCATGTGAATTTTTTTTTCTTCAGCAAAGTATGCCATCCAATAATACAGCATACCAAATTTGGATCAAAGTGGTCATATAGAAAAAAATGGGGTCATATCTGTTGGAAGCCCAGGAAGTGGGGCAGTGTTTTTTATCGTTCTGCTTTACTGGTAAAATAGTACCTGGAACAATACCTGCAAAGGCAGCCCACTAAAACAGGCAGCTCTAGATATAAACGACTGGCTACACTTGACTTCATACCAATGTTGCAGTCATGATACAGCCAGAGATGCTTAACGTGACTTTAAATACCAATAAATAAAAATGAAAAATGAGATAGAGTTGTAAAACTTTGCCCTTTTGACACAAGCCAAATATGGCCCGAAAAACTTTTTATTGATTTATCTTTGGAGTGTTCAGGTTCAATTTCAGCATCTTTGACAAGATCATATGGTAATAGTAGTATGAAGTCAAGTTCAGTCATCATTTATATCTATGTTGCCCACTGTAGCGAACAACCCCCCCCCCCCCCCCCCCCCACTCCCTCCCCCCTGCATGGAACTACCAAAATGATCAAGCACTACTGAACTTTCCAAGGTTTTCACAAGGTAAGAAACTTTCTGGAACAAACTTGAATTGTCACCATTAAAGAGGGTAAATGTAAGATTTTTGATTACCCAAAATACTGACACCAATTTTAGTTGAAATCAGCTGACCAGTTCTGAAAACTGAAATTTTGGGTGGGCCATAAATTTTGCCCCTCCTGGGATGAACTCAATGTTGCTAGAGAAACTTTCTGTGAACAAACTTTAATCTATATCATCAGAGGAGATTGCATTCCATATATCAAACCTATGTAGTTAGAGTTTCATAAAGAAATCATTTAGTGTTTCCAAAATTACCAACACTCTGTAAACTGAAGTCACCATACGTGCCCTGCAAGGTAACTAACAGAATTATTCTTCATTCACATGATACCATTACTCATCAGGAAGCATCACCCCAACGAACAAGTATCTGTCTCATGCAGTTGAATTTTTTTTCCACTTGTAACTTCTGGGATTCCCCACAGATTAGAGATTATGAAATTACCTCTATGGATATAATAAAATTCACCAACTCGGAAGAAAAAAAAAATCTCTTAACGTACTGTTTCGAAATACATGTCACACTAAAATAAAATTTAGAGGCTTCTGTCTTGATTGCATGTTTCATAACATTTATTACAGGTAAAATGACTACTTGGTACCAATATGGAACAATTCCAACTAGAGGGAACTGTTTTAGTGAACTAAAACACATGTCTCCCCTTCGATTAGTTCCATGCTTCCATCTAACAAGGATCAAACTAAAGGTCAAATGTCAAGATCATGGAAGTTCAAGATAGAATGTGACACATCAGCCTGGATGTTGCATTCATTTGCCAAATATCATAAACCTTGCTGAACAATTCAATAATTTGACCTTGATGTCAAAGATCAAGGTCATCTGTCATCATAACAGTAAATGATACAATGTTGTCTTACGTTGATACACCCACATGCCAAATATCATAAGCCTAGGTGAAAAGATAAAAAAAATAAATAATTCCACCTTAATGTCAAAGGTCATATGTAGGTCATGATGTTAAGTGACACATCGTCTTTTGGTGATATACTCACATGCCAAAAATCATATGCGCAGGTCAACAGATTAAAAAAAAAGGTCAATAATGTGACCTTGAGGTCAAAGGTCATATGTGGATCATGATGGTACGTGACACATCATCTCATGGTGATACACCCACATGCCTAATATAAACTGAGGTGAAAAGGTAGAAAAGTTCTGGCCCAGACCATCTTACTTGCCAAAAAATCAGTAATTTGACCTTGAGGTCAAAGGTCAATGTCATATATGGGTCATGAAGGTACATGACACATCGTCTTATGGTGATATACTCTCATGTCAAATATCATAAGCCAAGGTGAAAAGGTAAATAAGTTCTTGCACAGACAAGCTTACTTGCCAAAAAATCAGTAATTTGACCTTGAGGTCCAAGGTCAATGTCATATGTGGGTCATGATGGTACACCATTTCATGGTGATACACCCACATGCCAAGTATCATAAGCCTAGGTCAAAAGATTAAAAAAAATCAATAATTTGACCTTGAGGTCAAAGGTCAAGGTCATATGTGGGTCATGATAGTACGCGACACATCGTCTCATGGTGATACACCCACATGCCAAATATCATAAGCCGAGGCGAAAAGGTAATTAAGTTCTGGCTTGGACAAGCTTTCTTGCCAAAAAATCAGTAATTTGACCTGGAGGTCAGTCATATATGGGTCATGATGGTATGCTACACATTTATTTATTTATTTATTGGTGTTTAAGGTCACATATTTTTGCACAATGGCTAATCATGACCACAACATGAGTATCAACTCAAGACCAGGGGTGAATGTGAATAAGCCATGTTGCCCATTTTAGAGAGGGTTTGCACCTCCCAAGCATTGGTGACTAGGTCCTATTTTACGAGTAAAACAGAGCCTGTTTTCCGCAGAGAACACAGGCCTGCTTCACTTCCGGTGGGGAACGCGACACATCGTCTCATGGAGATACACCCACATGCTAAATATCATAAGCCTAGGTCCAAAGATAAAAAAAGTTCTGGCCCAGACATGGTTGTATGAAAAGAACAACAAGAACGAGAAGAATTCAGGGTAAAACAATATGTCTCCCTTCGGTGAAGGGGAAACATAATAAAACAGTATCCAATTTCTGTTCTCTTTACAGCCTATGTTGTGTCACAAAGTGCTTGATTTGAACTTAAAAAGCTTGACTTTTTCCAATATTTCAAACAAAAACTACTCATTTACACCCACGAAGGTGACCAACTGCAAAAAACCAACACAAATTAAAAAGTTCATTGGAGACACATTGCAACTTTCTCTTCCTTTCAGTTTCTTGTGGATTGCTATTGGTAGCTTAACATTACCTTGTACTCTTGTAGATCATGACCAGGGGGTGTATTTTGTTTTTATATTAAAATAGAAATTCCAGAGTTAGATGTTGTGTCCTTTTAGCATACCCACCCCCATCTTGCATTCATCTATCTCTAAATCTGTGAACAATTTGTATAGGAGATTTTAGTTTTAGGTTAAAGTTTTTTTTTTTTAATCGTTCAGACTTTATTGATAAATTTGTGGTATTGTAATATCAATCATAATTTTTGCTTACTTGAAGGGGTGAGCTATTGCCATCAGTTGGCATCCATCTTCCATTAGCTTTTTCATATTAATCTTCATCTTAAGAACAATGGGCCCAAATCCAACCAAACTTACTCAAATTATCTTTGGGCAATACCCTCACATATTTGTTAAATAGAAGTTGCCTAGCTCAATGAGGTGAGGGCAATGCCTACAATTCTTTAAATCAACCATTGGTCACAGTGCTTTGAGATTTGATATGCAACTTCCTTTCATGACCAGTGAAAGTTTCTCCTCAAACATTTGGAGGGGCAAAATTTATGACTTCTAAACTTCTTTTAATATGAAAAGTAATAATGCTCTCAGTTACCACATGGAGCATGATTCAGGAACCTGCATTTTAACACTAAGTAATTGAGGAAAACATTAACCCTTTACCTAATGTAACAACCAAAACCAACCAGTGCTTTTCACAAAAATCACCATTCAATTTTCATTATTTTTTCATTTGTTGTCTCAAAAACATAGTTTATGACCCCTCATTGTAACTTGTTCCTGTGAGGGGTCATAAGTTATGTCTTTGACACCAAAATTAAAATAAGTTTTTCAAGAATTTTGTTTGCAAGTGTCGTCTGCCTTTTGTGTTTGGTAAAGGGTTAAACAATCATTTCCTCATTAACTTTCATCTGCACAAATTTTATGCAAGGTATAAAGTCTCCTTTAAAGGTGTAGAATAAAGTTTGTTCAAAGAAAGTTTCTCTGGCAATACAGTGGAGCCCACTTAATTAGATACCTTTTAATTGATTATCCCTGTTAATTGAATAGAATTTCCAAACACAAAAACTTTTACCATACCTTAAGTGCACCTTTGCCATGTTAATTGCATATAGGTTATGGAGTAAACTCCTGTTAATTGAATAAAAAAGTTGTGCAATATGTCAAGAGATTACCCTGATAATAACTGACTTACCCTTGTATATTGCCCAATTTTGCCTCAGTACATCCAATGCAGGCATTTAATCTATTATATCATGTTTGACAGAGCCACTTGAGCTCTGTCAAACAAGATATAATAAAAAAATGCCGCTCAGGATCACAGATCCAATGTCGAGTTGTGACCTTGACCTTTGACCTGGCGAGTCCAAGATCAATAGGGTTCTTCCTCGCACCAAGGCCAACACACCTATGAAGTTTCATGACTCTAGGTTGAACCACTATCAAGTTCTCATCCGGAAACCAATTGTTGCGATATACTATGTTCAAGGTCACTGTGACCTTGACCTTTGACCTGGTGAGTCCAACATCAATAGGGTTCTTCCTCGCACCAAGGCCAACACGCCTGTAAAGTTTCATGGCTCTAGGTTGAACCACTATCAAGTTATCATCCGGAAACCAATTGTTGCGATATACTATGTTCAAGGTCACTGTGACCTTGACCTTTGACCTGGTGAGTCCAAGATCAATAGGGTTCTTCCTCGCACCAAGGCCAACATACCTATGAAGTTTCATGACTCTAGGTTGAACCACTATCAAGTTATCTTCCGGAAACCAATTGTTGCGATATACTATGTTCAAGGTCACTGTGACCTTGACCTTTGACCTGGTGAGTCCAAGATCAAGAGGGTTCTTCCTCGCACCAAGGCCAACACACCTATAAAGTTTGATGACTCTAGGTTGAACCACTATCAAGTTATCATCCGGAAACCAATTGTTGCGATATACTATGTTCAAGGTCACTGTGACCTTGACCTTTGACCTGGTGAGTCCAAGATCAATAGGGTTCTTCCTCGCACCAAGGCCAACACACCTATGAAGTTTCATGACTCTAGGTTGAACCACTATCAAGTTATCATCCGGAAACCAATTGTTGCGATATACTATGTTAAAGGTCACTGTGACCTTGACCTTTGACGTAGCGAGTCCAAAATCAATAGGGTTCTTCCCCTCACCAAGGCCAATCTACCTATGAAGTTTCATGAATGTGAGTTGAACCATTATCAAGTTATCATCCGGAAACCAATTGTTTAAGATTTACTATGTTCAAGGTCACTGTGACCTTGACCTTCGACGTAGCATGTCCAAAATCAATAGGGTTCTTCCTCCCACCAAGACCAACCTACGTATGAAGTTTAATGAATGTGAGTTGAACCACTATCAAGTTATCATCCGGAAACCAATTGTTTACGCCCGCCCGAAAGCCTGCCCGCCCACCCGCCCGCCCAACCGCCCGCCCGCCCGCCATTCACCAAACTATAAGTCGAGTTTGACTTCGTCACAACTCGACTAATAAATGCCCAGTTTATGTCTAGAATACAGAAAAACATCGATTCCCTGTTAATTGAATACTCCAATTAACTGAATAATTCTCACTGGCAAAGTGGCTATTCAATTAACAGGCTCTACTGTATTAGGGTTTATTTTAGAAGGGGAAAAATTCTTGGCTTTCTGAACCCATATCACCAAACCCTCATCTCTTCTCTCCTGCACACTCAATCTCTGCCACCCTCATTTCCCTGTAGACAAAGGAGCATTTTTGGTTCCCTTGAGCCACCGGTGTTCAACATTGTATTACTTTGCATTAAAAAAATCTAAGAATACTCAATAAATGCAGGTTCTTCAAAGACGCAATAGATTTATTTTTCAGGAAGACACTTGGGTAGCCTGACATTCGGTCCTGTTGATTTTTGTCAGACGGTGTAGAAAAATTACCAGGTTTGTCAGATGATCTGGTAAATTTCATGAGGCATGCTCTGAAGACCATATGGACAGATGGAACTCATTCTTGTACTCCCTTCCACTATATGGCAGGGGAAAATGACTGTGATGTGGGACACATGACCCATCCATGTGGCTCAAGTGGTTCGAGGTTGGTAGCCCAAAGTAAGATATTGTTAGTTATGACCAGATCACAATTGTGTTGCCAACTCTTGCATATCAGATCAGACTTAAATTAGACCTCAGTATAAACCTGTTACTCATTGACAAAGTTTTACAACACATCTATTCTATGTTGGTGGTTTACAGCTATGAACTGTTTCATCGCAGTAACATTCACAGTTCCAAAGTTCTGAATCAGATGAGGAAATGTTCTATGTCTGGTTCTCAGGTATAACTTAGTCCTTTGCACACTGATGTCATTTAATCAAAACTTCAAGCTGCAAATTTTTCCCATTATGTAACAAGGAATTTAACCGATTCAGTGTTGTTTGACAGAGCCCTCTGAACTCTGTCAAACAAGATTGAATGGATTAAACTTCAAGTTGTATCATGAGAAAAATTTGTGGCTTGAAATTTTGATTTTTTTTCACATCAGTGGGAGTTACAAATGAATAGTAGAGTAAGATTATCTCTTTAACCATTTCTGGGAATCCATTATGTGATCTGGTGGATGTAAATGGTAAGGGAGTTATTGAATAAGTCCTTGATTGAGATCAGAGAGCTTCAAAGGGTGAGTAAGGGAAAGCAAACAATACAGGAAACCAAGATAAATCAATAGGAAGGTACTAGATGACTGCAGCATAAATTAGTAACCTAGCATTAAGGCAAAAAGGTTGTTTGGGAGTCAACAAAATAAAGTAAAGGCAGCCTTTTGTGTTTATTATAGCCCCACAACATAGTGGGAAGGGGATACAAGAATGGCTTCTGTCCATCTTCTCATTTCTTGCCATCACAATTTAAGGAAAACTGTTCAAAATACTTTTCTCAAATTTAACCCTTTACCTAACAAATCGCCCGCATCCTCCCATGTAATTTGCAAATTGAGCAGGTGAGAAAAATATATTTTTTAAAGAATGTCAACAAAACCATATCATGTGACCCCCTTCATTGGAACTAGCTCATTCCAATGAGGGACCAAATGATTTGGTTTTGTTGAAAATTTTTGAAAAATTAAAAAAATAATATTTAAAATAATAAATTTTATATGTGTATTGGGTAAATGGTTTGTATTCTGCTTTTTGGTGATAATATGGGATTGCAAACCAGCTGAACTAAGTATTTCTTTAACCCTTTACCCAACGAATCGCCCGCATCCGCCGCGTAATATGCAAATTCAGCAGATGAAAAAATATTATTTTTAAAAAAAATTCAACAAAACCACATCATGTGACCCCTCGTTGGAACGAGCTCGCCGAGCTCATTCCAACGAGGGGTCACATGATATGGTTTTATTGAAATTTTTTGAAAAATTTAAAAAAATGATATTTAAAGTAATAAATTTTGATATCGTCTGCGTTGGGTAAAGGGTTAAAGAGTTAATTCCCTTGTTGGACTTCAGACTTTCTTGTCATCACATTACCATTTCTTGTGATCACACAGTTAATGTATAGGTTTTTGGCGATAACATCATGAATGGCATTACAAATCAACTGTGTTTAACCCTTAAAGGCCTATTCCTAGAAATCACTGCAAAGCCATTAGACGTATAGACAGTGGAATGGTGGGAATTCAAGACCCATGTCCAGGCCCTTAAGGGTCAAGTATTTCTTCAAGAGTTATTGCCTTTGTTGAACTTAAAATTTATTGTTATCACATTACTATTTCTTCGGTAGTGGTGAGGATTGGTCATCCCATGATGTTTCACTTGTTTCAATGGGATTTTTAGTGGCTCATTAATGTTCAGTCCAAGATCATTAACCTTTTATCTGACACTACCTGCAGATGACGTCTACATTTACTGAATAAGTAAAATCTTTTATTTTTTTCCACCAAAAGAACTACTCAATGGAATGAGCTAGAAGGGTTCATTCCAACAAAGGAGTCATACGCAATTTTGGGGTAAATAAAAAAAAATTTGAATATATATTTTTGTAAGCAGCACTGGTCAAATAGTTAAGGGTGTTTAAGGTCACTTTCAGCAGGTATGGCTATATCATGACCACAATACCAGTTTAACCAATCGTTTATATCCTAAGTTGCCCACTTCAAAAGACTTTCACCCCCTGGCATTGGTTGTCAGCTGTTTTACCAGTAAAGCTGAACTTGTTTACTAAAGTAAACAAGCACTGCTTCAATTCATGTGGCTCACACAGGGAACTGGCCAGATATAGCAATTATGTTAGATAAAGGGTTGATGCTCACATGAAAGTGAAACAGTTGGTAAATATAGGGATAATGGATGTCAAATGTGTATTTTGGGTATAACAGAATCCAAGAAATGATGGAGATTTAAACAAAAGATCGAGGAATGGAAAAGCGAGGGTAATGGTCATTAAGATTATTTGAATGCTAGAAAAGAAAAGGGATTTGGTGGAGAAGCTGACACAGTTACATCACTTATAGCACAACAGCAAATGTTTATTATTAAGCCCTGACCTTGAAAGGAAGATTCGGGGGGTATCTAGTGAAGCCATCTGTCCGTACAAACATTTTGGATTGTAATTTCAAAGCCATCAGTTTGATTTGGATCTCCTTCGGTATGCTGATAGACACGCATGGAGGAACAGATATGCACAAGGAACGGGTTCCGTCAAAACAAATTTCACAGAGTTATGCCCTTTTTCACTCTTTCAACATTGAAAAATGTTCTTTCCCACAATACCTCTAAGGCTACCTCAAACATGCCTATGGGTCGGGGGCAGCAGCCCACGCTTTGCATAGCCCTTGTTTCATATATAGTTTGTCACATAATAAAAATCTATCAAGCAATTTGGATCTTTCATGACTTTCATGGCTCGACACATTGTCAAGTGTTGATAGCAAGCTACAAAAACCCCCCACAAAGCATCCTCGATCACCACCATCAAACAACACCATAGGCAAAATCCTGAACACAACTAACCCACACTTGAACATAACTGTTTAGATATTCCAATGACAGTTGGACAGTCAAGTAATTTTTTTTAAAAGTCCGAGTTCTAGGCCAGAGATAACAATGGCATGTTACAGGACTGCGAATTCTAAAAAGTGACCGCAAAGGATTGTTCATTGACCTTTCACCCTTTATCAAATGCAAACAATATAATTTTGTATTTTTTCAAATTTTTCAAAAAATTTCCACAAAACCTTATGTGATCCCTCACTGGAATGAGCCCAATGAGCTCGTTCCAATGAGGGCTTGAATGATATGGTTTTGTCGAAATTTTTTGAAAAATATTTTTAAATTTTTCAACTGCTGAATTTGCATATTGCATGGGTGGATGCGAGTGATTCGTTACATAAAGGATTTATCCTTCACTTACAGTACGTGTAGAGTGAATTATCACTATATCACCCATGGAGTGGAGATTCCACCCAAGCAATAATTGCAAATTTGTTGCAAAGCACAAGCAAAGTTCCAACCAATGGACCTCTGGGATGAACCCGGAGGTCCATTGGTTGAAATATTGCTTGTGTTTTTTGTCCATATGTACAGAATTTGAAAGTGATAGTTTGGGTGATAACTCCACTCCATGGGTGATTTTGTAACAATCCACTCTTCATGTACTGTAGATGCACTGCCAAAACCGGCCATTGGTATTCACAAAAGTCGCCATTCAAATTTTGTTTTGCCTCGAAAACATAATAAAGGATTTGCAGCCAATGAGCCAATAATGGGTCATAAGTTATGTATTTGAGGCAAAACATGAAAATATTTAATTCAAGAGTTTCATCTGTAATTTGTGTTGGGTAAAAGGTTGAGGTCACCTTCAGCATCTATGGTTACTTCATTACCACTACACAAGTATAAAGTCAAGTATAGCGATGATTTGGTACCTGTGTTGTTCACAACAGAGGACACTCACAACAGGCATTTATTACCTATTATACAAGTAAAACAAAACTTTTAGAAACAGTAATCCAGGTTTGCTCCAGTTCCCAGGGCTCCCATGTGGGAAAACAACAAATGAACACACAAAATGTTGATAAAAATGTATTTATTCTGCACTGATAAATAACAATGCAGAGAAAATAAATAGAAACAAGTTTTTTCAGTACAAGTTGAAGAATTTACAAAATAAAACTCATAATTCACAGTAATTTACAATAATTTTAACTGTACAGCCAATAATAATTTCAGATAATTAAATCTTTTCAGACCTTTTCCTGTGGAAGCATGATTTATAAAAAAAAATGCAACAAACACTTTCATAAACTTGAACCCTTTGCCAACAAAACATTCAACAACTCTTTCCAACTTTTTAGTACAGTGGGGCTCACTCATTTGTATATCTCTTAATTGGATAACCCATTAATTGCATATTCAAACCATTTACCATACCTTCAGTGCAAATTATTACTGTTAATTGCATGTAAGTTATAGAGTAAACTCAAGTTAAGTGAATAAAAAAATCTTGGGATCTGTTGATGAGCTGCAACAATCACTAAATTCTCCTCCCCATGTATATAGACCTATCTGTCCTTAGTCCATTCAATACAGCCTTCCTTTAGCTCTGTCAAACAAAATAGAACAAATGCTCAATATATTCCTAGAATGCCAGAACATAACCAGGTTCCTGTCAAGTGAACTCTTGTGTTAACTGAATATTTTTCACTGGAAAAATTCACTATTGTTCACTGGCAAAGCACCTAATCAATGAACGGTGTTCCACTGTAATAATAAAAAACATTTTGTTTTGAACATTCAATTTTTTGATCATTCAAAAAAGCTTATGAACTGAACAAAATGAGCTTGCCAAACTCCGTTAATTACAGGGTTATAAGTTGTTTTATAAAAAACAAGAGGGATGTTACATCCCAATGCTCACCTACATTCGCGCTTGATAATGTCGTTCCAATGTAACATGCCTAATATTTAGTTAATATAAATCATTAACTAGGCATCAAATGATTAATGTGGTTTATGTGATGGCTTTGGAAAGTTTATATTTCTGCATTTATTATATATCAATTCAACATAGAATCATTGGATATAAAAGCATTTTTTTCTTTTAGAATCATTAACCTTTAGAAATGTTTATGATTAAGAATATGAATCGTGAGGCCAGATACAAAGTTTTACAACTTGAAATTTACTAAGTCCGAGAAAAACATGAAAATTTTGACTGAAAAAAAAGAAAATTTCCGTTAAATTTCTGCGTACAGTAGGGTTAATACCTACAGTTGTTATTGAAATATGAAAATCAACAGTAATGAGAAGTTAAAGCAGCACAATCTGCACAAAAGCTGACTTTAACGCAAATTCTTACAACACCTAAACGCAAATTCTTTCAACAAGTTTTGGCAGAAAATTTTAGGTGAAATTTGGAAAAAAGTCGTAGTATCAGGGTTAAATACTGTTCTGATAGTCCCCTACAACCTACATATGCAATATCAAAGGCCTGAGCCCACTGATCTTTGAGAAATTAACCTTTACATTAAATCTTACAATATTGGACACGCTGGATGCCGACGCCCGAGGTCATCATATAAAGCTCACCACTTCCAATAGAAGTAGGTGAGCTAAAAAAATGAAAACTATTGTGAGACAGACATGTAGACCATTTTACTGAATTTATTATATAAGGTTAAAAGTTAAAGGAGAACACAGTAGTCTGAAAGGATTCAACAAAAAGCTCCAAGATATATGACTTGGTAGTGACATGAAAATAATTTTAGCCGACACCACAGAACAGCTCCATTAAAGATTTTAGCTTCAAGGTTATTAACCCTATAAGTTTTTCTGTGGGGTGTTCTTTATCCTTTGGAAACTTTTGAATAATACATTTTTAAATCTACAAGGAGTAATTTACTGGCTACATAAATGTTACAGTGTCAGATTAGCCATTTCATTACCAATACTACAGCACTGCAATTACAAAAGTGAACAGAGAATTATGTCAGTCATGATCCGGTTGAAATTCTCTATCCACTTTCCTTCTTACAAAACTAGAAAATCTCACCCATTGAAAAAGAAATGCGACAGCACTAAATATCACATGCAATTTTAATTTGTTTCCCTCCCTGGTATTCATGAAATCTTAACCCACTGATATGTCGTAACCAAATCATGATCTGGTCTAGACCACTTTTGTGATAGGCCCAAAATGAGAAATTAAAAAAAGGTATTCGATTACATTTTCTGATGGATTCTTGCAATGCAGCAATACAATGTTAGACTAGACTTTATGATTCTGGAGAATCATGGCTTTTCCCGATGAGATTCCTTGATTTTTGATGCCCCCACAGTGTCTGATGAATTGTTTTTAACTGTCTCACTGAAGTTCTTTCATTGATGTTATGAGAAAGGTGGTTATAGTAGTCTCAAATGACTCAGTTTTATAAAAAAAATTGTTTAGGTAAAAACCATCATTAATGGTAGAGTGGGTTAATATCAATATCGTCGTCCCACAAGTTAATGACCGACAAAAGGAGTTATGTTTGTTTGACACATACCCTTTGAGTGCTCTGTCTATTTGAAAATGGTCCATTTTATCTCAAATGTATCCAAAATATTGATGTTTGGCAGATTGTAGAGGGTTAACATGTGCTAACAGGCATATGTATTCATGCAACTTGCAATTTCAAACCAAAAAGTGCGAATGGCCATTTTTACTTAAAATCTATAAGACGTTTTCAGAGAAATCCATGCGCATGCGCTCTTTTTGAATTCGACGTGACGAAATGCGAAATTCGTATCGCTCTTCATGGAAAGTGATGCCGCAACTATCCGTGAACAACGAGTGAAAATTTCATGGAAATCTTCCTAGAATTGGTTGGGATAAAGCGTTTTGAAGAGAGGAGGTAACTGTTTGATTTTGGTCCTTCCTTTTCAAGCCAGTTCGAAAAAAGACGCCGTGAATGGGTGCAGACTCCTTTAGAGCCCCCCCGCCCCCTCTCTCTGTAAATGGAAGTTGCTTCTTTAAGACCGCCATCCAGGGATCCCAACACAACCTTTAAACCTAAGAGAATCGTCAGAAGTTTAAAGTGAAAAGAAACTGGCGGTGATTGGGTTTCTGGCAGGCAGGCAGGAAAAGATTGACGAAGATTTGCATATTGGACTTTAAAATAGCACTTCTGACATACACGAACCGTGTCCAGATCGCTGGAGGCAGCGACTTGAAATTTTCAGAACTCATTCTACGAACCCTGGTCGACATTTTGGGATCTGTTTGGAGCGTCCGAGCCGCCTGGAAAACACCACGCATCGCTTGGAATGAGAGAGTACTATTCGTCCCGACTCTATCAGTTCAGAATGGACATGGGCAGTGTTGTAGACGACTGTGGAGCTGCGATTGAGCATAAAGTTCCAGAATTCGGTGCCTCATTGCCTAAACGGCTCCATTGTATGATTTTTTGTCTCAATATCGTCCTTACTACTTGTAGTTTATACCGCTGCCGTACGTTAATGTAGCCTCTTGCCATTTTCGAGACTTTCAACCCAGAACGCCGCCAAAGTGAGGAAGTGTGGGGGTGGGGGTGGGGGGGGGGGGGGCTGTAGCGGCGAGGGGGGGGGGGGTATCCTGACACTATCTTTAAACCTTAGATAATCGGAAGAAGTTGCAGTGAAAAGAAATCGGCGGTGAGTAGGTGTTTTGGCGGGAAACGATTAACGAAAATTTGCCAATTTGACATTAAAATTGCACTTCTCACAAACACGAACCGTGTCCAGACCGCTGAAGGCAGCGACTTCTAATTTTCAGAACTTGTTCTATGCACCCTGGCCGACATTTTGGCATCTGTTGCAAGTGTCGAGACCGCGTGGAGAACACCACGCATCGTGTGAAAAGTGAGAGTACTATTCGTCCCGACTCTATCAGTTTGGAATGGAATTGGGCACTATTGTAGACTACTGTAGAGCAGCGATTGAGCATAAAATCGGAGGTTTTTGTGCCAAATTACCTAACCGGCTCCAAGGTATGATCTTTCATCTGTACATCGCCCAGATCGTCTGAAGTTTATACCGTTACCATATGTTGAAGTAGCCTTTTGTCATTTTCGCCACTTTCGACCCAGATTTGAGGGTACCTTCCTTCAGCGAAATCTAGCCATGCTCGCAACCACGCCCTCTCCCCGTCGGCCCGGGTGCTTCTAAAGATAGAAAGGTCAATGGGGAGGGGCGCGTTAGCAAACAAACGGGGGCAGGTGTAGTTGGTGAAAAACAGTAGGGGGCGGGCATGTGTCCTAGGTAAAAGAAACAATAGGGGGCAGGTGTCCTAGGTAAAAAAAAACAGCAGGAAGGGAGGGGGGGGGGGGGGATGCAGATGTCCCCGCTAATTAATTTTAATAACAGGCAGGTGTTCATGGGGCAGGCCCACTGCTCGGTGTTCCAAATTTTCTATGGTACTTGGCCTTGACGGAAACAACACTTCAACAAGAAACAACAGGAAACCTATTTGCCGTAAAGCTGCAAATATAAACATGATTTTAGGACCATTCCATGGCCAGTTTAAAGCCTACTGCGATATCAGCGTTTATTACTCTCGTCCTTTCACTGCAGTATTTCACCCGAGTCGAGTTCTGACGTCATGCAAGTTTGACGGACATGCTTTCAATTTTGTTATTGACAACAACATATTTATAATTTCGTGATTACTGATCGGAATTTTGAAAACGACACATGCAATCGCGAAAGAGTTTTCTGAAAAACACGATTCTGCAAAAGGTTTTAGTGAAATTGATTATTTTTTTTATTTTCAATTTCGACGGCTCTTGTCGAAAAGGTGTTAATCACTGATCGTCCCAAACGAGATCAAAGACTGACGCTGTATATTAATAACACACAGAGAATCTTCTAAGAATATACACGCGCAATCCTAAAATGAAATAATTCAAGTCTTTTTCAGGTTTTACGAGAGAAATATGTCCAATTGTATCATTGAATCATGTTTAGGTATATGTGGGCGAGACATTTTCTATACGGACAAAATACAGACTAAATAAAATATTTGCCATTATTTTCCGCAGACGTATTTTTGTCTTTGCTTCTTGGGGAAATCCATGCTGATAATACAACGAAGGAGTGTTATCTAATGAGGTCAGAACCGTCAGGTTGTCGGGTCCGACACCGCACCTCGAAGTAGATTTAGTGGGGGTGTCGATTTTACAAGTAATGTAGGCAGCGTACACGGCATGGGCTGTCTGTCTTTAATCCTATAAACAGGGTTAAGGCTTGGTTTTTGAATACCCTTATTTATTTATTTATTTGTTTATTGGTGTTTAAGGTCACATACTTATGCACAATGGCTAATCGTGGCCGTGACAGTTTTATAGGTGGAGGAAGCCGGAGTACACAGAGAGAACCACCAAGCATCGACGAGCAACTGTCAGCTCCTCAACATTCTAACTCTGTTCAAGCTCCGCTCAAGCAGGGTTACAGAGGGTGAAGACATATGTACCATCGATGTGCAGTATGCCTTAGTACACGGCGTCATCGTGTCCCCATGTCAGCAACCGGGCTAAAGTACCTTGCCCAAGGACACAACGTGAGTCGTCCCGGACGGGGATCGGACTCGGGACCTCTAGCATAGAAGTACAACAGTCTACCACTGAGCCACCACGCTCCCTTGAATACCCTTAACACTATCATACATTATCCCTCATGAATTCTGAGTCTGATAAAAGAGGTTATGTTTACCTATTACATACCCATTTGCTGCCCAAAAACAGCCGATTTTATCAAAATTTTGACGTTTAGCAGCCTGTAGCGGGATTAACAAACGACTAGCGGAATATTCTATCTATGCAATTTGTAAGACCTGCCAATGTCCAATTGTTCTTGAAAATCGCCAACAAGCAGTTAGCGAAATCCACAGAAAATGTAAATCTTAAGCTTTTAAGGGGTATCTCTCCTTATCCAATCTAAAATAGGTTAAGTTTCATTCTTTTAAATACCCTTACTACTTACAAAACTGATCCTCTGTGAATTCTACGCGCAGTAAAAGAAGTTATATTTCTCTGTTACATATCCATTGGGTGCTCTTGGTGTCTGAAAACAATCCATTTTATCAACATTTTGATGTTTAGCAGCTCGTGGAGAGTTAACGAATGCTCAACGGAATATTTTGTCCATGTAACTTGTAATGTCACATGAAGACCCGTGAATGGCCATTTTTTCTTGAAATCTACAAGATGTTTTTAAAGAAATCCAGGGAAAGCATGAAATTTTAAGTCTTTGATGGGTACCGCTGTTTAACCAGCCCAAAACGGGTTAAGACCAGCCCTAAATGGGTTAATGCTTGGTCTGATGAATTCCACTTCCAAAGAAATAGGTTATGTTTATCTCGCAGGTACACATTGCGTGCAATGGGTGCCCAAGGAGAGTCCATTTTCTCAAAATTTCTATGCTTTGCAGCCTCCGGAGAGTTAACTAACGCTCACCAGAATATTTTGTCTTTGTAATTTGTAATGTCACTCCAAGACCTGCAAATGGTCAATTTTTCTTGAATACTTACTAGATTTTTTGGAGAAATCCACAAAAAACTGGAATTTTAAGCTTTTAAGGGGTACATCTTAACCAGGCGAAAATGGGTTAAGACCTTGATTTTTTGAATACCCTTACTACTTACTAAATTTTTCTCTGTCAGTTTTGCATCCGGTAAAAGAAGTTATGTATCTCTGTGGCATTCCCATTTGTTGTTGTTGGTGTCCAAAAACAGACTATTTTTTCAAAATGTTGACATTTAGCAGCCGATGGAGGGTTAACAAATGCTTACTGGAATATTTTATCCATGCAGCCGGTAATGTGACTCCAAGACCTATCAATGGCCCTTTTCTGTTGAAAACTTACAAGATGTTTGTAACAAAATCCACGGAAAACATGATTTTTTTTTAGCTTTTGATGGTATCGCTAATAACCACCCCAAAAGGGGTTAACGCTTTGGTTTTTGAATACCCTTATTACTTACAAAAATGGTCCTCAGTGAATTCCACTTCCAACAAAGGAGATTATGTATAACTCTCGGACATACATTGCGTGCTGTGTGTGTCCGAAAACAGCCCATTTCAACAAAATTATGATGCTTGGCATTCTGTAGAGGGTTAATAAATGCTCAGCGGAATATTTTGTCCATGCCACTTGTAATGTCACACAAAGACCTGCAAGTAGTCAATTTTTCTTGAAAACCTATGGAATGTATTTAGAGAAATCCACAGAAAATGGGAATTTTTAGATTTTAAGGGGTCTCTCTCTTTAGCCTGCCCAAAATGGGTTAAGACTTCGTTTTTTGAATACCCTTACTACTTACAAAAATGTTTCCCTATAGATTGTGCGCTCGATAAAAGAAATCACTTTTCTTTGTGGCGTACCCGTTGGGTGCCGTTGGCGTCCAAAAACAGCCCATTTTATCACAATTTTGACTTTTAGCAGCCCGTGGAGGGTTAACAAATGCTCACCGAAGTATTTTGTCCATGCAACTTCTATTGTCACATCAAGGCCTGGGAGTGACAATTTTTTCATGAAAATCTACAAGACTCGTTTAGAGAAATCCACGGAAAACCTGAATTTTTGAGCTTTTTGGGGGTATTGCTGTTTAACCAGCCCAAAACGGGTTAATGCTTGGTTTTTTGAACACCATTATTACTTACAAAAATGATCTCCGGTGAATTCCACTTCAAATAAAGGAAGTTATGTTTATCTCTCATGTATCGTTTGGGTGCTCTGGGGGCCTGAAACCGGCCCTTTTCATCAAAATTTCGATGTTTGGCAGCCTGTGGAGGGTTACCATATGCATCGCCTGCTATGTCATGTGTATCAAAGGTCGTGGCACAGACAGGTCTATCAATGATGAAAGTTTAAAAAAAATCTACAAGACGTGTTTCGAGAAAGTGCCGATAAACCCCAATTTTGACAGTTTTTTGCCAATTCTGACGAAATAAGGGTTAAATCGAAAATTCCGCTTCGGTACATTTTTAGATTTTGTGCCCCTCTATGCGTGTGCAAAATTTTGTGAAAATCGGTCCGAAAATGGCTTCGGAATCGTGCGGACAAAATGTGTGGAAAAAAAAAAAAAAAACCCAAAAAATAATAATCTGTAGAAAAACAATAGTCTTTTCCAGAGGGAAAAGCCTAATAATTAGTTTTGGTACAAGCTGAGAGGTCGAAAAATAATATTTAAGTTTTTTTTATCAATTCTAAACTGAGCAGCCATGATTACAGAAATGTTTAACCCTTAACTGGTAGGGTGCTAAATTATTTATGGGCATCAGAATTTGTTCCAAGGCCTTTGTCTTGTTACAATTTATGGGAGATTGCCTTCAGGCAGTCTCCCGTAAATTGTAACAAGTCAAATCATTGCAGACTAAATAATTTCACTTCAAAGATAATATGAAGCATGTCGAATGAACACAAAGTCTTTTATTTGGGGTTGCTATGGTCTACCAGCACTCAACCAGTTAAAGGACTGTTTCCGACTTTGACAAACAACTTTTATGGCCTCTGAACATGTGTTCTAACTTAAAGTCATGAGGAAGTCATGTAGACAATAATCAAATATTTATTATTTTATTATAGTTTAACGACACTTTAACAGCCAAGGTCATATCATGTCGGTAACAGTTTTATGGGTGGAGGAAGCCGGGGTACCCGGAGAGAACCACCGAGCAACAACAAGCAGTTGCCAGCTCCCCAACATTGTAACTCCGCACTGCAGCACAGGCAGGGTTAGATTGGTTGAAGACATGTGCACTATCGACGTGCAGTACGCCTTAGTACACTGCGTCATCATGCCCCCATATGCACAACTGGGATTAATTGCCTTGCCCAAGGACACAACACGGGAGTCTGAATCGATCGCTCAGATGGTCACCCATCCAAGGACTAACCGGGCTCGACGTTGCATAACTTCGGTGATCTGAAGATGATCGGTTAACACAATGCCACCACACCCCCGACAATAATCAAAACATCTTCACAGTGATGTCTAGTCAATTCTTGGCTACCTCTGTAGGCAGCCAAAATTTGACTCGAAATCATTGCCAGACCACTATAATCCCAACTTAGTCCCAATCTGTAGTGTAGTAAAAACTATCCAAAACTGTCTAGACCCTTAAAGTTTAAAATCTTTTTGGAAGAACTGCTTCATCACATGTCATTATCAAAAGTGATTTTCAAAATTTTCAAGCATATTTGTATTCCCCCCAAATTATTTACAGCGTATTTTTTTTTTGCTAAATGCATTTTAATGCCTTCTAGCAACTTATTTGGAACACCGAACACAGGAAATCATGAACTGATGAAAAGTTGGAGTTGGCCTGTTGTCTGAAAAAAAATAAAATATTTGTGCCAGTACCGTATTCCAAGTGCAACAGAAATGAGAATCTATCTATTAAAAAGGAAACAATGAATATAAAACAAAGAAACTTTTCTGCATTATTTAACAGGTAGATAGTTCTATCAATTTTAATTAATACTGATTTGTTTATTAATTTCCTGAGGCACTAACCTAGAGTCAATCACGCTCAATTTCATGCAATTTGGGTGATGCTCCATTTATGATTCTAGGAAATTGCTGCTTCAAGAGGGGTCAAGTATAAAATGTTCTCAGAAAGCAAAACTAGGGTGGGCCAATTCAATCATGGGAATTTGCCCAGCACTCATTTCTGATTTGGCACATTCAGCACGTACCTGAGAATTCAAATTTAATAGCACTTACACTCTGGACATATCAAAGAATACTCCTTGTTCCAGGACACAATGTTATGCAGAGAACTACCCCGATAAGTCAGTCAAAATGCAGAAAACTGGCGATTAAGTTTTGCATTTAATCATCCATTCATTATACAGAATGGAAGCATTTAGTTGGCAGCCGTTCTGGCCACTACGCATTCACCGGCACAAATGCCACATTATCTTTGACTTGGATGATGCAGCCTTTACATATGGTTGCTTAGAAAACTCTACATTAAATCAAAAGGTGGTATGGTTTTTGGTGCACAACCTCCGTCATTCTTGTTTTTGTACATAATTTCCTAACATTTGAAAAAAACACTATCAACAAAATGTTTTGGTGATGTTCAGAAGCTGGAAAATAACCATTTTTACAGTTCTTAATCCTTTACCCAACATAATGGCCAAAACTGGCCAGCATTATTCACGAAAATCGCCATTCATTTTTCATAATTTTTTTCATCTCAAAACCATAGCTTATGACCCCCTCATTGGAACAAGCTTCTTGCAGTGAGGGGCCATAAGCTATGGATTTGGCGCAAAAAATGAAAATTATTTAAGAATTTTGTTTGCAAGTGTCATCTGCCTTTCTTGTTAGATAAAGGATTAAGATATCATCGTGATGTTACTCTGAAGCCACAGGGCATTTTGAACTTGCTTCACACATACTCAATACACTAAATAATATAAAACACAGCTCACACTTTGCACTGTTTACATCTCCACTGTCACCAATTGGAATCGTGCTTCATGGCTAACCAAATGTAATTTATTTATTTATTTATTGGTGTTTAAGGTCACATACTTATGCACAATGGCTAATCGTGACCGTGACAGTTTTATGGGTGGAGGAAGCCGGAGTACCCGGGGAGAACCACCGAGCATCGACGAGCAAGTGCCAGCTCCTCAACATTCTAACTCTGTTCAATCTCCGCTCAAGCAGGGTTACAGCGGTTGAAGACATGTGCACCATCGACATGCAGTATGCCTTAGTACACTATCACTGCTGAAAGCAAAGTGTAAAGTTCTCAAGCAATATTGACGATTTATATATTATTTATTTATTGGTGTTTAAGGGCACATGCTTCTGCACAATGGCTAATCGTGACAGTGGCAGTTTTATGGGTGGAGGAAGCCGGAGTACCCGGAGAGAACCACCGAGCAACGACGAGCAGCTGTCAGTTCTCCAACATCGTAACTCTGAACTCTGCACCGCAGCACAGGCAGGGTTAGATTGGTTGAAGACATGCACACCATCGACGTGCAGTACGCCTCAGTACACAGCGTCATCGTGCCCCCATGTAGGCAATCGGGGTGAAGTGTCTTGCCCAAGGACACAACGCGGTTGCCGCAGGTGGGATTCGAACCGAGGACCTCTCGGCTTGCAGCCTGCACCTCTACCAACTGAGCCACCGCGCCCCCACCAAATGTAATTAAATTCACAGTTACCCTACTTTTTCAGAAAGTATTTGAATTGAAAAGTAAAAAGAAAAAAAAATATAAATTTTATAGTAAATTTCCTTTCTTATTATACCTACCGAAATTGTTTACTACAGGCTTGCACTACAGAGGAAGAACCTAACTCGGATAAAATACTCTCTATTTTAATCTTTCCCAAGATTTGGGAAAGAAAACTGGTGTAAAAACACCACGAAAAAATAAGCCAAAACTGGGCCGAATGCCATCGGCGCACCACCAGTATGGGACGCTCTTCCATAGTACAAATCCACGACTTCCGTAACAGTGCGCAATGCGTCAATTCGTCATTCTTTTGATTCCGAACAACACAGGAGTTATGTGATCAGCGGGGAGGAAGGATTCTTACCCGAATAAGAAGACAGGAGGGCCTCCATGTAAACAATTTCGGAAGGTATAATAAGAAAGGAAATTTGCTATAAAATTTATATTTCTTATCAACCAACCTTTCTTATCAACCTACCTCAATTGTTTACTACAGGCTGAATAGACAAAAGGCTGGAGGGAATCACATAACCAACCCACACATAACTCAATAGCACTGGGACCGTGGACAGAGGAAGAGATCCCTAGGCCTATCAAACCATAGCATCACAAACATTAGAAAAGCCAATGAAAGATGAGGCGTATGGTGAAGTGCGACGCACAGACAGAAAGGGCAGTTACAGCACAAAGCTGGAACTGACCCTGAAAAAAGCTGAAAAGCTTGGATAGACAACATCCTGAGCCGAAGAAAGAGGGCCCCAAGGTCCTCTGTCAGCTCCTGCAACTGTCGCAGATAAAAGGAGAATGTAGCATTTCTACAGAAGGCTGCCAGTATAACATCAGTCATCCGACATCTTGACAGATTATGAAAAGAGGAAGACAATGCACGCACCTCGTGGCAGAAAAAACAATTGGTAATACAATCACCAGTAGCTAGACGAGCGGAAGCTGCACAAATAGCAAGACAAGTCCATCAAGAAATGGATGCAGGAGAGATCTGGCAGGACAAAGGCGTGAACGCCCCTCACCACCAAGCAGAGCAGCGCCCAAGAAAGTGACCATCTTGGAGTAAACTGCAAAGTCCTAGGCCTTTTCAAGGAAAAGAGCTGAACAAGCTTGGAGAGGCAAGGATGAGTGTCGAAACAATGCGGTATCACATAACAAACATATACCAGAAACTCCGCAAGCGGTGTGATCAAAGGAGTGACAGAAGCAACAGAGTGATCGCACACCATCGACAGAAGAACCTTCCACTTAGCCACAGAGGCTAAACCAGAGGAGTGAGTGCCTCCTTGAAGAAAAGCAACTCCACTGTGTGTCTCGAAAAACCACTATGGAGGAGACAGGACCCGATAAAAGACATGTGCGAAGGCACAATGAAGTCAGGTCAACTTGAAAACCTCCCGGGTGACTTTGGCAAAGAAAGTCGCGAGGTAGAGGGAGACATGCCGGAACCGCCGCTAACAGAGAGCGGAGCAGATTGATCCACACCCACCGAAGCGACGGGTGTGATCGAAAGGATTCGACGACTGCAGGTTCATATCTGGGTGAGAACCTGAGGCGGAATCGGAACCGGTAGGAAGGCGTAGCCGACAAGACCATCCCAAAGGAGGGCCAGAGTGTCCACGGCGAAAGCCAGAGCATCTGGACACGGGGGGACACGATAGTGTCCACCGGATGGTTCCAACTAGTCACAAGAGATCGATGGAACCCGCCATGTGGAGCATCCACCTGGTGGAAATGACCCTGCCCCGACGGGACAGGGAGTCGGCTAGGACGTTCAGGCGACCGGGAATGTGACGAACAGACAGCCCGGCGTGGACATCCTGAGCGAGCAGTATACGATCCCAAGCCAATTCGTACATTGGAACAGAGTGCGTGTAGCCCTGGTTCCGAATGTAAGCAACCACCGTCGAATGGTCGGACAACAGAAGGACCTGGCGATTCGACAGGTGAGGGATCCACTGCCTGAAACGCAGAAGAAGAGCAAGAAGCTCCTTCTGGTTGATGTGTAGAGCTGCATGATCCTGGTCCACCATCCCGTGAATGGAAAGACCTAGAGGATCCAACGTCGCACCCCATCCGAGATCGCTGGCATCTTCCGTCAGAACGCGATCGGACGTGGGTAAGTCCAACGGAACACCCTGCAAAAGCCACTGGACATCCGCCCAGAGGAGAAGGTGAGGATAAAGATATTCTGGAAACTGAAGCACCAGATCCAGAAAATCTACATTCGGCCTCCAACGACTGAGCAGAAAGTGTTGGAGAGGTCTGACATGCAGCCGACCAAGAGGAATGAGATCCGTCACCGAACAGCAGAGACCGATGAGCCGGAGAAAACTCCGAGCCGTCGCGGATGTGGACTGGGACAGAGTCGGAGCAAAAGCTGAGAGAATCACAGCCTTGGCCTGGGGAACCGCCACCAAATTGAATTGTGTGCGGAAAGCCATCCCCAGATGATCAAACGACTGAGAAGGGACCAGGTCCGACTTCTCCTCGTTGACTCTGAAATGTAGCGACGAGAGCAAGCTCAACAGAGTGGCGACATCCGACTCCAGTAAGGCAGCATTGGAATGCCCCTGGAGGATATCGTCCAGATATGCCGAAGTAGTCACCCTGGACTGTGTGCAATGGAAAGCGATCACATGCGACATCAGTCTGGTGAAGGCCCAAGGAACCAGGTTGAGGCCAAAAGGCATGGCCTTGAACTGGTAAACTCGCCCCAGAAAAACGAACCTGAGATACTTCCGTAACGCCCAATGAATCGGAACATGAAAGTAAGCGTCTCGCAGGTCGAAGCTGGAAGCGAAATCTCCATGGTGAATTGAACGGAGGACCGACTTGAAAGTCTCCATGCTGAACTTGGGAGCAATGATAGACTGGTTCAGGAAACTCAGATCGAGAACCGGTCGGAGTCGGCCGTCCTTCTTCGGCACCAAGAACAGGCAGGAATAGAAACCCACTGACCTAATGTTCTTGATGACCTCAATTGCCGCCTTTGTCAGGAGATTGTCTATCTCCGTGGACAAAAGTTCCCGACGTAAAATGTCTGAAGGAACTGTGGTTGGAAAAGGCACCCTGGACAGAGTGGGGTGCCGTCGGAAGGATATTCGCAGCCCGGACCAAACAACATCTAACATCCAAGGATCGGATGTGATGGTGGCCCAACGGTCTGCGAACTCTGCTATCCTTCCTCCAACCTGGGACGAGTCGAGGTGAGGACCTTCACTGTGAACTCCAACGAGGCTCGCGAGAGGAGAAAACACCTCCTCCACTGAATGAAGAATCCTGGGACTTCCCTCAAGACTGCCAATGTGTACCCTTACCCCTTGAGTAAGAAGTAGAAGCGGTGGCAGAAAGATCAGCCCCTTTGCTTCGCAGAGGAAGCAGAGGGTACTTGTTAGGCTTGGAACGGCCCGTGCCTACCCTAGAAGGCTGATCAAGCTGAAGAAACAGCAGCTGATCGTTGGAATGACGTAGGACGTCATCCCGGACCGTCAACACAGAACCATGGAAAAGTTGCGGACCTGCCAAAAAAACAGATCGAAGAGTAGCGCACTGCTCCTCAGGAAGGGATCGGCCTGTGTCCAGCACAGAGTCCCTTCAAACTAATTCCAGATTAGCCGTGTTACAGGCATGCATGTGAGTAAGATGCATGAGTGCCTTGGACAGCACACGCAAAGGAGCCTGTACCTTGTCAAACTTATCTGAAGGCAGATAAGCAGCTAAAGCTGAGACGACGTGATCGGAGAGAGAAAGCATACCAATCATCTCTCTCGATAAGCCCAACGTGGACTCCAGAGTCGTCATCGGAATGACGGCAGACTTGGACTTGGAAAGCCCGAGGGAATTGGAGTCCTGATCCAAAACCGTCAAAGTCTGGTAGACCGACAGATTGGCAGAATCGTAGGAACGATAACGTGCCGGAGGCAAAAAGGTGTCAACCCTGGTGAAGAACGGAGCCTTCATAGCCTTGGAACTTAGCTTGGAGTCCAAGGCTGAAAATGCTTCAACCAACTGTACCGATGGGCACGGTCGAAGACGCCCAGAAGCAGGTTGCTCCATAGACTGTTGGCGCGCAACTGATGATCGCGGCCTGGCTGACACTGTCAACTGGTTAGATGGTTTGAGATCCGGAAGGAACCCAAACATGAAATCAAGAGCTGCCCCCAAGTCCGAAGACTGCTGGCTCTCGACATCAAGCATGTCTGACTCTTCCCCTGAGTCGGAAGACACATAGCCCATCGTGGGCAAACCAGCCGACACCTCCCATGGTGTCGGAACACCAGGGGAATCAGAAAGCGGCCTGTTTCCATTCCCGGGAGGTGGCGCCATAGGGGGCGCCTGGAACCCACTCGCTGCCACGCTGGAAGCAACGGGAAGGCTCTTAGACAGAACCTGAGTGAGTAAGGAGAGGGCCTCCCTAAGCTCACTGCCCGTACTGGCCGGTTCGACAGGGGAACGAACTGGCAAAGTGGCTACACCTCTGACCCTCTTAACCAGCGAAGGGTCACGATCCTCCAAAAGACCCGACGTGGGACGACGGGCGACAGCCGAAAACGTCTGAAGGCAGACGTGTATAGGGGTGTGACACACCCCGAGGATCAACATAGCAGGAACTCATGAGAGTCACCGCTGACCTCTGCAGGGCAGAAGGTCCAGGCTGCACAAAAGACGTTGGACCCCCAAAACTGGTCGTGTGGCCAGAATGAGTGGACGGAAACGCCACGGAATTCATAGTGTCCCACTAAGAACAACCGAATCCAATGACAACTGTGGTGCTCGACGGCGCAGAGACCACAGGAGAGGGTCTGGCCGGCAGCCACTTCCAACTTTGCCGAGTTGAAGTCAGGGAAGGCTGAGGCCGATACTCCCACGTCTACACAACCAGACACCGCAGCAGACCACTGCAGGTATAAAACTACTGTGCTCAATGGCTGAGAGGACATAGTAGGGGGTTCAGTCGGCAGCCCCATTTGACTTCGCCGAGTGGAAGTCTGGGAGGCTGAGGCCGAAACCCCACAACCACACTACAGACATCCCTGCAGACCCAGGCAGGGAGAAGCCGAGGCCGGCTAAAAACGGTGCCCAATAACGTTGTAGACGGAACAGCAGTAGCAGCAGATACGACGGGAGCTGTTGGAACTGGTGGAAAAGCGGAGAGAGCCACCAAGCTCGGCCGCCAAAGGAGGAGTCACAACCCTAGTGACAGCCTCAGATGTCGACTGGAGAGGGCGCATAGTCCCGGAACCAGGCATCTCTACACCAGAAAACCAACAGCTCCCGCAGCTCTCACCAGACATGGTCGAATCGGGAAGCCCCGAAACGACAGCGGTCCCCACCCCTAGCTGGTGTGGGAGGAGCTGCACATCCCCCATGGAGGGGGAGCAATTCTCATCAGATGTGGTCGAAACGATACGATAGCGTTCACCACCACCCTGTGGGAGCGTGAGGAACTGCACATCCCCCACTGAGGGGGTCGAGTCGGGGGGGGGGGGGGGGGGGTTGGAAACGACATTCCCTCCCCCCCTTGCGGGGGCGGGAGGAGCTGCACATCCCCCATGGAGGGGGTAAACTCACATCAGACGTGGTCGAGTCGGGAGGCTCCCGAAATGACAGCATTCCACACCACCCGCGGGTGCAGACGAAACGGACACGAGAACGCACCAATGGCGAGGGCAAAAGGAATTGCCCTAAAGGAACCGAACTGGAAAGAACAGAGGTGAGAGCAGTAGAAGAAAAAGGTGAACTCAACAGAAACAGAAAGTAGAAGAACACCCTCAACTACGAGAGAAGGTGGCAGAACCCAGACGGCCGACACCTATTCCAATAACAAATTTTTATCAACCGAAAAAATTCATTGTCGAATCGCGATGACACGATGTCGCAAACAAAACATTCGCGAAAACGGAATAGTAAATAATAAACAATAAGAATGTGGTTGAAAATATAAACGAGAATATATAAAACACAGTCCTGTTATTATTCGATCTTCAGATCCATAATTCCAGTCACAGGAAAACCATTATCCACGAGTTGAATTATCACTGTTTCATAATGCATATGGCGGAAACACATCCTGCTCGTGCTTCGGATAGATAAAGAATGACGAATTGACGCATTGCACACTGTTACGGAAGTCGTGGATTTGTACTATGGAAGAGCGTCCCATACTGGGTGTGCGCCGATGGCGCTCGGCCCAGTTTTGGCTTATTTTTTCGTGGTGTTTTTACACCACTTTTCTTTCCCAAATCTTGGGAAAGATTAAAATAGAGAGTATTTTATCCGAGTTAGGTTCTTCCACTGTAGGGCAAGCCTGTAGTAAACAATTGAGGTAGGTTGATAAGAAATTAAGGATTTACAATGACATTTTAAATAAATTTCCATGACCTTTTGTAACACTTGATTGGAAAATGTTGAGAGGTCAATACCTTGAAAGCTACATCCAGAACATGGAGTGCTTAATAGCAGGTTAACTGATAGGATACATGACTTTTATTGTTTTTCAGTTTTCAACATACAGTTTAGGACTTTTTGATTACATTAAACAACTTTAACTATATGTGGCCAGGAGATTTTTAAACACTTTTATTAGACTTTGATAATCTAGATTCTGTAACTGCATTTTTATCTAGGTAAGTCTTGACTGCCTATATGAGCAGCCAAGACATACCTAGAAACATCTGTCAAAGCACTTTGAATGTAATTTGAAAGTTTACCGAAAGACTGCATGCTGGACACTTGTTTTGTAGTAGAAAAATGTAATCAAAGTTGGAATTAAGCCTTTAAGGTATATGTAACAAGTGATTTGAACACAATTAATAGCTAAACATCTCTTGTTGAGTTAGACATTCGGGAATTTGACTATGGAACACAATCTGTTTACGAGCCTTTTGGGGTGAGTTAACAAATGGTTCTCCATAGTTAAATTTCTAAATGTCTAACTCAACAAGAATGTTTATCTCCATTGTAATTCCTGTCATCGTTAGAAGTGAAAAAATGTTCCAAACCAGTTTTATTTGAAGAAAAACAATCGAAAAAAAGTAATTTTCAATCTCGGTCTATTTGCCATAATCAAATTCACAAGGTGAACTTCAAAGCACAGATGCTAACAGCCGTTCCCATAGAAAACAACTCTGGAGTGTTTTCGATCTGTGATAAGAGAGGTGGTTTAGCGCTTTTTCTCGCACATTGCATGGATACAGACATGTTCTAATCGACCCGCTTCAGGCAATTAGAGCAAGGTAAGAGTGAATATACCTGAGATTAGAGCATGGAGCCAACCAATCAAATTACAGGTTAAGAAAGAACGAGGTCAAATTCAACTGATGAATTTCAATGAAGAATAAACCTGAAATTTCACTCCTCAGAATATTATAAAATTCCATGACTTGTGGCTTGACTGCCAATGACTCAATAAAATAACCCAAACTTTTCCCAGGTATTGACTTTAAAAATGAAAATGCCATGACTTTCCAGGTTTCCCATGACCTGTATGAACCCTGGAATTACTTGAGAGTATGCAACTTCAGAATAATGACAGAGAATTGTGTATTTAATCCTCTAAAGCTTTTAAATATAGCATGAAGTTATGTAATGTGCAATTCATTTTGAAATGAAAGGATTCATGGTGACTGCAACGACTGTAACAGAACCCACTTAACTGGGTATTTCCTTATTGTTCAACTCTTTTAATTGCATATAAATTCCAAACATCAAACTGTGTACCTTACCTCCAGTACAAATTTCACCTGTTAATTGCATATAGGTTGTAGAGTAAACCGATGTTAACTGAAAAACAAAACTAGAGATCTATCGAGAAATTACTTTGACAATAACTGAATTCCCCATGTTTATAGTTTATAGACATGTTTGGTGTTGAATATATTTTATCGAAGGTTCATACAGACTAGACAATTGGGTTTTCCATATTTTTTCAATACTTTTTCCATAGTCCTGACATCAAATTTCCATAATCCAAAAGGATAAATGGAACACAATATATAATTCTATCCTCTCCCCACTCCTTGGCAATTCTTTTAACCCTACAGGGCCCCGATTACAACTTTGATCATTTTGTATTAATTATTAGGGAATAACAGTACTTGTATTTTCAGTAATTAATAACTGGAAAACCCTGGATTAATATTGTCATTCAATATCGCTGAAACCAATAATATGAATCAGTAGTGGCAAGATAACAATACTCTCATCTGGGTGCGCGGTGGCATTGCAGTAACCGGTTCTCGTCAGATCACCGAAGTTAAACATCGTCGAGTCCGGTTAGTCCTCTGATGGGTTACCGTCTAAGCGATCGATTCTGACTCCCGCGTTGTGTCCTTGGGCAAGGCACTTAACCCTGATTGTCCGCATGGGGGCACGATGACGCCGTGTACTAAGACGAACTGCTCGGCGATGATGTGCATGACTTCAACCAATCTAACCCTGCGTGTGCTGCAGTGCAGAGTTACGATGTTGGGGAGCTGGCAGCTGCTCGTCATTGCTCGGTGGTTCTCTCCAGGTACTTTGGCTTCCTCCAACCGCAAAACTGTCACGGTCATGATTAGCCATTGTGCATAAGTATGTGACCTTAAACAACAATAAATAAATAAATAATACTCTCATCTTATTTACACTCATTAAAGAGTTATAGTGTTGCCCTGCATTCTGATACTAATGTCTTTAGGTTTGAAAAAATAATAATCTTGGGTAGCGAGGAGAGGTTGACTTAATATTCATTTTTATTTTCTTTCTTCCATTCAGAGCTCCCTGCTTATACCAAGTAGTTACTACTTGACTTTGAATAATGCTTTTCAGCTTAAAAAAAATGTTAAGTTGGTCTGTGTTGTGTGTGGATGGGGGGGGGGTGGGGTAAGATACACAGGGCGAGTGGTTAGATAACCTAGTGCATCTTCCCCCCGGGGAAAAGATACCCAGGGGGGTAAGATACCCTGTTACACCGGACCCAAAATTTTCAGACTAAAATTTTTTTTTTTCGTCACAAAATTGAACAAAACGCATAAAAATCGAAAATAATTTTCCCCGAATTTTTGCCCCAAATTTCTAAGTCCGAATCAGAACCAAAATTTTTAACCCAGAGACCCGATTTGAACAAACTTGAATCTGACCCCCCTTAGAGATGACTTATACCAAATATGAGAGGATTCTGACAAGTGGATCTGAAGAAGATTATTAAAGAAATTTCCTCATACTGCACTAAGTTAAAATTCGGGCCCCTATAGGGAGCCCAAATATTAACTGAGGAACTCGATTTGAACATACTTGCATCTGCCCCCCCTCCTCCCCCCCCCCCCCCCCCCCCCCCCCCCCCCCTGCTAGAGATGATGTATACTAAATATGAGAGGATTCTGACTAGTGGATCTGAAGAAGAAGATTTTTACAGAAATTTCCTCATATTGAACCAAGTTCAAATTCGGGCTCCTATAGGGAGCCCAAATATTAACCGAGGAACTCAATTTGAACAAACTTGAATCCGCCCCCCCCCCCCCCCCCCCCCCCCCCCCACCCCCTCTCACCCACCCCTAGAGATGATGTATACCAAATATGAAAGCATTCAGACTGGTGGATCTGAAGAAGAAGATTTTTTAAAAAATTTCCTCATATTGCACAAAATTAAAATTTGGGCTCCTATAGGGAGCCCAAATATTAACCAAGGAACTCGATTTGAACAAACTTGAATCTGGCCCTCTTAGAGATGTTGTATACTAAATATGAAAAAATTCTGATTGGTGGGTCTGAAGAAGAAGATTTTCAAAGAAATTTCCTCATATTGCACTAAGTTAAAATTGGGGCTTCCATAGGGAGCCCAAATGTTAGCCCAGCGACTAGATTAGAACAAACTTGAATCTGCCGCCTCCCCCCTCCCTAGAGATGTTGTTTACCAAATATGAAAAGATTCTGACCACTGGATCTGAATTTTGTATTTTATGGGTGCTATCAGAGTTATGCCCCTTGTGGTGCCCCCCATGGGCATGACAACTTTATTTGAACAAACTTGAATTGACATATGATAGGGAACATGCACACCAGATTTGGTTCAATTTGGTCAAGTAGTTTGTGAGAAGTCGATAATGCAAAGTTTATGCCGGACGAACGATGGGCGATGACGGACAGAAAGTGATTAGTAAAGCTCCCCCAAATATGGTAAAAATCAGATCTAAGTTATCACACCGACACTGCCCACAAGTCTGAAACTAGAAACTGTTTTAGCACACTAAAACATATGTCTCCCCTTCCTTTCTATTTAATGCACTACAAATTATATATACATGAATAATATTGACAATCATACCAAACATGTAAAGTCTAGCTCAAAAGAGAAATAAGTTATGACTCTGACAAATAATCCCTTATAAAATACCTGAACTTGACCTTGGGGTTCAAAGGTCAAGATCATGTGACGGTCACCATGGTTTACATAGCCACAGTGCCACATGGTGATACATCCACATGTCAAATATCTAAGGTCTAGGTCAAAAGACAAAAAAGTTATGCCCCGGACAAAGTTTCCCTTAAAAAGCACATAAATCTGACCTTCAGGTCAAAGGTCACATGAAGGTCACTATGGTATGTGAGGTCAAAGGTCAATGTCATATGTGGGTCATGATGGTACACCATCTCATGGTGATACATCCACATGCCAAATATCTAAGGTCTAGGTCAAAAGACAAAAAAGTTATGCCTCGGACAAAGTTTGTATGAGAAGAAGAAGAAGAAGAAGATGCACTAAAACAATATGTCTCCCTTCTGGGAAGGGGAGACATAATTCAAAGAAAACAAACCAATTGGTATAACTCCGGAAAAAAAAATGTGGGCAGGACTGGTTTTGAACTCATCCAAGACATTCTCCAGTAGAACTCACAGACCAAATCTCATAAAAATCAGATGTTTGTTCAAGTTAACATGCTGACAATGCTACATGAATGGCCAGATGCCCACCGACATTCATCATAACATATTGTTGTTGACACAACTCGACCAATTTATTTATTTACTGGTGTTTAAGGTCACATACTTATGCACGATGGCAAATCGTGACCGTGACAGTTTTACGGGTGGAGGAAGCCAGAGTACACGGAGAGAGAACCACCTAGCATCGATTTGCAACTGTCAGCTTCTCACCATTCTAACTCTGTTCAAGCTTCGCTCAAGCAGGGTTACAGCGGTTGAAGACATGTGCACCATCAACATGCAGTATGCCTTAGTACACAGCGTTATCGTGCCCCCATGTAGGCAACCGGGATAAAGTGCTTTGCCCAAGGACACAACGTGGGTCGTCCCGAACGGGGATCGAACTTGGAACTCGACCAATACAGTGAAAAGGAGTCCAAATATAAACCCAGGAAATTGATTTGAAGAAATACGAATCTGATCCTCTTAAGGATGTTGTATATCAAATATCAAAAGATTCTGAAGAGTGCTTCTGGACAAGATTTTTTTAAATTGTAAAATTTGGCAAAAATATGCGGAATCAGATTTTTTTGATTCCCCACAGAGTGCACTTTGACACAACTGATTGCAATTTTTTTTTGCCCATTCAATTCTACTAATGATTCTTCATACCAAATAACAGTTCTCTATTCAGTGCAGTTTTGGAAATAAGGGCATTTAAAAATTTTCTATTTGTAAATCCTGGGGTTCTTGCTTGCAATGACCTTTTACACCTCACCACAACAAGCTTGATGGGCTTGTTTCCATGAATAGCTTCATGGAGTAGATAAAAAATTCTTTATTTCAATTATTTGGATAATGGTATTGTTAATCTTTGTTCTGGGTAGTAATAAAGCTAATTTTGATTCGTTATTAACACAGCGCTAGTTACATCAACTTGGATCAGTCACAATCTTGGTAAACTTGGTAGTAAAGTGGAGGTATCTTGAGCTGAAAAAGATGATAGAAAATATCTGTAAAAAAAATCCCTAACTGAATGGCCATTTTTTCCAAGCATAAAATCTAATCATTTATTGAGTAAAAGTTCACATGCTGTAAGTTATCACATTTCAATACTTGTTTTTACCAGGGCATCCTAATGTCTGTTTCCTAGCAAGCACCCTGGACTTCATAAGTAACTACGCAATGGTATGTCACTCCCTATACCCCCACATGGCATACCGCCTAGTGTGGGCAACTGAAAAGGGGCATTCAATTTTTCTAAGTAAAAAAAAAATCCAATACGGCCGCAAGTCGGCAATCTTGACATCGAGCGGGGGAAAAATTATGTCATGCACTTCCCCTCATCATGTTGATCATTTTTGTGAAGTATCATGAAAATGCGGCTAAAACTGTGGAAGTAGTTCGCTCCGCAAGTTTACATAAAAAAAAAATCAAATATTGCCGCCAGTCGGTCATCTTGAATCCAATCGGGAAAAAAATTATGTCACGCACTGCTCCTCATCATGTTGATCATTTTTGTGAAGTTTCATGAAAATGTGGCTAAAACTGTGGAAGTAGTTTGCTCCACAAGTTTACATGTGCAACGGACCGACAAGTTGACTCCTATAAATCCCCTAAAACTTCGTTTTGTGGGGGTATAATTATTGAGTTATACAACATAAGGGACCGCTCATCAAAAGAGCACTGCTCAGAGTCATCACTTTCAGCAGCTATGATGATACTGCATCTGTAACATTATTATAATGTAAGTTTAGCAACATCATTTACAAGTGTCAGTACCCAAACTTCTGCAGACATTTAATTTTCTTGATGTTGATGACATCATTTAATCCATTGAAAGCATAAAGGAGCCAGGTGCAATGCATTAGGCAAGATATAATATTAATTTGAAAATTCATCTTTGACTCTGGAGTTAATCTGCTCGTTATACTGCCCATCATCGAGTCCCTTGAACAAGAAATGAAGTTATTGGTTATTGGCAATACCATTGCAGATACCGATATCATACTGCTATTAGACTTATTGGCTGATACCAATAACCATTACTGGATGGTTGGGGGGGGGGGGGGGGGGGTGTAGTAGGATACACACATGCATGAAGTTTATGCAGAAAAGTCAACTAGTAGAGTGCTAAATTATTTTTGGTCATAAAAATTTGTTCATATGTTTTTGCCAAGTTAAACTGTAACACAACAGACTAAATATTTTCTCTTCAGAGATGATATACAGCACATCCACTGAATATGAAGTCTTTAAATTGAGGTACGTGCACTTCAGAATAAAGCTCAAATATGGGCTTCCAGCACTCTACCAATTAAGCAGTCTACATATTCTCCAGGGTTCAGTCTACTTTCGCCTACAGTGCACTTTCGCCTACAAAAATTATCAGGTAAAAGTGTAGGCAAAAGTGCACTAAATGAGCTATAGATATTAGTGGCTAATTACCATCTCTACCCACAATAAAATAGACTGACCTTTTGGGAATAGAAATAATGACAAACCCTGCAGTCAAGTTACTTTATTACAACATTTTAATTCTAACAGAATATTAGACATCAATATGTAATAAATATACATAAATAAGAAAAGAAAGAATGTAACATGAGCGAACTCTCTATGGCATAATAGTGGAACCTGACACTTTATATACAATTTTGGCTCCAATATGTAATTTGTTGCACTTCATTGGTGGCACCAGAGTCTGCTATTATTCCATGGAGAGGCCCATGAGCGAACTCTCCATGAAATAATAGCGGAACCTGACACTTTATATAGAATTTTGGCTCCAATATGTAATTTGTTTCGCTGCATTGGTGGCACCAGAGTCTATTATTCCATGGAGAGGCCGCATGAGCGAACTCTCCATGAAATAATAGCGGAACCTGACACTTTATATAGAATTTTTACTCAAATATGTAACTTGTTGTGCTTCATTGGTGGCACCAGAGTCTGCTATTATTCCATGGAGAGGCCGCATGAGCGAACTCTCCATGAAATAATAGCGGAACCTGACACTTTATATAGAATTTTTACTCAAATATGTAACTTGTTGCGCTTCATTGGTGGCACCAGAGTCTGCTATTATTCCATGGAGAGGCCCATGAGCGAACTCTCCATGAAATAATAGCGGAACCTGACACTTTATATAGAATTTTGGCTCCAATATGTAATTTGTTGCAATGCATTGGTGGCACCAGAGTCTATTATTCCATGGAGAGGCCGCATGAGCGAACTCTCCATGAAATAATAGTGGAACCTGACACTTTATATAGAATTTTTACTCAAATATGTAACTTGTTGTGCTTCATTGATGGCACCAGTCTGCTATTATTCCATGGAGAGCTCGATGAAATATAAAATTTATAAACACAGTACTTTACTTATTGCAAGTTAACATCCCAATTTTACCAGGTGCCCAGCTGCATCAAGAAACTGCATTGGCGACTTTTGTCCTAAAGGTAACTGATCTTTGAGTCTTAGAAGTCTCTGATCAAGCTCACGGTATTGTCGTTTTTGCGGAGGAGGACGTGCACCATGCATATACTGGCTAAGTTTGTTTCTCTGTGTTTTTTCAAGTCTTTGAAGCACATTTACAAAAGCAAATATGTTGGAGTGAGCACGTGGACAGTCTTATTGAGGTGACAGTGCCATCCCTCTAGATGGTTGTTGGTTCCAGGACCAATGTTACTGTGTTTGTTCCAAATTGGTGGAGGAAAACGAGCCTCCTCATCAACCCAATTCTCAACCAAATAGTCATTAAATGCCGTTACTTGCACTACATCTGGTGAATCACCCATCGCTTCAATCCACACATCTTGAACCTGTTGAATTGGTAAAAGTGGCAGTGCAGCTGCACGACGCATCCATTTCTGACAAAATCATCTACAGTTGTGCATTTTCCATTTCAACCAGAGTCAACACATTTCCAGTGCACACATGACTTTCTACGGTTATTCAGTCTATATCTGTAACGATTAAACAGAACCTGCATCCCACCTCTTTGAGACTGTACATACTCCACACGTTGGAGGTATGCCATTTTGGTAACACTGACTAAACATATATATGTACATTTAGATGTTCACAGTTTACACAAATCTGAGGGCTGATTACTTTATTATTG
Source organism: Pictodentalium vernedei (assembly GCA_031216915.1). Taxonomy (NCBI): domain Eukaryota; kingdom Metazoa; phylum Mollusca; class Scaphopoda; order Dentaliida; family Dentaliidae; genus Pictodentalium; species Pictodentalium vernedei. The sequence continues at coordinate 232,720,513 of CM062293.1, forward strand.
CAAACTACAGTCTTTGATTTGGTAATTAATCAGCAGTTGATATGTCTTCAACAACAACAACAACAACAACAACAACAACAACAACAACAACAACAACAACAAGAGGCCCCAAGGGGCCTGAGGGCGCTCACCTGACATGGTAGCCTAAATATCAACCCAGAGAATTGATTTCAACAAGTTGCATCTGATCCTCCTAAGAAAAGCTTATACCAAATATCCAAAGATTCTGACCAGTGGATCTAAAAAAAAAATAGAAGATTTTTAAAGAAGATTCCTCATATTGAACTAAGTTATAATTCGGGCTCCCACAGTGAGTCCAAATATGGACCTAGGGACTTGGCTTGAACAAAGTTGAATCTCACTCCCTAAGCATGGTGCATACCAAATATCAAAAGATTCTGCCTGCTGGATCTTGAGAAGATTTTTAAAGAAAATTCCTCATTTTGAACTAAGTTACAATTCAAGCTCCCACAGTGAGCCCAGATATGGACCAAGGGACTTGGCTTGAACAAACTTGAATCTCACCCCCTAAGCATGGTGCATACCAAATATCAAAAGATTCTGCCTGCTGGATCTTGAAAAGAAGATTTTCAAAGAAATTTGCCTGAAATGCATTAACTTCGAATTCGGGCTTCTATAGTGAGCCCAAATATGAATCCAGGGGGCCAATTTGAACAAACTGGAATCAGATCCACCCCACAATGTTGCATAACAAATAACAAAAGATTCTGCCTGCTGGATCTGGAGAAGAAGATTTTTGAAGAAATTTGCCTGAAATGCACTAAGTTCGAATTTGGGCTTCTATAGTGAGCCCAAATATGAATCCAGGGGGCCGATTTGAACAAACTTGAATCAGATCCACCCCACAATGTTGCATACCAAATATCCAAAGATTCTGCCTGCTGGATCTGGAGAAGAAGATTTTTTAAGAAATTTGCCTGAAATGCACTAAGTTCGAATTCGAGCTTCTATACTGAGCCCAAATATAAACCCAGGTGGCCGATTTGAACAAACTTGAATCAGATCCACCCCACAATGTTGCATGCCAAATATCAAAAGATTCTGCCTGCTCGATCTGAAGAAGATTTTTTAAGAAATTTGCCTGAAATGCACTAAGATCGAATTCGGGCTTTTATAGTGAGCCCAAATATGAATCCAGGGAGCCGATTTGAGCAAACTTGAATCAGATCCACCCCACAATGTTGCATACCAAATATCAAAAGATTCTGCCTGCTGGATCTGGAGAAGAAGATTTTTTAAGAAATTTGCCTGAAATGCACTAAGTTCGAAATCGGGCTCCTATACTGAGCCCAAATATGAACCCAGGGGGCCGATTTGAACAAACTTGAATCAGATCCACCCTACAATGTTGCATACCAAATATCAAAAGATTCTGCCTGCTGGATCTGGAGAAGAAGATTTTTTAATGTTTTTCCCATTGCCTACAGTGTTAAAAAGTGCTGACTCAGCACTTTTTCAAAGTCCCGAAACTGTACCCTATGATAAAACCGATGGCAATTTTTTTTTACCAATCCTTTCTGTTGGTCCCAAGGAAGCTGCACACCAAATAAAAATTCTCAGTGCCGTGCAGTTTTTGAGATATAGGCGTTTTAATTTTTTTCTATTTTTAGCTCCTGTGGTTCCCACGGGGCTACAGGAAAAAAAATTTCTGCATAAATTAGGTACTTATGACCCAATAAGCCCTCACATAAAATTTGGTTCAAATTGGCCTCTCGGTTTAAAAAATAGAAATTTGGGGTGGGGCCAAAATTTTTGCTCCTCCCATAACATCGCCAAGTATAGACCTACAAACTTCTCTTGAACAAACTTGAGTCTACACCTCAAAAGGAAGCTGCATACCAAATATCAAGTCTCTGCTATTGCTGGTTCTTGAGAAGAAGATTTTTTAAGAATTGGAGCATTTTTGCCCCACCCCTCTGCTCAATATGAGCCGAAACCTAATTTGCCCAAAAATCAAAATGCCGCTATATAACCCCTACTCACATGAAATTTCATTAACATGCGGCCAGTGGTTTGGAAGAAAAAGACCCAAACACCACCTTCACGCCGGACGACGGACGACGGACGAAAAGTGATCAGAAAAGCTCACCCTGACTTTCAGTCAGGTGAGCTAACAACAACAACAGTGTTTGTTGTCTGTAAGTTGAGTGTCTTAAAAACAAACAAAAAAGTTGTTTTAACTGAGGCCATGCTAATAAGTTGATTTATGCTTTAAAACGTATCAGTAGTTTGTCTTAAAAACAACAAACCCTGTACTTGTTCTGAGGCCATTCCAGTAATTTGATTTGTGCTTTAAAAAACCAATCAATATTTGTCTAAAACAACTATCTTACACTCATGTTCTATTTGTAACAAACAAATGCATAATGTGAGAAAAAAACACATAACCTTAGAAAATGGTTGGTCAGTCCATTTATTGTAGGTAGAGCAGGTAATTATCTAGTAATATCCATACCTTAATTAGTGCACTTTCGCCTACACTTTTACCTGATAATTTTTGTAGGCGAAAGTGCACTGTAGGCGAAAGTAGACGACACCTTCTCCAGACATGCAAGTACAGTGAATTCACATTTAATCCAGCTTGTTGTCTAGACAAACTAGCACAGCAATTGCATAACTGATCCAAATGCTTGATTAGCAAAATACAAAGCAAGTGGGCAGTTTTGATTAGAATGACAGTTTGTTTATTGTGGTTTAACAACACACTTTCACAGCTAGGGTCACATAGTGTTGAAGATTTTTATAGTAAACCTCCTAACAATTGATGGCACAGATAAAAAATAAGAAAGATGCAAAAAGATGAGTCAAAAACTGTATCATAAAAAGGCTTGATTAGCAAAACAGAAAATAAGTCTCAATTCTGTTAATGCTTGACATTTCAAATTTCTTCCACATGAACTGACCAAGCAGTTGTGCAGTTTTGATTGGAATGATTTTATAGTAAACCTCCTAATGACTGAAGGCTACACTAACATTAAGCTGAAAGTTAAATTCTGAGAATATTTATGTTTGTAATTCAGAGAGACCACAAAAATTAACTCCCTAAAAGCTATAATACAGAGCATGCAATGTAGGTGATGCAAACAACGCTATAAAAATATCCTCCTGTAAAAGAAGAGGGAGTACGGTGGCTCAGTGGTTACGCCACTGAACTTCAAGCGAAAAGGTCTACGGTTTGCTCCGAACCAGTGGTAAATGCATTCTGTCCTAGATTAACCCTTTACCCAACAAATCGGCCACATCCGCCCACTTAAAATGCAAATTCAGCAGCTGAAAAAAATACTATTTTTCAAAAAATTTCAACAAAACCATATCATGTGACCCCTCTTTGGAATGAGCTCATTGAGCCCATTCCAATGAAGGGTCACATGATATGGTTTTGTTGAAATTTTTTGAAAAATTTAAAATGAAAGTGTCAATGACACTGTAGCTCAACTTGTGTGAGACATGTACATGTATAGTATGTGACACAGCAATGGCACACATATCGGTAATGACCTGATAACAAAGGTACATGTAAAGTATTGTAACGGTCTGTACATAAATACTGTTCTATCGATCTATTAGGTAATAATCTAATAGATCGATAGAACAGTATTTATGTACAGGTAAAGTATTGTAAAGGTGAGTGACAGTTAGATGCTAAACTAGAGGTGTATGGTTAAACTGAAATTTTTTGGGGATTTTTTAGTGACAACTGAACCATGGCATATTGAAAATACCGACACAACGGTTTTTTTCTGTACATTTACTGAAAACGTATATGTTTCGTTTTTCACACATATCTCCATTAATATACCCATTCCACTGCCCATAATAGCTGCAATTTATAAAGTAAAAGTGTAAAAAAACACAATGGCAAGACGATGGGATCATGGGGGTATTACATTTTTAGTATGACATTCGGCACCGTCGGAGTCCCACTGAAATTATGTGAAATGAAAGAAGAATGAAATACACGTGTGTAGATACGGGACGATTTTGACCTTGGACTAGTCAGATCTTGGATCAGGTAATACAAATCAGAAAAATATCGGCCTCAACAGCCACAAAAGATACTTCAGTTATTTGGAAATATTTTTCAAAACAAGACAACACCAAATCCATATGCAATGTATGCAAAAGGGAATACACGGCGGAGCATGGAAACACCTCAAATTTAAGGCACCATTTGAAATCCAAACATAAACTCAAGTTCTTTGAATTAAAGGATATGGAATCAAAACAACCCATGAAGGTAAGTACTGAGAGAATAACGTTTACACTGCATTGAACGGGTCAAATCGGCCCTGGGTCAACAGACAACGGATCAAACCAGCCCTGAGTCATATCGGTACGCAGTCTATTCAGCCTAAATTTCTTTCTCACAACTTGACAATTTAATAATCTAATAAAAAATATTATTAGAAATATATTCTGTCAACTTTACAAAAATTCACAGAATATATTTCTATTAGATTATTACCTAATAGATCGATAGTGATAGAATACAATGTGTGGAATGTAGACAAGATTGTATTTTGGGATTAAAAGTTTATTTGCGGTATTTGGCGAGAATAGGGCCAACTGTTAATTTTTCTTATTTTTGGGGGGTGGGTGTGTGCACCTGTGCGGGGGTGTTTCGTTTGTTTGTTTTCAACGAATGTCAAATATTGGCACACCAATGAAGAAATTTATCAAATATTATTCCACCGAAATAGCGGAAATACCTTATCACGAGCAAGGACAAATAATGTTTTTCAAGTCCCATGCAAACTTTACTCAACAGAATACTGTAAGTGGAAATACAGGGGATTATATTACGGGATAAAAATATGATAAACCTGGCTGAATCGACTCACCCCAAATCGACCCAAGGCCAAATTACCATATTGGCATAATTATAGAAATGACTTCTCGTGGGATTCGCGTGGGGTCATTGGTATTCATATTGCCATTCTCTAATTTCTTTTCGAGACGAGAGGGGGACTTTTCTGTAGCGGACTTTTCAATTAACAAGCTATAAAAATTGTCGAGAAACATGGCACCTCTCTATTAATAATGATTAAATTTCAGAGCCTGTGTTCGCTGTCATACTCGATGACCTCCGTTTTGATAGGGAAACTTGATCTGACTTTTAACCTACTGTAAGTGGCCTATCATTTCGTACTTCTGGCTGTAGTCAACCGGTTGCGGCCTGCAGGACATTCCACCACAGGGGCAACATCACAACCCACCCAGACTAATTTTGGTGTGGGTTGTCCCAGGTTCCTGGGGCAAGACGCACCGATAAATTATTAGTCAGATTTCATCAATGTGCCTGTTCTGTTTACTACCTATGAATGGCAATGATGGAGGCAGTCCGAGGCAACGGTAAGTGGAGTTCAATAATATTAGCCTTCGACTGTGCTCCGAATTTATTATTACTTTTATTATATTATTATTTTTTTTTTATTTGAAATGTCGAACGTCTGACGTGCGACATATCGAATAACAAAAAATAAATAAAAATAAATTCTGACAACTGAACGAGAGAAATGGCCGAAGTCTGGAAACATGCACACTAACTTGTCTGAGTCCAATTTTGATAAACTTATTCAGAATTTCAATGCGGAAAAAATGATAGGGTGGTTTTAGGGTCAGGCCAGAAATTTAGGGATGGTCGGGTAACAGGAATCAAACCATTATTTTATTTTAACCTAGGGTTGGTTTTAAAAAATGTTAGAATTTTGTTGAATAATGTGAACTCTTTTACTTATTAAAAAACAAATTTTGATGTTGTGAACTTGTGATGCTTAAGGGGTTATTTTTTCTCTCTTCTTTTCTAGAAGAAACAAAGTAGTTCGGGCTCAACTGACACGAAACAGTTTAAACTGGACAGTTTTATGCAGGAACAAAAATGGGATAAAAAAGACCCTCACCAATGCAAGTGTGACAATGAGCTTGCCAAGATGGTGTGTTTAGATATGCAGCCACTGAGTATAGTTAGAGATACAGGGTTTCGGTCCTTCATAAACCAGTTACAGCCTGCTTACAATATTCCAGACAGAAGATATTTGAGTTCTGTGTTGATTCCAAATACAAAAAATGCCGCTCAGGATCACCGATCCAATGTCGAGTTGTGACAACAGTTCCTCGCACCAAGGCCAACACACCTATGAAGTTTCATGACTCTAGGTTGAACCACTATCAAGTTCTCATCCGGAAACCAATTGTTGCGATATACTATGTTCAAGGTCACTGTGACCTTGACCTTTGACCTGGTGAGTCCAACATCAATAGGGTTCTTCCTCGCACCAAGGCCAACACGCCTGTAAAGTTTCATGACTCTAGGTTGAACCACTATCAAGTTATCATCCGGAAACCAATTGTTGCGATATACTATGTTCAAGGTCACTGTGACCTTGACCTTTGACCTGGTGAGTCCAAGATCAATAGGGTTCTTCCTCGCACCAAGGCCAACACACCTATGAAGTTTCATGACTCTAGGTTGAACCACAATCAAGTTATCATCCGGAAACCAATTGTTGCGATATACTATGTTAAAGGTCACTGTGACCTTGACCTTTGATCTGGTGAGTCCAAGATCAATAGAGTTCTTCCTCGCACCAAGGCCAACCCACCTATGAAGTTTCATGAATGTAGGTTGAACTACTATCAAGTTATCATCCAGAAAGGAATTGTTGCGATTTACTATGTTCAAGGTCATGTTGACCTTCACCTTTGACGTAGCGAGTCCAAAATCAATAGGGTTCTTCCCCTCACCAAGGCCAATCTACCTATGAAGTTTCATGAATGTGAGTTGAACCATTATCAAGTTATCATCCGGAAACCAATTGTTTAAGATTTACTACGTTCAAGGTCACTGTGACCTTGACCTTCGACGTAGCATGTCCAAAATCAATAGGGTTCTTCCTCCCCCCAAGACCAACCTACATATGAAGTTTAATGAATGTGAGTTGAACCACTATCAAGTTATCATCCGGAAACCAATTGTTTACGCCCGCCCGCCCGCCCGCCCGCCATTCACCAAACTATAAGTCGAGTTTGACTTCGTCACAACTCGACTAAAAATCTAAAACTGAAATAGCTTCTGAACTAAACAATTGCTCATCTATTGGTCTAACGTTGGATCATTGGACCCTAGCCTATAATGATGCATACATGGCTTTGACGTCTCATTATGTGACTGATGGATTCACTGTTCGAGATTCTTGCTTGAATGTTTATTATATACCAGAAAGTCAGACAGCCGTGAATATATCGAGTGAATTGTGCTCTCTCGTTGACTCCTGATTCCAGATTTTGAAAAAAAAAACCCAATAAAACTGTTTGTAGTTACGGATAATGCATCTAATGTGAAAGCTGCTTTGCAACTGTTATCCGACAAGCAATTCACTCGTTTTGCCTGCTTTGCACATACACTTCAACTTGCTGTCAACAATGCGATTTCTGAGTTTAGCAGACTAGGTAAAGTTATCTCCAAAGCAAAGTTGGTTGTTAAACATTTTCATCAAAGTCCAAAATCTGTGCATCAGTTGAATGAAATTCAAAAACGCATGAACATGAAGGAGCATAAATTGAAAATGGAGTGCCCAACAAGGTGGAATTTGACATACGATATGCTTGCTACGCTTGTTGAACAGAAAGAGCCATTAACTGTTGCAATTCACAGCTATAGGCAAAGTCACTGTTATGAGTCATCATGAATGGCAAACCATGGAGGACTATGTCAAAGTACTAAAACCATTTGAGGAAATTACACAGATAATGTCTGGGAGTAAATATGCCACTTCATCCATGGTGATACCAATTTTGAACATCTTGAAAGACAAGATGAAATCTTCTGAGATGAGTAATTTTGGCAACGTTATTCTACGGATCCTACTAATGTCTTCAGTGTGTCTTCCTTTGTAGACCCTCGTTTCAAACGATTTGTTTTTGATGACTCAGTCAAGCCACATGTTACGGACAGGGTTGTTTCTGTCACATGCATTGGGAGAGGTAGTAATATAATTGTTTATAGCATGTATAAATACTATGTGTCGGTATCAATGGGCTCTGGTAAGTTCAACAAAAATAAAACACATGAAAGCAATGTATGCCAAATGAGGGTTAAGGTAGGTTCTACTTGTAAATATTAGCCTTATTTATGATTAATACACAACTGGAGACCGGTATTTGTTTGTGCCGACTGAAGATTTTCATGCAACACAAGTTGGTCGAAGCAGTTGGGAAAATGTACATGTGATATGCTTTGTTCGAAGTGGACAGTGCATACAGATGTTATTAAAATGTTGAAGTGAGAGAGATGTGTAAAAAAGTAGTTTTAATTTCATACTCCATTTCATATTCATATGGCATTATCAAATCAAGTTTTTATGTAAGTAAGAGTATAGTATTCAAATGACCAGCTTCTCAATTTAATTTTTCCCATTAAATTCATTTTTTATTTTTTCGGTGCAATTAATTTTCCATATTAAATGAATTAATGTAAGCATTTATATAAATCAAGATTTAGTATTAAAATTTTAAATTATACAATTTCAAAGATTTGTAAATATATAAATTATCTTATTTCATCTACAGATGCGATTTAAGGTTGTGGCTAATGTAAAAACAAAATTGATTCACTAATTTATAAATGTGTTGTTTATTGACAGTTTTTGGCAGTCTGAGTGTTAATAAACAGTTTAAATTAATGTAATATAACTACTTAAGATTTTCAATTAATTAATTACGTTTAGTGTTCATTCAAGTTTAATTATTTCAGGTGACCATTTTGGATGTTCCTGAAATTTGTACCACCTGTTTTTCGTACCGTAAATAAAATTGATTCTGACGGGAGATGAATATTAAATAGTTGGATGAGGTTGTTCGTCGTGTGGATTCTATGTTACAACATTGTGATAAAATCTGTGATAAATTTCTAGTGCCAACACGTTTGCTTAGTGCCAATAGGCTTAGTGCCAATATGCTTAGTGCAGATGCTTAGTGATCAGTATTGTATGCTTAGTGCAGAGATCAACTTCGTGCTTTTGCTTAGTGCGTCGACTTAGTGTTGTGTGTATGGAAACAGATAAGGTGATAAATATTATGCTGCGATAAATTGTAAAAATGTGTTAAACTCATCATTGTGTTGAAACCGTCAAGGAATTATTAGTTCCAATTGCATTGAATAAAAAATGAATCATCATGAATCAAAAACTGAGTGTTGATTTCTAAAGAATCCTGTGACAGTTTCTGAGTTGACCAAAATGTATGTTGAAGATTCACATTCACTTACTGAAACTAGAGGCTCGAAAGAGCCTGTAATCGCTCACCTGGAACTACATATAAAAATGTGATTTCCCATAGGCTTTCCATGGTAACTATGAGCTGCAATTGTGGCCATGTTTGCAACATTACATCAACATTACATGAGGATCATTGGTAGAAGGTGTCCCAGTTCTCAATCACGTGAAGTTTCAAAAACATTTGAATCCATCAAACAGAATCAAAGAATGTCTCTGGTGGCCATATTTTCCAACCAACGGGAACAAAAAGAGGATCGTTTGTAGAGGGCCTCCTATAGACCATTCCTGCCAAGTTTTGGTTCACGTCGGCTCAGTAGTTCCAGAAAGAAGATGAAAATGTGATTTCCCATAGGGTTTTTCTACAGTAACTATAAACTGCAAATGTGGCCATGTTCGCAACACGATCAACATTAAATGAGGAACGTTGGTAGAGGGTGTCCCAGTCATCAACCATACCAAGTTTCAAAACATTTGGCCCTGTGGTTTCAGAGGAGAAGAGTTTTCACAATTGACCAATCAGAATCAAAGAATGCTTCTGGTAGCCACGTTTTTCATCCAACAGGAGTAAAATGAGTAACAGTTGTAGAGAACCTCTCATAGACCATGCCTGCCAAGTCTGGTTCACATTGGCTCAGTACTTTCAGAGAAGATGATGAAAATGTGATTTCCTATAGGGTTTCTATAGTAACTATAAGCCACAACTGCAGCCATAATTGCAACCCGTTGAGATGATTAAATGAGGATCATTGGTAGAGGGGGTTAGTCATTAGTCACATTAAGTTTTCAAACCATTTGGCCTTGTAGTTTCAAAGAAGATTTTCTTGAAAATGCACACATTTGTGAATTCTGTTTCATCAAAAAAAATCAGTAAAAGAAGGTTAAATATTTTGAAAATTACAATTTTTTCAGACAGTATTCTCTTTCAAAATAGTTTTGGATAGGTAAAGGGTTACACGGAACACATGTTACTCCAATTCTGTCATATCTTAAATGATATAATTACTGGTCGGCTAAGTTGACATGATGGGAAGAGGATATAAACAAAACTTCCATGGTTTTCCAAACACCTGTCATCAATCAGTATTTTCTGATAAGTAACGTGAGAGTAAAACATGTATTAACATAATTACAGCTGCACTTGTTTACAGTACAAGTCAAAATAAGTTGTAGGATAATCCTATAAACTATATATCTTTCTCTTCCTACACTGATAAGACTAGAAGCTGACATCATTTTCTGGAAAGCTCTCACTGATAGCTTTCCAGAAAATGTCAGATTCTGATCTTGTCAGTGCAGGAGCAGCAGTTTACTTAGTTTATTACAGTTATGCTACAGATTATTTTGACTTGTACTATATACACAATATTTTGGGTTTTTTCCCCAGTTCTCAGCGGAGAAAACTGGCGCCAACCCTAACCAGATTTTCAAAAAACAAGTATTTTGCTGACAATACCGAACTTCGTGCAGACAGGAGAGGCATTGGGTTAAGCATTAGAATATAGCCTCTGGCGGCCAGGCCACATATTTCCATCCTCTCATAGACCATTCCTGCGAAGTTTGGTTCACGTCGGCTCAGTAGTTCCAGAGAAGAAGATGAAAATGTGATTTCCCAAAGGGTTTCTATAGTAACTATAAGCCGCAATTGCAGCCATATTTGCAACCCGATCAACATTAAATGCGGATAGTTGGTAGAGGGTGTCGCAGTCATCAGGCATGCAAGGTTTCAAAACATTTGGCCCTGTGGTTTCAGAGGAGAAGATTTTTCAAAATCCACCAATCAGAATCAAAAAATGCTTCTGGCAGCCATGTTTTTGATGCATGGTAACAAAAAATGAGAAGCATTTGTAGATGGCCTCCCATAGACTATCCCTGCCAGGTTTGGTTCACGTCGGCTCAGTAGTTCCAGAGAAGATGAAAATGTGATTTCCCACAGGGTTTCTATAGTAACTATTGAGCCGCAATTACGGCCATGTTTACAACCCGATCAACATTACATGAGGATTGTTGGTAGAGGGGGAGCCAGGCATCATTTATGTGAAGTTCCAAAAAATTTGGCCTGGCAGTTTCAGAGAAGATTTTTAAAAATCCACCAACCAGAATCAAAAGAATGCCTCTGGCGGCCATACTTTTCAACCCACGGGGACAAAATGAGGATCATTTGTGGAGGACCTCCCATAGACCATTCCTGCCAGGTTTGGTTCATGTCAGCTCAGTTGTTCCAGAGAAGAAGACGAAAATGTGATTTCCCATAGGATTTCTATAGTAACTATAAGCCGCAATTGAAGCCATGTTTGCAATCCGATCAACATTAAATGAGGATCGTTGGTGTAGGGGGTCCCAGTCATCAACCATGCAAAGTTTCAAAACATTTGGCCCTGTGGTTTCAAAGGAGATGATTTTTCAAAATCCACCAATCAGAATCAAAGAATGCCTCTGGTGGCCATGTTTTCAAATCCATGGGATCAAAATGAGGATCGTTTGTAGAGGACCTCCAATAGACTATCCCTGCCTGGTTTGGTTCATGTCAACTCAGTAGTTCCAGAGATGATGAAAATGTGATTTCTCATAGGGTTTCTACAGTAACTATAAGCCGCAATTGCGGCCATGTTTGTGACCCAATCAACATCAAATGTGGATCATTGGTAGAGGAGATCCCAGTCATCATTTATGTGAAGCTTCAAAACATTTGGCCTGGCAGTTTCAGAGGAGAAGATTTTTGAAAATCCACCAACCAGAATCAAAGAATGCCTCTGGAAGCCATGTTTTCATCTGACAGGAACAAAATGAGGATCGTTTGCAGAGGACCTCCTATAGACCATTCCTGCCAAGTTTGGTTCACACCGGCTCAGCAGTTACAGAGAAGATAAAAATGTGAAAAGTTTACGGATGCCGGACAACGGGCGACGATGGAAGCAAAGTGATGATAAAAAAGGATAAAATTTCCCAAGGTGTAGGTTTGTGTCAAAAATCAAAACCATGCACTTCTGCCACTTCAGAAACTTCCATCTTCTGTATTGTAGTCAAGCAGTGTTGAGAATGTTAGTGATATCTGGGGAGGGTTCCGAAAGATGGTGTCAGAAGAGAAAAGACAAGGAAAGGTAGAGGGGTGATCTTGGAGATGACTCATTATTGCAACAGAAACAAGCACTGCTTCACTTCCGAGAGTTCCCATGGGGAGACTATAAAGAAGAATAAACAGCAGTCTTTTTAAACAGATTTACCAATGGCTGATCATTTAGCTATTTTACAAAAGAAAACTTTTTCTAGAACGTTGCATTCTAGATCAACTGTTCACCAGCTGAGTAATTTGAATGTTTCATAAAATAAAATCATGGCTGTTGTGAATTAAAGAACCTCAGTGAGCATGCTCACATACCCCACGCACCCCGATATTTCAAGCTCTAATCATTTTTTTAAAAATAAACATAGATTCTAGGAATACTGCAGAAAACAGTGTTCTGTAGTTTCAACGGTATTGAAAGAATTCAAGCAGAGAAAAAGCCCGGAAAACTGTAATTTTGATGAACTTTTCAAAGTCTATGGGGCCGTAATTTTGGTAAAAATCAGTGGAGCGGAACAAAACCCAAATTTGTTCTGTAGGCCACCATGTTAGACTAACATTCCAAATATCAGCTCAATATCTGGAAGCGTGTAGGAAAAAAGTCCGCAAAACTATAATTTTGATGAACTTTTCAAAGTTCAAGGGCCGTAATTTCGGTAAAAATCAGTGGAGCGAAACAAAATGCAAACTTGATCTGTAGGCCACCATGTCAGACTAACATACCAAAAATCAGCTCAATATCTGGAAGCGTGTAGAAAAAAAGCCCGGAAAACTGTAATTTTGATGCATTTTTCAGAGTCAAAGGGCTGTAATTTCGGTAAAAATCAGTGGAGCGGAACAAAACCCAAACTTGTTCTGTAGGCCACCATGTTAGACTAACATACCGAAAATCAGCTCAATATCTGGAAGCGTGTAGGAAAAAAGTCTGCAAAACTGTAATTTTGATGAACTTTTCAAAGTACAAGGGCCGTAATTTTGGTAAAAATCAGTGGAGCGGAATAAAATGCAAACTTGATCTGTCCGCCACCATGTCAGACTAACATACCAAAAACCAGCTCAATATCTGGAAGCGTGTAGAAAAAAAGTCCGGAAAACTGTAATTTTGATGAATTTTTCAGAGTCCAAGGGCCGTAATTTCGGTAAAAATCAGTGGAGCGGAACAAAATGCAAACTTGATCTGTAGGCCACCATGTTAGACTCACATACCAAAAATCAGCTCAATATCTGGAAGCGTGTAGAAAAAAAGTCTGGAAAACAAGTAGGACTGACTGACGGACTGACAGACTGATGGACGGACCAGTCAAAAACATTATACCCCCGCAACTTTGTTGTGTGGGGTATAATAATAATTGATTTTCTAGAGCGTAAAACCACAAATAGTACTCTAAAATGCTTGATAGAAATGCATACACTTTTCTGAAATGAAGAGTCACATCTGTTTCGGTTACCTCTTGGAGAGGTTCAGGAGAATGCTTCAGTAAACAGGAAAGTTTTAAGATTTCTTTTGACGATATTGAGAGTTTCTGAATTTCTGACACTAATAGGCAGGGAATTCCACAATTTGGGACCCACGATGGAGAACACAGGATCATTAGCCAGATTAGATCTGAGAATGTGTGATGGTGTATATACAGTGAGGACCTCTTGCAGGTAAACTGGAGCCAGTTTGTGGATATATTTGAATACTAGTCAATATTATGAAATCAATTCTCTGTTGAACTGGAAGCCAATGTAGTTGTCTTAAAACAGGTGTTATGTGTTCAGAGCATTTGGTCCCAGTAATTATCCTAGCAGCAGTATTCTGAACTTTTTGATTCTTCTGAATCGGGTACTGGGACAGCCCCACTAACACTGAATTACAATAGTCTAGTTGTGAGGTGATGAAGGAGTGAACAAGTTTCCAAGTGCTGATTGGTTATGATAAGGTCGCAGTCTTCCAACATTACGAAGCAGCCAGTAGCATTTTTCACATATGTTATTGATATGGATGTCTAGTTTTAAATTTGAGTCCATAATCCGTCCAATATTCCTGGCCTATTTACTTTTTATTGTGATGTTGTTTCCAACCAGAATTGATGTAACAGAATATGTTGGCATGCGAACCCTGGATATCACTAAGAAGTTAAAAAATTTATAGTAATTTATATATTTTTTATACTTACCAATGACCCAGACATAGCTGGTGCTAACTCTTAAAATATAGGGCCAAACACAAATTTTGCCCCCCAATCCCCAAAATTTGCATCTAAAACTAAAGAAAACATGTCCTGAAAGGCCCTCCACACTTCGCCCTACTGCGCATGCGCAGTGTCAAGGACGTTCCGAAATTGGCGCCATTAATCATTCTAATAACCAGTGCCTGGTAAGCGCTATATTGAGTCTTCTGACTAAACTAAGTTCTAAGAACGTTGGCCGCGGCAACATTTTTTGATAGAAATGGAAGAAAATCGATAGCTCCCATCTAGAGGTCTCCCCAAACAAGCATACCAGGTTTCAAAGCAATCTGATCATAAATGTACCCTGTAGGTTGTGCCAAAGGGAAATATTGAGGTCTGACTAAACTAAGTTCTACGAACGTTGGCCGTGGCAACATTTTTTGCCGGAAATTGAAGAAAATCGATAGCTCCCATCTAGAGGTCATCCTAAATAAGCATATCAGGTTTCAAAGCAATCAAATCATAAATGTGCCCTGTAGGGTGTGCCAAAGGGAAATATTGTGGTTTGACTAAACTAAGTTCTAAGAACGTTGGCCGCGGCAACATTTTTTGACGGAAATTGAAGAAAATCGATAGCTCCCATCTAGAGGTCACCCCAAACAAGCATAAGAAGTTTCAAAGTAATCTGATCATAAATGCGACCTGTGAGGTGTGCCAAAGGAAATTGTGGATGTACGTACTAACGTACGTACATACGTACGTATGCCGACGGACGAGAAGTGATGGCAATAGCTCAGCTTGACTTTGTCAAGTTGAGCTAAAAAAAACAATTAAATAAAAATTCTTTTGTGTATTCTGATTCGGGAGGGTCGAAATGCCCAAGTACTAAAACTTCCTGTTCAAGAAAGCAACGGTAGTGAATTGAATGACTTAAGTGAAAGGTTTGTAAACCTTGATTATAAATAAAGTCTGAACACATCTCTTCTCCTCGGTTCTGCACAGAGCACTGTAAAATTGGAAAAACATATCTTGTATTTTAGCAAAGATATTTTCCCCTTATCGTCAGTTTCAGTGAGGTTATTTTGTAATTGTTTTCAACGATACGAAACCAGATTTGTGTGTTCGGCTTCAGGTGGTTTTGTTGTCAAACATGCTGAAATTGGGTGTATTCAATTTCTGTACATGTAATTAAAAATCAGAAACTGTTGCAATCACGCATGCTCAACAATTTGGATTGACTGAGATTGTCAAAATGAGTGCAATGTTGTTACTGTTATGGTCACTGTTTCATTGATGATAAATAATGCAATTTTAGTCTTGGAAGAAAACTTTTAGTGTGTTTTAAGTGCCTCTTGATGAAAAGCTTAATGCTAAAATATTTGTGGGAACCTGTTTTTCGTTTCCATGATTTTTTCCTAACGGAAACGAAACAAGCATTTCTAGGAAATCTGCATGCCTGGGTCTTATTATGATGGATGTAATTCTTTAATGTAGAAGAGGCAGAGAATTTATAAATTTTTCTCGATATCTTCACACTTTCTCTAATTTGAGCATACCTGTAAATGGTTTGAAATTGGGGTAATCTAAAGGCTTGTGGAGTTAGATCATTGGCAGGGCTTGCATTTTGACCAGGCCGATCAGCCCCGGCCTGGTAATCGGCTGCAAAAATAATCTGATGAGGCCGATCAATCGCCCCGTCAT
The DNA here is from genome assembly GCA_031216915.1 of Pictodentalium vernedei. Taxonomy (NCBI): domain Eukaryota; kingdom Metazoa; phylum Mollusca; class Scaphopoda; order Dentaliida; family Dentaliidae; genus Pictodentalium; species Pictodentalium vernedei. The sequence continues at coordinate 232,736,727 of CM062293.1, forward strand.
CAATCTATTTTCCCATTCTCAGCGATTCAAGCGATGACTGATTTCGTAAAACAAAATAACTTCCATTGCCAACTAATCGACTGGGCGATTCCGGGTTTATTTGTGTACTTCCGCTGGGGATGTACTAAAAGACGATCGAAGATGAAAACGTGAGGGGGTTGGTTTGGTGAAAATAAATGCACAAACCTTATATGGTGTAATGACTTTGAATCTCTTATTTATTACCACATTCCATTGCGATTACTGTTTGATTGCCTGGCATAAGTTTTATACGCATGGTGGGAAAAGCCATACGAATATCATCGGCAAACTTTAAAAAAAATTATTTTGTATATGACTGTGTGTTCAAAACACAACCATATGCGTCTATTATAATAAAGAGAATAAACATAACCTCTTATTGATGGAGCATTTATTCAGAAATGTTTGCACAAGAATTTGTAATTTCTGCATCTTATGTGAATTCCCCCCTCCTCCCCCCCCCCCCCCCCCCCCAATCCCCCTTCAAGCTGTCTTCGAAAATAACCTGTCACAAAACAAAGCAATATTATGGGCATTTTTAGGGAATAATTGACAAGAGAGAGTGCATGATGTCAAGTTTGTTGATCTTCAGCAAAGTGAATTCGTGAAAATTATTAATTTAAAGTAATTTGTATATTTTTATACTTACCAATGGCCCAGACTAGCTGGTGCTAACTCAAAGTTATCAAGGGCCAAACACAAATTTTGAACCCCCCCAATCCCCAAAATTTGCTTGCAAAATCGAAAATTAAAAGTCCTATCTGGCCCTCCATACATTTACTCTCTGCGCATGCGCAGCCTCCAGGAAGTGACCGGAACTGGCGCCAACATCATTCTTTGTAGAAGAGAGTACTACATAATAATTCAGCGGGGAGGTATGAGTGCCCACTCATGGGAGGCCATCTCCATCTGGACCATTGGTAAGCATAAAAATATACAAATTACTTTAAATTTATAATATTTTTACACTATAACCCAATGGCCCAGACTAGCTGAATCGTAACAAGAGGCCCCGGGGGCCAGAGGTCGCTCACCTGACATGGTAGCCTAAATATCAATCCAGAGAATTGATTTCAACAAGTTGCATCCTCCTAAGAAAAGCTTATACCAAATATCCAAAGATTCCAACCAGTGGATCTGAAAAAAAAAGAAGATATTTAAAGAATATTCCTCATATTGAACTAAGTTATAATTCGGGCTCCCACAGGGAGCCCATATATATGAACCCAGGGACTTGGCTTTAACAAACTTGAATCTCACGCCCCTAAGGATGTTGAATACCAAATATCAAAACATTCCGACTGCTGGATCTGAAGAAGATTTTTAAACAAAATTCCTCATTTTGAACTAAGTTACAATTTGAGCTCCCACAGTGAGCCCAAATATGGACCTAGGGACATGGCTTAAACAAACTTGAATCTCACCCCACTAAGCATGCTGCATACCCAATATCAAAAGATTCTGCCTGCCGGATCTTGAGAAGAAGATTTTCAAAGAAATTTGCCTGAAATGCACTAAGTTCAAATGTGGGCTCAACCCAGGGGGACGATTTGAACAAACTTGAATCAGATCCACCCCACAATGTTGCTTACCAAATATCAAAAGATTCTGCCTGCTGGATCTGGAGTAGAAGATTTTATAAGAAATTTGCCTGAAATGCACTAAGTTCGAATTCGGGCTTCTATAGTGAGCCCAAATATGAATCCAGGGAGCCGATTTGAACAAACTTGAATCAGATCCACCCTACAATGTTGCATACCAAAAATCAAAAGATTCTGCCTGCTGGATCTGGAGAAGAAGATTTTTTAAGAAATTTGCCTGAAATGCACTAAGTTCGAATTCGGGCTTCTATAGTGAGCCCAAATATGAATCCAGGGGGCCGATTTGAACAAACTTGAATTAGATCCACCCCACAATGTTGCATACCAAAAATCAAAAGATTCTGCCTGCTGGATCTGGAGAAGAAGATTTTTTAAGAAATTTGCCTGAAATGCACTAAGTTCGAATTGGAGCTTCTATAGTGAGCCCAAATATGAATCCAGGGGGCTGTTTTGAACAAACTTGAATCAGATCCACCCCACAATGTGGCATACCAAATATCAAAAGATTCTGCCTGCTGGATCTGGAGAAGAAGATTATTTAAGAAATTTGCCTGAAATGCACTAAGTTCAAATTCGGCTCCTATACTGAGCCCAAATATAAACCCAAGGGGCCGATTTGAACAAACTTGAATCAGATCCACCCCACAATGTTGCATACCAAATATCAAAAGATTCTGCCTGCTGGATCGGGAGAAGAAGATTTTTTAATGTTTTTCCCATTGCCTACGGTGTTAAAAAGTGCTGACTCAGCACTTTTTCAAAGTCCCGAAAGTGTTTACCCTATGATAAAACCGATGGCAATTTTTTTTTTACCAATCCTTTCTGTTGGTCCTAAGGAAGCTTCACACCAAATAAAAAGTCTCAGTGCCGTGCAGTTTGGGAGATATGGACGTTTTAATTTTTTTCTATTTTCAGCTCCTGCGGTTCCCACAGGGCTACGTGAAAAAAAAAAATTGGGATAAATTAGGTACTTATGACCCAATAAGCCCTCACATAAAATTTGGTTCAAATCAACCTCTCGGTTCGGAAAATAGAAATTTCGGGCGGGGCCAAAAATTTTGCCCCTCACATAACAACGCCAAATATAGCCCATCAAACTTCTCTTGAACAAATCTGAGTCTACACCTTAGAAGGAAGCTGCATACCATATATCAAGTCTCTGCTAATGCTGGTTCATGAGAAGATTTTCAAAGATTTTGGAGCAGCCCCTTGGGGCATGGCACCACCCAGGAGGAGGGGCAACTTCCTTTGAACAAATCTGAATTGGCATTAGATAATAAACATTTAATCAACATTTGAATAAAATTGGGCTAGTGGTTTTGAAAGAGAAGTCGATAATGTAAAGTTAACGCCGGACGACGACGGACAACGGAACGACGGACAAAATCTGATCAGTAAAGCTCCCACTGAGCTTCGCTCAGGTGAGCTAATAAGGCGGAGGGCCAAGGACTTCAGAATTAGTAGATCAACATAGTTCCAATCCTGAAATCCAAGGTGAAAGGAAATTAAAATTATTAGGAATTACATGTATGTCTCTTTATACAGTAATAGAAAAGGCATATCATAAAAAAGGAGCCCAGTTCAAGTAATTCCGAATTCTTAGTATGAAGACTATGCTAATTTGGATGTTACGAGTTCCCAATTTTTAAGGCTAGCTCGGACTAAGCCCCAAAAATTAGGATGGTGTATTTGAGAGTGAGAGAATATCCCCCACAAAGATACGGCATATACAATAAAACCCAAGCTGTACGCAAGATATAATTACAGACAAAACAGCTTCACTCATAGTTACATACTTATCAAACCGGAGAGGTAAAAAATCCCCCCCCCCTTTTTGAAGGAATCTTCTTCAAAAAGAAAGAGGGGAGCGCTCTGGAATCAGTAAAAGCGGTACCAAAAAACAATATAAATATTCGTCTAACAGGCACTCAGGTATTAATTATTATTAATAAATTGGTGCTTAACGCCACTTCAGAAGCTAAGGATATAGCGGAAATCCTGGTAATTAATATCACCTGCTTGAAACGTATACCAGAGTCGGCATACGCAGATAGGTAGAAAACCGGTGATATAATATATAACATACACATGTCCAATAGAATCACAATGGATGATCTCTGGAGTGTAAACACACTTCCGAGGTAACCCACAGGCGACCCCATTCAGGTGTACAATAAATTCCAGTAATAACACTTCCCAACGTGTACTATCCGATATCTATGAATCTAGAAATGTGCGAATATACGAGAGTGTAAGACAAGGTGTATTCAATTGGGTACCGACATTAATAGAAACCTGGATCTAGAAATGGAACTATGATTAACAGACTCTACACGGACTGCCCCCGAAATAATTCATTATTTCTAAGCTCCATAACATACAATAATGCATCTGCCTAATAATTCATTTATTATGCGTGTTAGCATTGAAATTCCACATGTAATCATCTTAATACCAGTTAACTGACTTTGACTAGGCAGCCTCGGAGGTACCTAAAGACTAGCAATTATTGATGATGAATTATGCGCTTGTATATGACATTTTGACAAACAACCACAGGAAACCAACTAAAAAGTGGATGTGCCCATGAGGTTGCCATGGAACACGACCCAGCCGCCAATGGAGAAGTCATGAAATGCATGTATGTACTTAAACTCATACGAGGTTTATGGGAAGAAAAATATGTTGTGCCCGGTAATCGCCTCTTAACACATTGGAGGTGGGGGTGTGGGGGTGGGGGGGGGGGGGGGGGTGGGGAGAGGGGGGGATTCAAAGTCATATCGAACCCTCCTCACCTGCATTACTTTTATCATTCTGGTGTTAGTCATCAAATAATATAGGAACCGCAATGGTTCCTTCACGTCTAACCGACTCCATAATGCCACTAATGGCGGAGAAGGACGTGAAGAACAAATACTTCCCCTGATAAAGAAGGTCCTCTCGTGGAGGAAGCTTCTGGGGAACGTCCCATAACAGACACCTGAGAAGATTGATCCAAGGTTTTTGTGACGACAGAGGTGCTACTAGTATGATTTCACAATGAGACTGTTTGATCTTAAACATAATCTACTGAATCAACGGAGTTGGAGGATACACATATCCTATCATTCATTCCCATGAGATCGACAACGTGTCTACTAGGTACGCTCGATGGTCTGGGTATGGCAATACGAACGTTGATAACTGATTGTTCCGGTGCATCGCAAATAGATCTATCATGGGGCAATCCCACTGGAAGCAAATCTGCCCAAATACTCGCTTGTTGAGCGTCCACTCCGATTGCAACAGGCGACCTTTCCGAGAGAGAGAGTCTGCTAGTACGTTCAGGCGACCCGGTATATGACGGACAGAAAGCTGAACATGATGATTCATGAGAAACTTCTCCGTTAGTTGGCATAACGGAAATGAATGGGTGCCGCCCTGGTTCCAGATGTACTCTACTGATGTCGAGTTGTCCAACATAATTTGAACATGGTCGTCCGCTATTATGTGAATCCAATGTTGTAGCACTAGCCATATTGACATCATCTCTTTGATGTTTATGTGTTTTTCCTGGAACCGAGGGTCCAATAGACCCAGATACTTCAAGTCTGCGGGACTTACGGTCGTGCCCCAACCCTTCTGACTCGCATACGTCATAAACGTGAAAGCCAGATCTGGCAGTTGCAGCGGAAATCCCTGAGTTAACCAATGAATATCTGCCCAAATCTGAACCCTTTATTTTACTAGGTCCGTTAAAACAATACTGGTTCGACGAACTCCAGTTCTGAGTAAAGAATATCTGGAGAGGACGTGCGCGCAGGCAGCCAATCGGAATGAGATCCACAACTGCTCCACACAGCTCCAACAGGCACATGAATTCCCTCACTATTAATGTGTCTGGGTGTAGACAAAAGCGAGCCTAACAACTGACTAATTTTGCTCTGGGTAACGGCAAACGAACCAGACTGTTAAGAGTCTCAAAGCTCATTTCTCAAGTGAATAGATGACTTGGACGGAGCTAGATTCGATTTTTTCGCGTTTACAATGAAACCAAGACGTCGGAGTAATAGAAGCAGACTCTGAACATCGTTCTGAAGAATAATTCTGTTGCCATATCTCTGTAGAAGACTGTCCAAGTAAGCTGACGTTACCGCAGATGAATGAGCTCGTAAGAATGACAATACGAGTACATTATTCGAGTGAATGCCCAGGGAGCCAGGTTCAGACCAAAGCACATAGCTCTGAACTGACATTCCTTCCCTTGTACGGCATACCGCCGGTACTTTTTGAATGCCGGATGTACCAGGATATGAAAGTACGCATCCTTTAGATCTATGCTTACCGCATAGCCGTTCACTCGAACGCTCGCCCTTACCGACCGAATGGTCTCCATATATCATTTTTGGAGCCACGATAAGCTTGTTTATCCAGCTCAAGTCTATTACCAGTCGGAATGTGCCGTCTTGCCTCGGAACAAGGAACATGTGACAGAAAAAACCTTGAGAATCCTGATTTTCGACAACCTCTATTGCTTCCTTTGATAAGAGAGCCTGTACCTCTGCTAGGAGAGACTCTCTTATGCAAGGATCTGATGGATGATTTGTCCAACGCGGACAACTTGTTAGTGGGGGTTTCACTCGGAATGATAGCCGTAAGCCGTCCGAGACTACACTTCTGACCCACTAATCTTTCGTGACTGTTATCCAGTTTTTTGCGGAGCTTGATAACCTTCTGCCAACTGGCCAGAATTAGAGGTCTTACACATCACCTGTATGACCTGCGAGGCTTATGGGAGGAGAAACCACGTCCTCCCCACGAAGAACGTCTCGTCAGCCTAGGGGCGTCTGACTGATAGTCCCGATCAGACCTACGCCCCTTTCCCGAGTCGCTATACTGATGACCTCCAGAGTAATTATAAGAGGGTTTCTTGTTCCCTCGTGAGGAGTTTCCTTTTGACGCTTATTGTCTGGAACACCCTCTTTTACTCTTGTCTGCTGAAGCAGGTCATTGATACGCCGACTTCAAAAGCAGAGCACTATAGACGCTTTCTTAGTAGTCTGTTCATAGACTATCGAAAGCTAATCGTCGAAAATAATATGTCCGGAGACCGGAGCAACTTGAAGAGAGCTTTTCACCTTGACATCTATCAGTGATGACAATGCAAGGGCAGCATCATGTCTGATTAACTCCAGATTAGCCACTGTTAGGGCAGAGTTATACATGGTATACATAATTGCCCTGGAAAGAACTCTAAGAGAGGTACAAATGCCCTCAAATTCCTTTCCATTGAGAAGTTGCGCCATAGCTCTTGTAAGGTGATCTGGGTAAGACATAACGTCCAAATTTGCTCTATTTGAAGAAATTGCCGTCTCAATTGTGTCTGAGCGAATAGTGAATGATAAAGGTAAGGATGCCTCTAGATCCCCGGTCTGCTCATCCAAATGCAAAGTAACTCTCTGAACATCTTCCAGACCGTTTTTAAATGAATGTGTTCCAAAAAACGGTACGTATATGGAAGATGAAGATAAGAAACCAGCTTCTTCCTCACATTCAAGAGGATAAATACGGCGTCGTCTATATGGCTGAAAGCCTGTGACACCTGCCTAGACTGAACCGGAAAAGAAAGGACTTCCTCCTTTGTCCGGATAAAGTCTGCGTCCAACGATGCCAGCGGTTCCTCTCTTGTCGTCGCAGCATTCTGATTCAACGGAACAAAATCAGGGTAGTATTGATGATGAAAATCATTGCAACCATGTGCTGTTCCAAAAGGGAAGGGTAACCCTCTTCCTTATCCCTTTCACCATCCAAGAGAATCAGTTGCGAATCTCGGTCCATTGCATCTGCGTGAACAGACGACTGGACAGACCCAGCACCGTCCGACAGCTCAGATTCTGAGGGAGGCTGCCCCTGCACTTGCTGGGATGCAGCGATCAGCTGCGCAATTTGTGACAGCAAGTCCGTCATCGGGGCCTGAGGAGCAGCGGTCTTCCGTTTCTTAACTGCATGCAGCTCCTGGGATGGTGTGTCGGAGACGGATCCATTCTCCGATCGTCCCAATGATCGAGGCCTCGTCTCCCTAGCTACCAGATGGTCTGACTTCACAGGCGAAGAGTGGTTCCTTCTTCATGCAGCAGACTGGATATCCGAAGTTGGGTAGCTATGATGTGGTCGTGTGTGCTGTGACTAAAGCCGACCCCGGCTGCAGACTACAAGGAGCGTCCCGAGCGGCAGGCGGACATATGCTCTCTCTAGTGCAAGTTTCCAACCAAAAAACTTAATTTCGGCTTGTGAAATGTAGCGGAGGAAGCCTTGACTGAAGCCAACCTCGGCTGCAGACTAAACAGAGCGTCCCGAGTGGAGGGCGGACATATGCTCCGGCTTGTGCAAGTTTCTCAAAACAACATCTGGCCCCAGATGTTGCTAGATTAGAGAGGGGCCTCTCCCGCTCGTGGTCTATCAGACCTCGCCAAGTACAAGAACTTGCTGACTTCTCCCTATTTCCGTCATCGCTAGGTGAGCTATTTATATTAAAGTGCTCGCTCTACCCACATCCACTTCTTTAGACCGCAACGGACTTACCCGGCGTCACGGCACCGCTTCACCGTTCGAGCTAGCTGAATGCAAGAGATTAAAACCCTTAACAAAAGGCACTAAACTCTTGCAATAATGAGCACTGCAGCTAGCTCTATATGCTTCACAGAGCGCGACAACGGTAACACACTTGGATGGGTGTCAGAATATCATCACCATGTTCATGTTCCTCTGAAATAGAAACTGTCAAAATGAATTATAACGCGGTGAGAGGCCTGGCCTCCGAACCTCACCACCAACAACGTACCAGAACACCCGACTTCAACATCAGTCATCCCAGTGAACACAAGAATGACAAGAGTCCGCAGGAGTACATCGACTAAAGTCGACATCAGTCCTCCAAACTCCAGAACAAAATATATATATAATTAAGATACATGAATAACAGTAATCAAAATTAAATTCAAAATATTTTTTGGAAACAGAATTTTTTTGGAAAAAACGCCTAAGTTCCCAAAGGGAACATTAAGAGCACAAGGGCATCCCGATAGAGCCTAAGTGTGGACAAAATCCAATTTTTTTTAGCTACACTACCGGAATAATAATCCATGTATCCTACAGTAATTCTACAACAATAGAATATAAAAGACTACCAATATATGAGGACGTTGTCAATGTAAACAACGTCAATGTAAACAAGACATCAGACACACAAAAAAAGGCCCAAAGGCAGAACCAATTTAAATGCTACCAGAAGCAAAGCTAGATCTTCATACAAAGAAAAAATGATACATCGGACAGAAGATGCAAGATTAAACGATTTAACACCCCTAGAGTGAGGTCATAACCCTGGGGAAAAAATAAATATTCTGTAATACATGTTAAACTCCCAAGAAATTTAATAAACAAATTTCAATAAAAAATAGCCAAAAAGCTTAAGAGTTTAACAGGAAGGGTTCATGGAAGGATAGGGAAGGAATACTTAACAAACAGTGGAATAATCATTATCAAAAATAGGCCGATGAAATCATCAGATGTGTACCCATACGCGCAACTAGTAGAAATCTGTATGACGGAGGGCCACCACAGATGCCAACATTCTGTACACCATACATGGTATGGGTACATATAGAAATGGATTGGAGGAGTGTCTAATTTGATGGATAAAAGGTTAATATCTCTGGATCAAATTATCAGATTTACATAAAAAAGTATACAGCACAGCACATCAGTAACCTGAATACATATATAAAGTAACATGACAATCGGATTGATATTTTTTGAGTTATCTCATGCCAGAGGGATTGGAGAAATTTTCAATTTGAAGGATAAAGGGTTAATATCTCAGGATCAAATTATCAGATTTACACCAAAAACTATACAGCTTGGCACATCAGTAACCTGAACACAAATATAAAGTAACTTGACAATCCAAGCAATATTTTTCAAGTTATCGAATGCCAAAGGGATTGGAGGAATTTTCAATTTGAAGGATAACGGGTTAATATCTCAGGATCAAAATAACAGATTTACACCAAGAACTATACAGCTCGGTACATCAGTAACCTGAACACAAATATAAAGTAACTTGACAATCCAAGCAATATTTTTCAAGTTATCAAATACCAAAGGGATTGGAGGAATTTTCAATTTGAAGGATAAAGGGTTAATATCTCAGGATTAAATTATCAGATTTACACTAAAAACTAAACAGCTTGGCACATCAGTAACCTGAACACAAATATAAAGTAACTTGACAATCCAAGTAATATTTTTCAAGTTATCGAATGCCAAAGGGATTGGACGAATTTTCAATTTGAAGGATAAAGGGTTAATATCTCAGGATCAAAATAACAGATTTACACCAAAAACTATACAGCTCATCACATCAGTAACCTGATGACAAATATAAAGTAACTTGACAATCCAAGAAACATTTTTCAAGTTATCGAATGCCAAAGGGATTGGAGGAATTTTCAATTTGAAGGATAAAGGGTTAATATCTCGGGATCAAATCATCAGATTTACATCAAAAACTATTCAGCTTGGCAAATCAGTAACCTGAACACAAATATAAAGTAACTAGACAATCCAAGCAATATTTTTCAAGTTATCGAATGCCAAAGAAATGGATACGGACGCCGGACAGACAGACAGACAGACAGATGGATAGACAGACAGACAGATGGACAGACAAAGGATGGACGAAGGACGGATGGCCACCCCGGATGCTAGCATTATGTGTACCATACATAGTATGGGTACACATAAAAATGATGACATCAGGCGTATGTCCCGAAATTGGGAAACATGAAATAATTTTATAAATATTATTAAATTACAGTTCTGAATGTCTAAAACCACCGTTGAACACTTCCATCATCCAATAACAGCCTTGGATCCACCAATTCTTGCATTTATTTGTGTCTGGCATTCTCAAAAAAAATGAGATTTTAAAGCACAGATGTCAGTTCATTGTTGCTGACTTTAGGGCCAAACAAAGATTGATGTTGGTGCCAATTCAGTCACCTCCTGACAGCTGCGCATGCGTGGAGAGTAAATGTATGGAGGGCCAGATAGGACTTTTAATTTTTGGTTTTGCAAGCAAATTTTAGGGATTGGGGGGTTCAAAATTTGTGTTTGGCCCTTGATAACTTTCAGTTTGCACCAGCTAGTCTGGGCCATTGGGTTATAGTGCAAAAATATAAAAACAACACCGTTCTTGCTTCGGAATGGATTTTATTTTAATAAAATAAAATCATTTACCCCCTTTTGACATATCAAGACAGGCAACAATCCATTTCTGAAACGTTAGATGAAAAAGGAAATCTGCATCATCATTCGGGTAAATAACATCACGTTTCTACTCACCTAATTTCACTTCAAATTCACCTGCGCACCACAGACTTTTAAAATTGAGTCGAGACTGAGGGAGAAGGCTTGAACACGGATAGGAAACCTTGTTTTGAACATGTAGAAAGGTGGGCGGGGGGAGAGGAACTAAATCACGAATATGTGCCAAGATGCAAGACAGGGATCAGCATGGTATTAATATTAGACAATTAGGTTGGAATTATTAATCATTATTCATAACAAATCATCAAATAATACAATACACATGCAATATCAATATAATATGCACATGCAAGTGTAAAAAAATAAATCAGCCCCAGTGAAGAAAAATTATAAATTTACAGTAATTTGTATATTTTTATACTTACCAATGGCCCAGACTTAGCTGGTGCTAACTCCAAAATATCGAGGGTCAAACACAAATTTTGCCCCCTCCCCCCCAAATTTGTATGCAAAACCGAAAATTAGAAGTCCATTCTGGCCCTCCATACATTTACTCTCCATGCATGCGCAGACGCCAGGGAGTGACTGGAATTGGAGCCAACATTATTCTTTGTAAAAGAGAGTATTACATAATAATTCAGCGGGGAGGTATGTGCCCACTCATGGGAGGGCCATCCCCGTCTGGGCCATTGGTAAGTATAAAAATATACAAATTACTGTACATTTATAAGAATTTTGCCTCCCCCCCCCCCAATCCCCAAAATTTGCATGCAAAACCAAAAATTAGAAGTCCATTCTGGCCCTCCATACATTTACTCTCCATGCATGCGCAGACGCCAGAGAGTGACTGGAATTGGAGCCAACATTATTCTTTGTAAAAGAGAGTATTACATAATAATTCAGCGGGGAGGTATGTGCCCACTCATGGGAGGGCCATCCCCGTCTGGGCCATTGGTAAGTATAAAAATATACAAATTACTGTACATTTATAAGATTTTTACACTGTAAACCAATGGCCCAGACTTAGCTGAATCGTAAAAAGGCTGAGGGCCAAGGACTTCCGAAATATTTCCAATCCTGCAATCCATGATGAAAGGAAATTACAATAATTAGGAAATACATGAATGTCTCTCTATACAGTAATAGAGGAGACATATCCTAATTAAGGAGCCCAATTAAGGATGGCGTATCTGAGAATGAGAGAAAACCCCCCACAAACACATGCTATATAATAACACTTTAGCTGTATGCAGGATATAATTATGAATAAAACAACTTCCTTCCCATTAAGCCAGAGAAGAGGTAAAAATCCCCCCCCCCCCCACCCTTTCGATGGAATCTTTAAAAAAAAGAGGGGAGAGCTCAGGAATCAATAAGAGCAGTACCAAAAAACAATATAAATAATCGTCGAACAGGCACTGAGATATTAATTCATGATTAATAAATGGTGCTTAATGCCACTTCAGAAGTTTAGGCTATAGCGACAATCCTGATAAATAATATTGCCCGCTATATAATGTACACCGCAGACGACATACACAGATACGTAAAAAAACGGCGATATAAAATATAACATACACATGTCCAATTGAGCCACCCTGAACGATCCCTGAAGAGAAAACACACTTCCTTGGTAATCCACAGGCGGCTTTTGTACAATAAATTCCAGTAACAACACTCTCCAATGTGTACTATCCGATATTTACGATCGTAAACACGTGAGAATATGCAAATGGAGTACTGACATAATAAAAACCTGGATCTAGAAAAGGAAGTAGGTATTATTAACAGGCTCCGACACAGACCGCCCCCAAAATAGATTATAATTTCAAGGTCCACAAAATACAATAAAGCATTAGCCTAATAAAAAATGCGCGAAAGCATTTATATTTAGAATGTAATCATTTGACTGGTTATGCAGCCTCCGAGGTACTCAAAGAGTAGCAATTTAATTGTGATGATTTTTTAATAAGCGCTCATATATAACAAATCAACAAATAATCCCAGGAAACTAATCCAACTAAAAAGCTGATGTGCCCATGAGGTCACCAAAGAACACGACCCAAATGCATAGCATGTATGTATTAAATTATATGAAGCTTGGGGGAAGAAAACTACGTCTTGCCCGGTAATTGCCTCTAAACACATAGGCAGTGTGTATGTGTGTGTGTGTGTGTGGGGGGGGGGGGGGGGGGGGGGGGGGGGGGGGGAGGGGGGGGATTCGAAGTCATATCGAAATCTCCTCACCCGCATTATTTAATCGTTCCTGTGCCAGTTATCAAATAATATTGGAACCACGATGGTTCCATCATGTCTAACCGACTCTATTAGGCCACTATGGGCGGAGAAGGACGTGAAGAATAAAACTTTCCCTGAAAGAAGGCCCTCTCATGGAGGAAGCTTCTGGGGAGCATCCCATAACAGACACTTGAGAATACTGATCCAAGGTTTCTGTGACAACAGAGGTGCTACTAGTAGGATTCACAACGAGACTGTTTAATCTTAAATGTAATCTACTGAATCTAATGAACTGGAGGATACGCGTATCCTATCATTTATCCCCATGAATTCTGCAGAGCGTCTACTGCATGCGCTCAATGGTCTGGGCATGGTGACACAAATGATGGTAACTAATTGTTCCAGTGCATCGCAAACTGAACTATCATGGGGCGATCCCACTGGTAGCAAAACTGTCCAAATACTCGCCTTTTGAGCGTCCAATGCAAATGAAACAGGCGACCTTCCGAGGAGCGAGTCTGCTAGTACGTTCAGACGACCCCGGTACATGACAGATAGAGAGATGAACATGAGGAGACATGACGAAATAGAAAAATCTTCTCCGTTAGTTATCATAATGGAAATGAATGGGTGCCGCTCTGGTTCCTGATGTACGCTACCACTATCCAGTTGTCCAACAATATCTGAACATGCGTGTCCGCAAATAATGTGAATCCATTGATGTAGCGCTAACAATATTGATATCATTCTTTGATATTTAGGAGTTTCGCCAGGAACCGAGGATCCCAAGACCCCTGCATTCCGAGTCTGTCAGACTCAGGGTCGTGTCCCAAACTATTGACTGACCTCCGTCATAATCGTGAAAGCCGGATCTGGCAGTTGCAGCAGAAATCTTTGAGTTAACCACTGAATATCTGCCCAAATATGGACCTTTTGTTTACTAGATCTGTTAAAACAATACTGGTCTTGAGCAAATGCGTCTTCACACTCCAGTTCTGGGTAAAGAATAACTGGAGGGGACAAGTGCGGTAAGCGACCCATCGGAATAAAATGCATAGCTGCTCCACACAACCCCATCAGTCGCATAAAATTTCTCGCTGTTAATGCGTCTGAGAGTAGACAAAAGCGGGCATAACAACTGACTAATTTCGCTCTGGGTAATGGCAGACGAACCAGATTGTTGTGAGACATTACCGAGTTCATTATTCGAGTGAAAGCCCAGGGCGCTAGATTCAGACCAAAGCACATCACTCGGAACTGAAAAATTATCCCTTGGACGACGAACCGTAGGTACTTTCTGAATGCCGAATATACCAGGACATGAAAGAACGGATCCTTAGATCTACGCTTGCCACATAGTCAATCACTCGAACGCTCACTTTTACCGACTAAATGAATACCATAAATAAACTTTTAGAGCTATGATAAACTTGTTATCCAGCTTCAGTCTATTATCGGTCGGAACGGGCTCTCTGGCTTCGGTACGAGTAACAGGTGACTGTAGAATCCTAGAGAATCCCTCATTTACTACCCCAGTGTCCGCGGCTCTCCGCCCAACATACTTACAAATCCGAAATCTCAAAGTCAAGGAACTCAAACTTACTTACCAACAACAATTCCTTGAACAATGTCTGAGACTGGGCATATCACCTATGGGCCTCCATGCCCGAGTCTCAAAAGCACGTTCCATCCAAACAGACATTACCAAAAACAGAATCCAAGAATCCCTGATTCGAGCCACAGGGGAAATTATTCAGGCCACACTCGACCAAGAATAGCTATCCACTTCAACCAACCTGGCCATCAAATTTCGGATTTAACATACCGGATCATCCAAATCTTATACTCCAATCCGGACACACCACACACCACTGACAAACGTCGCCACCGAGAAATCCAATGGATTTTTACACTAAAGACGCTCATACCATACGGCTTGAACAGAAAGGATTTTTGATTTATTTGTTTCATTAACCCAGTTTCTACTTTCTGTTCTTCAACACCCCCTGTCCGCGTCAGGGTATACATCTGACAACGCCTTTTCATCACAGACAGTACAACGTAACAATAGATTCATTCGAGAGGAATCACGTTATGCCACCAGTTTTTAGATTAATATAATATGGCAATATTCATCTGTAAGGCCTCTGGCCCGAGCCTACGCCCAGCGTACCGGCCTTGCTCGCCACCCACGAGTTTCCCACCTCCTACATGGTTATCACTCCTGTGCAATCTGCCTTAAACAATTTAAACGGAAAGAATACCTATCGAAACATCAATGCATCTTTAACCACATACCCAGTGCACCAATAAGAGACACGCTCCAAACAGCGATACTGGAAATCTCTCGACCAGATCCGACCTGTGAACCTACAACTTGCACTTCTGCATCGGACCCAGACTCAACCTATTCCGACCACATCGAACCACCGGACTGGCTAGAACTGCCCAAACTACATTCGCCATTACCCGAAGACGGAACTTTTATCCCTGGGAATACACTTAGGGCTCAACCCGGACAACATACATCTAGAGCCCAACAATTGTACGGACACACCCCGTGGATCAACAGACCAGCCACCACAGGTGTATACATTGACAGTACAAAATACCCCATTAACCAAGACATTGGACCTCCAGACCCTCGGATCGGTTCACATGAGGGGAATACTCCTCCAAATATAAACATAACAACCCTTTATAACACGGCTAATGTTCTTTCCTATGCGGCACAAACCCTTTACCATACGCATAATTAACTTTTCCCATTACTATTAATCTAACAAAATAAATGGGTAAAAAATCAACAAGTCAGATCTTCACTTTATTACTCATTTTATTTTTATTCTCAACATCACTGGTCATCGAGTCCATACTCATATATCGTCCGTCTACCCTCTTGTTTTCAATCCTCATCAGAACACCAGCTGCACGCACCCCTCTCACTATCCTCTTGGGGCACTCCACACTAAAAAGATAAAAGATAAAAAATGATTTTATTTCACTAAAAAATCAGAATCCACACCCGTTCAACACTAACGGTACTGTAACTGCCTGGGGTCGGCCTGTAACCGCCCACGTATTGTAACCGCCCCACTCGGCTTACACCCTTATCTGTAACCGCCCAATTGTAACCGCCCAGCAGAGTATATAAAGGGGCACCCTCCAAGCAGCTTCACCACCACTTGCCTCTGATGAGTCTCCATAGAGACGAAACCGGTCAGGCTTAATTTCAACAACATACGGGACCCCACAACATTCTGTAACCCTCTCGCACTCTTTTGAGTCGATCTACTATTTGAATCTTGATTCTCGCCGACCTCTATTACTTTCATTGTCAAGAGAACCTTTACCTCCGATTGGAGAGACTCTTATGCAAGGATTTGACGGAAGCATTGTCTATCACGGACATTAAGTTAGTAGTGGTTTCTCCCGGGAAAGATAGCTGCCATAGGCCGTCTAAGACCACACTTCTCGCCTACTGGTCTTCCGTAATAGTTATCAAGTTTGATGCGAATCTTGATAACCAACCGCCAACTGCTAAACAATAGAGGTCCTAACCTCACCTGTAGTACCTGCGAGGCCTACTGCTTTTGCGGGTCGATTAGACGCCGACTTAAGGAGCAGAGTATTGATGATTTCTTTGTAGCTTGGTCATAAACCAATGAAAGCTTATCGTCAAAAACTTAGTGTCTGGAAACCGGAGTGACCCGTATAGAGGTTTTTCGCATTGTCATCTATTAAAGATGACAACGCAAGGGCTCCGCGACATCTGATTAACTCCAAATTAGCAACTGTTAAGACAGAGTTATATGTGATAAATATAATAGCCCCGGAAAGGACTCTAAATGAGGTACGAACATCCTCAAATTCCTTTCCGTAGAGACGTTGCGTCACAGTTCTTAAAGGTGATCTGCGTAAGACAGTGAGTCTAAATTCGCTCTGAATGAAGAAATTGCCACCTCAATTGTGTCCGAGCAAATAGTGAATAATGAAGGTAAGGCCATAACTAGGTCCTTAGCCTGCTCATTCAAACGCAGAGGAACTCTCTATACATCTTCCCTGACCGTTATAAATGAACGTATTTCAACAATCGGTAAAATTACGGAAGATGATGACAAGAAACCGCCTTATTTCTTCCCACTGGAAAGTTGAATATGGCGTCGCCTAAATGGCCTACGGCCTGCGACACCTGTCTAGACTTAACCGGAAAAGACATGACCTCCTCTTTTTCCGGATGAAGTCAGCGTCCAACAACGCTAGCGGTTTCCTCCAAGTAGTTGCAGCATTCTGATTCACTGGAACAAATTCAGGGTAGTGTTGATGGATTAAATCCATCGCAACCATGTGTTGTTCCAAAAGGAAAGGGCAATCCCCCTCCGTATCCCTTTCATCATTCGTCTGAATCAGTTGAAAATCAGAGTCAGTGGCATCTGTACTTGCAGATGACTGGACCGACCCAGCACCATCTGACAGCTCAGGTTCTGAGACTGCCGTCGGCTGCTTCTGCACTTGCTGGGATGCTGCAATGAGCAGCACAATCTACGACAGCAAATCCATTACGGAGGCCTAAGGAGCAGCGGTCTTCTGTTCTGGCTGCCGGCTGCTCCCGGGACAGTGTGTCCGAGACGGCTCTTTTCTTCAGACATCCCGATATACGAGGCCTCGTCTCTTAGCTACTGAATAGTGCTACTATCGAGCGGTCGCAGCATTCTGATTCTCAGGAACGAACTCAGGAAAGTATTGATGCATTAGATCCATCGCCACCCTGTGTTGTTTCGAAAGGGAAGGGTAATTCTCCTCCAAATCCATTTCACCATCCGACTGAATCAGATTATACTCACGGTCATCGGCATCTGAACGCGCAGATGACTGGACCGACCCAGCACCATCCGACAGCTCAGGTTCTGAGACTACATCGGCTGTTTCTGCACTTGCTGGGATGCTGTGATGAGCTGTGCAATCTGCGACAGCAAGTCTGTTCCGGAGGCCTGAGGAGTAGCGGTCTTTTGTTGCTTGGCCGCCGGCTGCTCCTGGGACAGTGTATCCGAGATGGCTCTTTTCTGCGGACGTCCCGATGAATGAGGCCTCATCTCCTTGGCTACTGTATGGTGTGACTTCTCTGATGAAGAGTGACCTCGGCAATGCAGGCTGGATATCAGAAGTCACATAGCCAAGGTGCGGTCGTGTGTGCTTGGTAGATGCTGAAGAAGAAGTCGTAACTATAGCCGACTCTGGCTGTGAACCGAACGGATCATCCTGGACGGGAGGCGTGGACGTATGCTCCGACTGACGCAAGTTCCGAACCACAACATCTGGCCCCAGATGTTGTTATGAAAGAAAGGGAGGGAGCTTTCTCACTCGCTGTCCTTCACACATCGCCGAGATTCCCGCTGAACTTGCCGGCTTCTTCCGCTCTGTCGTCGCCGGGTGAGACTGTTATTATTTTATAGTGCTCGCTCTACCCTTTCTGCTCTCCTTGAAAGCAGCGGACACACACGGCGTCACAGTACCCACGGACGGAGTAACCGCTTCACCGGTCAAGCTAGCTGGCGACAGGGAGCTGAAACCTCGCTATGGTTTATTGCCCTGTCTAATATTCATGAGCACTTCAGCCATCTAAATGCGAAGACGGAAGCACACTCTCTGACAGCGTCATGTGAACATCACCATGTTCTTATTCCTCTGTAAATAGAAACTAAAAAACTAGAGCGACTTTTTGGCGAGAGGACTGGCAGTGGCCTCTCGCCGCGAGAGGATCGGCAGTGACCTCTCGCCTCTAATAACGTACCGTGACACCCATCTCCAACGTCTGTCATCCCATGCGACACATGTTGAGCAAGAATTAGTGGGAGTACATCGACTACAAGCAAGGCAACCATCATGTAAATCAGAGGAAAGGCTTCCTCGCCTTGCATTGAGCAATATGCTTTCATGATGAAGCAAACTAAGTTGATCGTACTCCCACCAACTCCACATTAAATATTATAAAAAGATACATAACAAATAACATTCAAAATATAAATCGAAAAATAATTTACACAAAAAAATTTTTCGAAAAATTTTGACAACAGCCCATGTTCCCAAAGGGAACGATGTGCCCAAATGTATCCCGATAGAGCCCAAGTGTGGACAAAAATTATTTTTCTATCCCAAAAATTAATTGCTACACTACCGGAATATTTAATATATCTTACAACAGTCCTATCATAATAATAAATAGGAAACACCATATATAAATAGATCACTGTAAATGTAAACAACGTCAGAATGAAAACCGGAAACAAGACCCCAGGCAACATGGCCCAAAGTCAGTAACAGATTTTGAACTATCTGATGTAAAGCAAGATTTTCATCAGAAGAAAAAACGATGCATCGGATGTATGATGCATGACCAAAACGCCTAAACACCCCAAGGGTGAGGACGTAACCATGGGAATATACAGAATAAACATTCTGTGTAACACGTTAAACTCCCAAGAAATTTTATAAAAAAAATTTCAATAAAACAAGCCAAAAAAGCTTGGGAGTTTAAGTGGGGGGCTTCAAGGAAGGATAGGGAAGGAATACTTAACAAACAGTGGATAAATCATTAGCAAGAATGATGACGTCAGGCCCATGTCCCGAAATTGGGGAACATGAAGTTAAAAAATTTATAGTAATTTATATATTTTTTATACTTACCAATGACCCAGACATAGCTGGTGCTAATTCTCAAAAATCTAGGGCCAAACACAAATTTTGCCCCTCAATCCCCAAAATTTGCATCCAAAACAGAAAATAACATGTCCTAAATGGTCCACCATACTTTTCCTCCACTGCGCATGCGCAGTGTCAAGGAGGTCTCGAAATTGGCGCCAATTATCATTCTTACAAGCAGTGCCTGGTCAGCGCTATGTACTCAGTGGGGAGGTACGAGTTCCCAACTCCTGGGAGGGCCATCCCCGTCTGGGTTATTGGTAAGTATAAAAAATATATAAATTACTATAAATTTTTTAACATTTTTATACTGTACCAATGACCCAGACATAGCTGAATAGAAAAAAGGCTGGAGGCCTAGGACATAGAGGAAAATCCAATAAGCTCAACTATATATAATAGAGTTATCCCCTCGAGGAGTAAAGGAGGATTAGGCTTTACATGTATCTTTCTTATTTATGACAAATTAGAAAGACACAAAACCTTTCATAATTGAGCATAATAACATCCATGTTCTCTATTAACATCCAGTATAACCCTTTATACTAATTTATTTTTAAAGTAAGCCAATAAATAAAGTAAGTCCAGAGAATTGACACTCTTTATACTCATTAAAAGTGTCCGAGGATTGTATATTAACGCCCGTTTGACACGTGACATATACAAATGCTTCACACCGAGCTACACTTTAAAAATATGACATGAATGAATTAAAACATTAGCTTTACACTTTAAAACCATCCCGGTACCGACTCAGAACTAGAACTATCACTGAAGGTGATTAATACCCCCGCTTTGGGTTTTTAGAGGAATGCACTTCTGATCATGTAGGCGAAGGCCATAAGGAAATGTATACATAAAGATCATTTTTTGTTGTTGAAATTTGTATTTGCATGTGGCCTTCCACAGAACCGCAATGAATACTTAAAGAGCCCACACATATATGGTTTACATTTGGAAAAACACATTTACAATGTGCAACATGTATTCAAAATCGGTTCATTAATGTAGGAGGAGTTGCACACACAAGAATCCCATTTGAAAACCCATAATAAATCCAAGTTAAAGGGAGATAACCTGGTTAAAATTGTCGCAGATAAAAATTTGGAAATATGCGTATGTTCACTTAGTTGTGATAATGTTTGAAAGGTTTCGTCAAAATTGATTGATAAATGTAGGAGGAGTTGCACGCACAAGAATTTCATGTAGAAACCCATAATAAATCTAAGTTAAAGGGAGATAACCTAGTTAAAATTGCCACAGCTCAAAAATTTTGGAATATGCGCATGTTTACTTAGTAGTGATGATGTCTGTAAACTTTTGTCCAAATTGATTGATAAATGTAGGAGGAGTTGCGCACACAAGAATTTCATGCAGAAACCCATATTAAATCAAAGTTCAAGAGAGATAACCTGGTTAAAACTGTCGCAGATCAAAAAGTTTGGAATATGCACATGTTCACTTAGTAGAGATGATGTTTGAAAGGTTTCATCAAAATCGGTTCATTAATGTAGGAGGAGTTGCGCACACAAGAATTTGTTCGAATGGAAAGACATAATAAATCTAAGTCAAAGAGAGATAACCTGGTTAAAATTGTCGCAGATCAAAAATCTTGGAATATGCGCATGTTCACTTAGTAGTGATGATGTCTGAAAAGTTTTGTCCAAATTGGTTGATAAATGTAGGAGAAGTTGCACGCACAAGAATTTCATGTAGAAACCCATAATAAATCTAAGTTAAAGGGAGATAACCTAGTTAAAATTGCCACAGCTCAAAAATTTTGGAATATGCGCATGTTCACTTAGTAGTGATGATGTCTGTAAACTTTCGTCCAAATTGATTGATAAATGTAGGAGGAGTTGCGCACACAAGAATTTCATGCAGAAACCCATATTAAATCAAAGTTCAAGAGAGATAACCTGGTTAAAATTGTCGCAGATCAAAAAGTTTGGAATATGCACATGTTCACTTAGTAGAGATGATGTATGAAAGGTTTCATCAAAATCGGTTCATTAATGTAGGAGGAGTTGCGCACACAAGAATTTGTTCGAACGGAAAGACATAATAAATCTAAGTCAAAGGGAGGTAACCTGGTTAAAATTGTCGCAGATCAAAAATCTTGGAATATGCGCATGTTCACTTAGTAGTGATGATGTCTGAAAAGTTTTGTCCAAATTGATTGATAAATGTAGGAGGAGTTGCGCACACAAGAATTTCATGTAGAAACCCATATTAAATCAAAGTTCAAGAGAGATAACCTGGTTAAAATTGTCGCAGATTAAAAAGTTTGGAATATGCACATGTTCACTTAGTAGAGATAATGTTTGAAAGGTTTCATCAAAATCGGTTCATTAATGTAGGAGGAGTTGCGCACACAAGAATTTGTTCGGATGGAAAGACACAATAAATCTAAGGCAAAGGGAGAAAACCTGGTTAAAATTGTCGCAGATCAAAAATCTTGGAATATGCGCATGTTCACTTAGTAGTGATGATGTCTGAAAAGTTTTGTCCAAATTGATTGATAAATGTAGGAGGAGTTGCACGCACAAGAATTTCATGTAGAAACCCATAATAAATCTAAGTTAAAGGGAGATAACCTAGTTAAAATTGCCACAGCTCAAAAATTTTGGAATATGCGCATGTTCACTTAGTAGTGATGATGTCTGTAAACTTTCGTCCAAATTGATTGATAAATGTAGGAGGAGTTGCGCACACAAGAATTTCATGCCGAAACCCATATTAAATCAAAGTTCAAGAGAGATAACCTGGTTAAAATTGTCGCAGATCAAAAAGTTTGGAATATGCACATGTTCACTTAGTAGAGATGATGTTTGAAAGGTTTCATCAAAATCGGTTCATTAATGTAGGAGGAGTTGCGCACACAAGAATTTGTTCGGATGGAAAGACACAATAAATCTAAGTCAAAGGGAGAAAACCTGGTTAAAATTGTCGCAGATCAAAAATCTTGGAATATGCGCATGTTCACTTAGTAGTGATGATGTCTGAAAAGTTTTGTCCAAATTGATTGATAAATGTAGGAGGAGTTGCGCACACAAGAATTTCATGTCCGGAAAGACGTACGGACGGACGTACAGATGGACGGACGGACGGACGTACGTACGGACGTACAGGGTGATTCCTATATAGCCCCCACTTCTTCGAAGCGGGGGTATAATTACTGACTCCGGAGGAGGTATCCCCTTGTTTTTCATTATAAAGCAGGTGACCTAAGGGAACACCCTCCCCTCCCCCCCCTTCTCCTTGCCCTGGGTCAAATAGCCCAGAGCGAAGAGAGCAGCCGGACAGAGTCACTGCCAGAACAGAAAGCCTGCATAACTATAGTTGCAACTGTTTAGTGGACGACATTCTGAGCAACAGATAACGGACCTAAACAATGCAGGTCTCCAGAAATGGACTCAATATTTCTGAGATAAAAATTTGTGAATGTGGATGGCTGAGACCAATATGCAGCCTTCATTAAATCTGTAATAGCAACACTATTTGCGTAAGCCCAAGATGTAGAAAGAGCTCTTACTTCATGAGCCGAAATCTTAAGCACAGACTGCTGAGTTGAAGATAGATTATCATAAGCAGTACGGATAGTTAATTGAATCCATCTAACAATAGAATGGACCATAATGTCCTTTCTATTAGGCATCAGAGACAGAAAGAAGCGTTTTCATCCCTTTCTGATAAACTGAGATCTTCGTTTATAAATACGTAAAGCTCTAACCGGACAGAGTAAAGGCCTATGCCCATCTGAAGATGGCAGGGACTTAATAACAATAGGTTCCGGATATTTATTAGGAGCCTGATTCTTAGCCAAAACTCCAACTTTAGTAGTAAAGGTAATAGTGTTCCCGACACTACGATAGTGAGAATCGTCCACAGATAGTGCATGAAGCTCACTGACTCTTGTAGCAGAAGAGAAAGCTAAGAGAAATGCTGTCTTATAAGATAAGAATTTGAAGTCCACTGTCTCAAGAGGCTCAAACGGCTTTTCTTTTAGTTTAAGAAGAACCCAAGCTAAATTCCATTTAGGAATTAATCTAAGGGTTCTAGGTCTATCTATCGAGAAGTTTCTAACTAATTTAGATAAAGAGACATTAGATCCAATTTGTAAACTATCATGGTGTGCATAGGTATCAGATAACATAGACCTATAACCTTTAATAGTAACAGGCTGCAGTTTGATCTCATCAAACAAGTATACTAGAAGGTTTGCAATGTCTGGAATGGAGGGATAAAAAATATCAACAGAATGATCCCTACACCAACGACAAAAGACCTTCCACTTAGCCGCATAGTTTAGTGAAGAGGAGGTCCTCCTATAGTTAGAAATTGCGTCCACTGCTCGTCCTATAAAATGCTTGCCGTGCAAGAAGGACCGCACAACGGAAATACGTGAAGGTTGAGACCTTGCGGGTTGTGATATAGTTGATGCGATTTCCCCTGCGAAAGAAGATCCTCTCGTGGAGGAAGCTTCTGCGGTATGTCCCACAGCAGACACCTGAGTAGATTTATCCACAGTCTCTGTGGAGACAGAGATGCTACCAACAGAATTTTGCATTGAGATTGTTTTATCTTTAGCAATATCTGCTGAATCAACGGCGCTGGAGGATACGCATATCCTATCATTCCGTCCCACGAGATCGATGGAGCGTCTACTGCATATGCTCGATGATCCGGACATGGTGACACATACGTCTGCAACTGATTGTTAAGCTGTGTCGCAAATAAGTCTATCATTGGCTGCTCCCATGGGTAGCAAATCTGATTGAATACCTGTTTGTTGAGAGTCCATTCTGACGGCAACAAGCGACCCTTCCGTGAAAGGGAGTCTGCTAATACATTCAGACGACCCGGAATATGACGGACCGAAAGTAGAACTTGGTGTTCTAGTACAAACAGAAGGATTCTTTCCGTTAAATTGAATAACGGAATGGAATGAGTGCCTCCCTGGTTCCGAATATACGCTACTACTGTCGTATTGTCAGACAGGATTTGGACATGTGCTTTCTGAATAATGTTCATCCAATGACATAGTGCAAGCCAAATTGACATCATTTCTTTGATGTTTATGTGCTTGCCTGGAAACTACGGATCCCAAAGACCCTGGCACTTCGAATCCGTTGGGATCAATGTTGCACCCCAACCTGTTTGACTGGCATCCGTCATAATAGTAAAACTCGGATCTGGCAACTGTAGTGGAACTCCCTGAGTCAACCACTGAATGTTTGCCCAAGTCTGAATCTCTTGTTTCACTTGATTTGACAAGAGAACGTCTATATCGAGCGAATGAATCTTTACTCTCCAACTCTGAGTCAAGAAAATTTGGAGAGGACGAGTGCATAACCGCCCCATCGGAATGAGATCCGCAGTGGATCTGCACAGACCTATCAGTCTCATGAATTCTCTCGCTGTGACTTTGTCTGAGTGAAGACAATAGCGAGCGTAACAACTGATTAATTTCGCTCTGGTTAACGGCAGACGAACGAGATTGTTGTGCATCTCGAAGCTCATTCCCAAGTGGGTGAATGACTTGGACGGCACCAGATCCGACTTCTCCTCGTTTATTATAAAACCGAGACGTCGGAGTAATAAAAGTAGATTCTGCACATCGTTCTGAAGCGTTAACTCGTTGCCGTACCTCTGAAGAATGTCCAGGTAGGCCGACGTTACCGCAGACGAATGAGCTCGGAAATGCATCATTACCGAGTTCATTATTCGAGTGAAACCCCAGGGCGCTAGGTTCAAACCGAAGCACATCGCTCGGAACTGATATACAACTCCTAGGACTGCGAAGCGTAGATACTTTCTGAATGTCGGATGTACCATGATGTGAAAGTACGCATCCTTGAGATCTATGCTTGTAGCATAGTCGTTCACCCGAATACTCGCTCTGACTGATCAAATTGTCTCCATATAGAACTTCGGAGCGACGATCAGCTTGTTTATCCAGCTCAGATCTATGACTGGACGGAACGAGCCATCTGGTTTCGGAACCAGAAACAGATGGCTGGAGAAACCCGGTGATTCCTGGTCTTCTACGACCTCTACCGTGTTCTTCTCCAGAAGAGACTGTACTTCTGATAGAAGAGCGTCTCTTTTCTGCGGATTTGACGGAAGCTGAGTCCATTATGGACTTCGAGTTAATGGAGGCTTTCGTTTGAAGGATATTCTTAGTCCTTCCGAAATTACCCCTCGAACCCAGGGGTCGTCCACAATTGACGCCCAATTGTTTATAAAACTCGACAATCTTCCGCCTACAGGAACACGATAGAGGTTCATACCATCACCTCCTGGACCTACGAGGCTTGCGGAAGGAGAAACTAGATCCTCCACGACCCGCACCTCACCCCGTCGACCTAGGGACGTCTGACCGGTTATCTCGGCCAGTATAACGTCCCCTACGTGAGTCGCTGCCTTGACGGTCTCTAGAATAAGACCTAGAGGACACATAGGAACCTCAATAGGAACTTCCCTTGGGCGTACTTGTCCCAGAAGTGCCTGTCTTACTCTTTTCTGCTGTATCCGACTTTTTAGAAGCGGATTTGAATAGCAGAGAATCCGAAGCTTTCTTAGTTATATTATCATAGATTGCTGAAAGCTTGCTATCGAAGAGAAGCTCTCCGGAGACCTGAGCGACTCTGAGAGAGTTTTTCACCTTACTATCCACGCACGTGGATGTAGCTAGGGCTGCTTCACGTCTAACCAACTCCAGGTTTGCCACTGAAAGGGCGGAGTTATACGTGGAATAAGCTATGGCCCTCGAAAGAACTCTTAAGGAGGATTGTATATCCTGGACTTCTTTCCCTTGAAGACGTAATGATAACGCTTTAGTAAGGTGATCTGCGTATGATAAAGCGTCTAAGTTAACTCTATTAGACATTATTGTCGTTTCCAACGTCGTGGTTGGAATTGACATAGATGACGGCATAGACAATTCTAGGTCTTCAACCTGGTTGTCTAGACGCAGAGGAACTCTCGGTATGCTCTGTCCTGCCGTTTCAAATTTATTCCTTGAATTGATGAAAGGCAGATGTAGAGCATTTGCGGACAAGAAACCATACTTGCTTGTTTTGGTAGCAAGCTTATATATAGCGTCATTCAATAGTCCAAATGTTCTTGTGACATTATTGGAGTGTGTCGGAAACTCAGGGACGATGTCCCTAAACCGATCAAAAAATTCTGTGTCCAGTGACGCTATCAGTCTCTTATCCGGCATCGCAGCATTCTGGTCCGACGGAACAACCTCTGGAAGATAATGCCGGATCAAATCTATGGCAGCTTTATGTTGTTCCGAAAGGGAGAACTCCAGCTCCTCTGAATCCCTTTCGCCATCCTGTCGGACCATTTGAAGTTCTCGGTCGTCCGTACATGATGCTTCAGCGGAGCATACCGACCCAGCGTCGTCGGATAATTCCTGATCCGACAGAGATTCTGTCGTCTGCTGCGATAAGTTGTGCTATTTGTGATAGCACGTCCGTCACTGAGGCCTGTGGAGCAGTGGTCTTACGTTGCTTTGCCGCTGGAAGCTTCTTGGAAGTTGACTCCTGCATATTTCTTTTATGCGAACGTCCGGAGTCTACAGGCCTTGTGTCCCTGGCTACCGGATGGCGTGACCTGGTCGCCGTGGAATCCCTGATCGGCGAAGTTGGCTGGATATCCGTGGTCACGTAGCCAAGGTGCGGTCATGTGCGCTGCCGTGAGGATGAGGAAGCCATATTGACAGTCTCTCCGGACTGTTTATATAACGGAGGTCCCGAGTGGCGGACGTATGCTCTGAATGCGAAACGTTATGTACCACAACATCTGGTCCCAGATGTTGTATGAGAGAGGGACCTCTCTCGCTCGCAGCCCGGATGGACCTGGACAACCTAGGAACTGGACTAATGGGCTTCCTCCGTTCCATCCTCTGATCCGTCGTCACTGGGTGTGCACTTTGTGTTATTATAGAGTTTGCATCACCCAAATCTCCTTCCAGGACCGCAACAAACGAACCAGCTGCTGAGCCATTCCATGAATGGTCGCTACACCCGGCGAGCCAGCGGACGCCAATGCCGTCGATCCTACTAGGGACCTCTTAGGCAATTGACGTATTTCCATGAGCACTTTTGCTGCTAGCTCTTCATTTAACTGTGACGACAGAGGCACACTTTTGGAAGACATCACGGAAACATCACCCTGTTCTTGTTCCTCTGAAAAAGAGATTGAAAAACTAGAGTGACCCTGCGGAGAAAGGACCGGCATGGCCTTATCCCCGCTAACAACATACTGTGACACACGTTTCCAATGTTTGTCATCCCAATTGACACACACAGAGCAGGAGTTAGTGCGAGTACACGGACTACAATTAATACAATGATTATGAAAGTCAGAGGTAGATTTCCTCTTATTACAATTTGAACAATATCCTTTCATTGTGAAAAGAACACAAACAGTCCTAGTACTCGCACCAACCCCTGAAAACAAAGATACATAATAACATGATCCATTAACATATAGAAAAAATAAATGAAATCAAAAAAAAATTTTTGGAAAAAAAATTTTTTCAGAAAAGCCCAAGTTTCTGAAAGTAACGTTGAGCCCCAATGGATCCCCAAAAAGCCTAAGTGTGGACAAAATTTTTAAAATTATTTCAAAATGAAAGTGTCAATGACACTGTAGCTTAACTAGTGTGTTGTATTTGATGAAAAGGATAATGTTCAATGTTTATGAAAGGATTATGAAATAAGACAAGAATTGTGATAATTGGGAATATGTTCATTTCTGTTCCCTGTATGCTATGTTTATGATAAAAATAATATGAGGTGTATACTGTACTAAAGAGCTGAGGGGTGGGTTAATATGACCTCACAGTTAATGTATGTGGCCCTCACAGTTAACGTATATCAACAAAAGTTACCAAGTTACAGTGAAATTATTCCAAAACGAGTCATCCTATCAAGTTACATTAAAATCCCTTCATAAATATGGCCTGTAGACTGTGCTAAAGGTTTTCGGGCTTCGGGCCCCTGTAGCCGTCAGTTTCCCAATTGCGTCCAAAGGGGACATTCTCATCTAGACATTATATGAAGTCAACCTACCAAGTTACAATGAAATCCCTTAATAAATATGACCTGTGGACTGTGCTAAAGGTTTTTGGGCTTTGGGCTCTGGCAGCCATCATGGTTGAATGATCGCAACCAAAAGGGGACATTCTCATCTGGGCATCATCTGGAGTGATCCTACAAAGTCACAATGAAATCCCTTCATAAATATGACCTGTAGACTGTGCTCAAGGTTTTTGGGCTTCGGGCCCATGAAGCCGTCACAGCTGATCAATCACGACCAAAAGGGGATGTCATCATCTAGGCATTGTATGGAGTCAAACTTACGGGTTACAATGAAGTCCTTCCATAAATATGACCAATAGACTATGTTAAAGGTTTGGGGGTTTTGGGTTCGGGCAGCCATCAAGGCTGAATGATTGCGACCAAAAGGGGACGTTCTCATCTACAGTACGTGGAGAGTGTATTATCACTAAATCACTCGCAGAGAGGAGATTTCACACAAGCAATAATTGCAAATTTGTTGCAAAGCATAACCAGCACAAGCAAAGTTTCAGCCAATCGACCTCCGGGTTAAACCCAGAGGTCCATTGGCTGAAACATTGCTTGTGTTTTGTCGATATGTACAGAATTTGAAAGTTAAAGCTTGGGTGATAACTACACTCTGCGGGTGATTTAGTTGTAATCCACTCTCCACGTACTGTAGACATTATTTAGAGTCATCCTACCAAGCTACAATGAAATCCCTTCATAAATATCACCTGTAGACTGTGCTAAAGATTTTCGAGCTTTGGGCCCCTGTAGCCAACACAGTTGCCTAATGGTGTCCAAAAGGGGCTGTTCTCATCTAGACATTACATGAAGTCAACCTACCAAGTTACAATGAAATCCCTTCATAAATATGATCTGAAGACTGTGCTAAAGGTTTTCGGTCTTTAGGCTTGGGCAGCCATCATGGTTGAATGATCGCAACCAAAAGGGGACATTCTCATCTGGACATCATCTGGAGTGATCCTATGAAGTTACAATGAAATCCCTTCATAAATATGACCTGTAGACTGTGCTCAAGATTTTTGGGCTTCAGGCACCTGTAGCCATCACAGTTCACCAACCACGACCAAAAGGGGATGTCATCATCTAGGCATTATATGGAGGCAACCTAACAAGTTACAATGAAATCCTTCCATAAATACGAACTACAGACATGCTAAAGGTTTTTGGGCTCAGGCAGCCATCAAGGCTAAATGATCGTGACCAAAAGGGGACGTTCTCATCTGGACACTATTTGGAGTCATCCTACCAAGCTACAATGAAATCCCTTCATAATTATGACCTGCAGACTGTTCTAAAGGTTTTCGGGCTTTGGGCCCCTGAAGCCATTACAGTTGCCCAATCGTGTCCAAAAGGGGACGTTCTCATATAGACATTATATGAAGTCAACCTACCAAGTTACAATGAAATCCCTTCATAAATATGACCTGTAGACTGTGCTAAAGGTTTTCAGGCTTCGGGCTCGGGCAGCCATCATGGTTGAATGATCGCAACCAAAGGGGACAATCTCATCTGGACATCATCTGGAGTGATCCTGCAAAGTTACAATAAAATCCCTTCATAAATATGACCTGTAGACTGTGCTCAAGGTTTTCGGGCTTCGGGCACCTGTAGCCATCACAGTTGACCAGTCATGACCAAAAAGGGATGTCATCATCTAGGCATTATATGGAGTCAACCTAACAGGTTACAGTGAAATCCTTCTATAAATATAACCTTTTGCCTATGCTAAAGGTTTTTGGGCTCGGGCACCTATCAATGCTGAATGATCATGGCCAAAATGGGACGTTCTCATCTAGACATTATTTGATTATTTGGAGTCATCCTACCAAGTTACAATGAAATCCCTTCATAAATATGACCTGTAGACAGTGCTAAAGGTTGTCGGGCTTCGGGCACCTTTAGACATCAAAGTTGCCCAATCATGTCCAAAAGGGGACGTTCTCATCAAGACATTATATGAAGTCAACCTACCAAGTTACAATGAAATCCCTTCATAATAAATATGACCTGTAGACTGTGCTTAAGGTTTTTCGGGCTTCGGGCTCAGGCAGTCATCACGGTTGAATGATCGCAACCAAAGGCGACAATCTCATCTGGGCATCATCTGGAGTGATCCTACGAAGTTACAATGAAATCCCTTCATAAATATGACCTGTAGACTGTGCTCAAGGTTTTTGGGCTTCGGGCACCTGTAGCCATCACAGTTCACCAACCACGACCAAAAGGGGATGTCATCATCTAGGCATTATATGGAGTCAACCTAACAAGTTACAATGAAATCCTTCCATAAATACGACCTACAGACATGCTAAAGGTTTTTGGGCTCAGGCAGCCATCAAGGCTGAATGATCGTGACCAAAAGGGGACGTTCTCATCTGGACACTATTTGGAGTCATCCTACCAAGCTACAATGAAATCCCTTCATAATTATGACCTGTAGACTGTTCTAAAGGTTTTCGGGCTTTGGGCCCCTGAAGCCATTACAGTTGCCCAATCGTGTCCAAAAGGGGACGTTCTCATACAGACATTACATGAAGTCAACCTACCAAGTTACAATGAAATCCCTTCTAGGGATGAAACCGTTGGCTCATTTTCACAATGACTAACCGAGAGCTATAACCGGATACTATCCGGTTAACCGTAGCCATTATTTCACCGAATATGGGATCAAAACTATAGGAACTGGAAAGCAGTATAACTATTCCGTAGTGTGTATACAAACGAACGTTGTTGAGTACTCGACAACGTTCGTTTGTATACATACTACGAAATAAATTTCTGCGGTTACTCAGACTTCACGGAAATTGCCGATCATTAACGAAGTCTTGAACGCCAAAGTCGATTATTTCTCAATATATACAGCGCTGCTTCGAGGTGTAATCTATCTTAAAGAAGTAACGGCAAATTTACTCCGTTCTAACTGTAGAATGACGATCACTATCGATATTTCGGTTAACCGGTTGACGTTTTTTTTAATCGGTTATGTAGGTAACCGGTTTCAAACCGGTTATCCGGTTAACCATTTCAGCACTAATCCCTTCATAAATATGACCTGTAGACTGTGCTAAAGGTTTTCGGGCTTTGGGCTCGGGCAGCCATCATGGATGAATGATCGCAACCAAAGGGGACAATCTCATCTGGACATCATCTGGAGTGATCCTGCGAAGTTACAATGAAATCCCTTCATAAATATGACCTGTAGACTGTGCTCAAGGTTTTCGGGCTTTGGGCACCTGTAGCCATCACAGATGACCAATCATGACCAAAAGGGGATGTCATCATCTAGGCATTATATGGAGTCAACCTAACAGGTTACAATGAAATCCTTCTATAAATATAACCTTTTGCCTATGCTAAAGGTTTTTGGGCTCGGGCACCCATCAAGGCTGAATGATTATGGCCAAAATTGGACGTTCTCATCTAGACATTATTTGGAGTCATCCTACCAAGTTACAATGAAATCCCTTCATAAATATGACCTGTAGACAGTGCTAAAGGTTGTCGGGCTTCGGGCACCTTTAGACATCAAAGTTGCCCAATCATGTCCAAAAGGGGACGTTCTCATCGAGACATTATATGAAGTCAACCTACCAAGTTACAAAGAAATCCCTTCATAAACATGACCTGTAGACTGTGCTTAAGGTTTTTTGGGCTTCGGGCTCGGGCAGTCATCACGGTTGAATGATCGCAACCAAAGGGGACAATCTCATCTGGGCATCATCTGGAGTGATCCTACGAAGTTACAATGAAATCCCTTCATAAATATGACCTGTAGACTGTGCTCGAGGTTTTTGGGCTTCGGGCACTTGTAGCCATCACAGTTGACCAATCACGACCAAAAGGGGATGTCATCATCTAGGCATTATACAAAGTCAACCTAATAGGTTACAATGAAATCCTTCCATAAATATGACCTTTTACCTATGCTAAAGGTTTTTGGGCTCGGGCACCCATCAAGCCTGAATGATCGCGATCAAAATGGGACGTTCTCATCTAGACATTATTTGGAGTCATCCTACCAAATTACAATGAAATCCCTTCATAAATATAACCTCTAGACTGTGTTTGAAGATTTTCAGGCTTCGGGCCCCTGTAGCCTTCACAGTTGCCCAATCACGTCCAAAAGGGGACTTTCTCATCTAGACATTGTATGAAGTCAACCCACCAAGTTACAATGATATTACTCAATAAATATGATCTGTAGACTGTGCTAAAGGTTTTCGGGTTTTGGGCTCTGGCAGTCGTCACGGTTGGCAGTTCATGCCCAAATGGGGAAGTTCTCATCTAGACATCATAAGGAGTCATCCTACCAAGTTACAATGAAATTCCTCCACATTAAACATGACCTGCAGACTGTGCTAAAAGTTTTTGGGTTCGGGCTTGGGCAGCCATCATGGTTGATAGAACATGCCCAAAAGGGGACGTTCTCATCTAGACGTGACCCCAAACCTGCATATGAAATTTTTGTGATGATCAGACAAGAACTGCGGGGTGTAGCCCGTGCTAAAGGAAAATGTGAACAGACGTCACAGACTCACAGTCTAACAGACTCACAGACTTCCGCACGCGTGATGGCAATAGCTTATCTTGACGATATCAAGTTAAGCTAAAAATTAATGCAACACTTACGTATAATAATAATGTATCTTGTTATGATTAAACTAATACAAAGACAAGAAATCACTCTCAACAGAAACCGTTGTCAATGTAAACAAGAAGTGTATAAAAACCGGAAACATGACTCCAGGAACTAATAAACATGGCCCGAAATCAGTTACCAATTAAAACACTATCGGATGCAAAACAGAGACTCCCAGGGAAGAAACTGCAGAACATCAGATGGTAGATGCAGAACACAACGCCTAAACACCCATGGGTGAGGACGTAAACATGGGGAAAAAAACAGAATTCATTCTGTTATCAAGCTAAAACTCCCAAGACATTTTAGTAATAATATTACAGAAAATATGCCAAAAGCATGGGAGAATAGCAAGGGGGGACTAAAGGAAAGGGAGAGAGGAAACACTGATCAAGCAGTGTAACTTATAGCAAGAATGACAACAACAGGCCCATGCCTTGAAATTATGGAACATAACATAATTTCATAAAAAATTTTTAAGTTACAGCCCTGATTATTTCCTGACACTAATTTTTCCTCTCCTCCTTCTATTCCTCTTTAGATCCACCATTTCTCTAATATTTATGTGTCTGGCATCATTTAAACTGAGATTTACAAGCACAAATATCAGTCAGATGTGAACTGATGAAGGGCCAAACAAAGAATGATAATTGGCGCCAATTTCGAGACCTCCTTGACACTGTGCATGCGCAGTGGAGGAAAAGTATGGAGGACCATTTAGGACATGTTATTTTCGGTTTTGGATGCAAATTTTGGGGATTGGGGGGCAAAATTTGTGTTTGGCCCTAGATTTTTGAGAATTAGCATCAGCTATGTCTGGGTCATTGGTACAGTTTAAAAAATATACTTTTTATAAATATAAAGTTACAGCCCTGAACATTTCAAACCACTGTTTCTTCCTTCCTTCATCCAGTTGTGTCCTTGGATCCACCAAATTAACCATTGATTTGTGCCTGGCATCATTATAAGCTGAGATTTAAAAGCACAGAAGTCAGTTTATTGTTATCTGACTGAGGTCCAAACAAAGAATGATGTTGGTGCCAATTCCGGTCACTCTTCCTGGCGTCTGCGCAA
Organism: Pictodentalium vernedei; assembly: GCA_031216915.1. Taxonomy (NCBI): domain Eukaryota; kingdom Metazoa; phylum Mollusca; class Scaphopoda; order Dentaliida; family Dentaliidae; genus Pictodentalium; species Pictodentalium vernedei. The sequence goes on from CM062293.1 coordinate 232,771,415, forward strand.
ATGCGGAGAGTAAATGTATGGAGGGCCAGATAGGACTTCAAATTTTCGGTTTTGCATGCAAATTTTGAGGATTGGGGGGGACAAAATTTGGCCCTCGATATTTTGGAGTTAGCACCAGCTAAGTCTGGGTCATTGATTTACAGTGTAAAAATATCAGCCTGGTCGACCACTTCACCAGGCCTATCGATCAGCCTGGTCACGATTCTAAAATGCAAGCCCTGCATTGGGGAGTCTGCCACTTGGTCGCCGGTCGCCTTTGCTCGGTTGTTCTCTCCGGGTACTCTGGCTTCCTCCACCCATAAAACTGACCGACATGAGGTGATCCTGGCTGTCAAAAGTGTCATTAAATCCCAATAAATAAAAAAATAAATAGCAGAATAAGAACAATAAATAACCAGTTTTATTCAATGCCAAAAAAGAACCATGAAATCATTCAGTTCACTGGAACAAAATAATAATTAGTGACAGTATAATTCACCTTTGATATTGAAATAAGCGTGAATACAGTTGTCTTTGGTCTACAGCAAAGTACAAACTGCAAGATATTTATCCACAATACTCGTTACAACAACTATAACTTAGGCATTCATGGTACTTTAGTATTTTACCAAAATTTGGTATCTTTTAAATAATGAGTGAATACTGAATACAATTTCAACTTATTCGATATATCAGTTTTCATGGTATTTTGATTAGGAATGTCTGAACTCTTGTAGTGCTGAATCAACTTTACATTTTTTCAAAACTTTAACGCAGTCCATCTCAATCATTCATACAGCAAAAATGTGAAATACAAAAATGCTAACCAATTACTTTGAGGGATTAAATCGAACACAATAAATGACATAATGTGAGGCAATGCCTTTTAATCGCTGAACATATTAGATTTCAACTTTGTAAATAAGTTTCCTCCATGAGGAAAGAAATTGCCAAATGCTAGCAGACCAAATTCATTGATTCTTTATTAATGTACATCCTGTGTCAGTGTCTTCTGCAAAATAGATAGCACATCAATCTCGATGCTTCTTTATTAACATACATCCTGTTCTAATGCATGTTGCATTATAAGGTGTTACTTCCTATCACATTTTTTTTTATTATATTTGTTTATGTTGATTGATTTCCATACCCTGTTTAAAGTCATCACTGCAAGGGGTAGTATATATAAACAAGAATTACCAAATCAAATTAATTCTAAAATGCATTGTGCAGTTTGTATCAGAACCTAATGGAAAATCAAAATAAAATGTGAAATATTCGTAAATATACCCCACTATACAACAGTGTGGTATATAGACAATATTCCACATTAAATCATTGTTTTCACATTTTTACAGACAATGAATTCAAATTCCAAAAGGTGATTTTCCCCTCTAGTCTTCTGTAAGTTTTCAAAGTCATAAGCAACTAATGACAGCATTATTGCATACAGAAGTGACAAATGTGTAATGGCCAATCATTCTTTCCCCTCCAACCAGCACTACTAGTAACACTTTCACAGACAAATAAATAAACAATATGTCTTTAGTTTTTTGATGTGCAACCTTAATGTATGTTATAGTGCTGCAGTGTACAAACATTTGATCAAAGTTGTGACAAAGCTGTGGTCAAATATTTGTAGTAAATTCCAGCATAATATTCAACCATATCGTAGTATTTTTTAAATATCGAAAATTGGTATCGAAATTTCAATACTGTGAAGGCCTATTTTAACTGGCAGAGAGCTAATTTTTTTGTAAAGGTGATTTGTTATTAATATCTGAGTTACAACAAAATGTTTGCACAAGTACAGAAAATAAATATACATATATTTCAAAATCCAACAAGATAGTCTAACAATTTCCCTATCTCCTGATTTTTCTGCCCATAACATGTAAGAATGAGCACATATGAACTTGCATGGTAATTCTGAATAACTTATATTCAATACAGGACATTTGGTACCTTAATTTATACAGATGATGGAATAGGTGCCATGTTTCAGTTCCAAATTTCAGTTTGACATTTCTGAAAATGAAGGAGTGAAACATGGTGCTGTTCTGGGTGAAGGATTAATACAACGTTGCACATAAAACTCACACTGTTGATAGTGATGGCATTCCTGATAAACAATTATCCGTAGGTGCCTAATTTCTGCTCAATATCTCTGAAAGTGTAGGAGTGCATCCCAGTGTTGCTTTGGTTGAAGGGTTAACACAATGTTGGGGAGGGGAAATTTATCTTGAACACGTTAGTCCGGATAAAAATTATCCCTAGTTGCCAAATATCAGCCCAATATACTTCATACTCATTGATCACATGACATTTTGGAAAAATCACACCAACATTGTAGGAGGATTAACAGAGGTGAGCAAATTGGAAATTTTTCATAACCCCTGAACAGGGAGCGCGGTGGCTCAGTAGGTAGAGGTGCAGGCTGCAAGCCGAGAGGTCCTCGGTTCGAATCCCACCTGCGGCAACCGCGTTGTGTCCTTGGGCAAGACACTTCATCCCCATTGCCCGTGTGGGGGCATGATGACGCCGTGTACTAAGGCGTACTGCACATCGATGGTACGCATGTCTTCAACCAATCTAACCCTGCCTGTTTTGCAGTGTGGAGTTACGATGTTGGGGAGCTGGCAGCTGCTCGTCGTTGCTCGGTGGTTCTCTCCGGGTACTCCGGCTTCCTCCACCCGTCAAACTGTCACGGTCATGATTAGCCATTGTGCATAAATATGTGACCTTAAACATCAATAAATAATAATAATAACCCCTGAACAGTTATGCAAAATAAGTTTGCACAACCTTTTCTGTATTAGACAACCCCTTCTTCACGAGTCGACAGAAACATCTTTTTTACCTTTGGGCTAGAGCTGTGTGGTTAACCCAAAATTGGATTGGGTTTCGGTTTTGTTATCAAGACTGAAACTTTAACAATTACAGAAAACCTGTTGTCCTGGTTTCCAAATTCAATGTTGAAAATCTCTAATCAGGTCTTCACTTAATGAAAAATGAGCGAAACAACATGAAGTTACCTTTATTCTGAAACTTTAGAGTCGCAATACCCCTTTCTCAGAACATCTACACTAATTGTTACTGCATTTGAGCGTAGCATTTTACCCGAATACCGTGAAAATAGGTGACAAAATTGACTTCTCATGCACTGGGTTTTTACTTGAGTTGAATAAAGTCTGAGTCATTAACAGTGTTGGAGACAATTCAAACAGGAATGTTTTACTACAACACACATATAATTTTACAACAGACTAAAGGTTAGAAATCATTTTCTTCAAACTTGAAACTCTTGAGATAATTTATGCAAATACTTTGCACTCAGGAAATCAGAGTATATTACACATGTGAACTGCCATGGAAATGGAGTCCCTTCAAACAATGAAAGTGCATAAATTAACACTGTTGTGGAGAGACTCTAGGATTAAATTAAAGTTTCCAACTGCAAGTTAACAATAATTCACCATTCTGTATCCACTTACAGTAATTCCATCAGCTGAGTTGAGTAAATTAACAGTTTCGCAAATACTCCGAATCACAAGGTTGCAAGTGATTGCTAACAGAGCTTTCAGTGCACAAGCGAAAAAGTGGTTGTCCAATTTAATTTTGCTTAACCCTGAGATTAAAACTTCTAATAAAAAATTCCTTTCCATGTGCACATCTACTCTTCATAATCATACTTCACACCAAATTTTGTAAAAATACACTAAGAAATATAGGAAGGGTTAAGCAAAAAATCATTTGTAACAGACACTTAACAATAAAAAGGGTACTAGCTCTAGAATAAAAACTGTGGAATCAAAAATTCCTTTCCACGTTTGCATCTACACTTCATACTCACATTTCACACCAACTTTCGATTTTCGGAAAAAGTGTTAAAACAAGGTGTCATGCAAAATCATTCAAGGACGGTTATTTGAGTTAGCTCTTCCAAAAATATCATGGAAGTCACAATTTTGTGCAGTTAAAATGACAAAAGTTAATTCGTAAGTTGCCGAGTGAAGGAAGACAGTGTAAAACCTCAAGAATGATTACTCATTGGCTTAACCCATGAGGCATAAACATTGTGATATATTTTCATTATACTGATTAAATAAAAATCTGCCAGTACAACTAACGGTACTGGATTTAATGATGATTATAACTGGTACACTGAAATAGTGTCCAGCACTTGTGTGAATGAGCCCCACCAAGCTGGTTGATCACCATTCAAATGAACATTCAACCTTGGCATATCTTTGGTTGAGTCATGACACAAAATGTTTATATGGACAAGAATTCTCATTGTTCTTCCAAGTCCAAATGGATGGAACTTGGGTAAGAATGAGTGGACGTAAACACCTTCAGGTGATAGACTTTCCAACCTGCTGGTCTATCACCTTGTCATAGGACATTCAAACTGGATTATCAATACTTGGGCTAAGCTATGACTCAAAATGTTTGTATGGCTCTACATATGGATGGAGAGATGGAGGCCTTGGCTATATACAATGACATGTCCTACTTGTTGGTCAAGGACAAAATAATCAATTGTTTATGATAATCCCCAAAGTAAAACCAGGGAAAAAAATTCAGTAAATACACGGTTTCATTGCAAAAATCAACTTTTTCTGTATTACGTAGTAACCTCTGATAACAAGACTCGTGTTTAATTTAGTATTAGCTATTGTTTTCTAGGGATGCCCAGAGAAATTGAAGAAGTATTAATAAGTCTTCCTGCAGGCAATATTTTGCAGCTGCAAAACATTGCCCGTGTTAAGACGTATTAAAACCTAGTGATTCTGCATGAGGCCATCTGTTGATACAAAATTTAAAAATGCACCTCGTGTGATAGAACCGGGTTATCCTGGGCACATTCCACAATAGTACAGGGGAACCCACTTAATTGGATATCTCTTAACTGAATAACCCTGTTAATTGAATATAATTTCCCAACACAAAACCATTTACTCAAGGTTTCCACTTGGGGAAAATTTGTGGGTCTGGTAGTTTAAAGAAAGTGAAACTCAGACGGCGAAGGCGTCTGCAGCACGTGCCAAAGGCATGTGCGTATAGACGGAGGTCTGGGGGGGGGGGGGATTCTCCCCCCCCCCCTGGGGCATTCTGGTCACTAAAATGCTGAATAATTGAAGTGGAAAATATGTATTGTTTCCTCCTACAATTCTCTAAATTCCCACGGGACACACAATACTACATCTAGTCAGAGATTTCATAAAAATACAAACCCAAAACAACACAAAATCCACGAATCCTGACAGTAACTGCGATGCCTGACCTCAATTATTTTTATACAACCCAATACGTGCCAATGTAAATAATTGGAAATGCCGAGAGAATGAAATATTCAAAAAGAACCATGATGCAGCTGTGTGATGTCATGCATGTGCAATTACATCATTTATCGCTCGAAATTAAAGCCAGTGATTTCGGACCAAACACGACAATTTGAGTCCGAAATTTGTCTGGGGGGTTATAAAGTATCAGGTTGCCGCCAGTAATGGTAGGCATAGTATACAACATAATTATGCCTATATTATGTGGAAACAAAGGATCCTGATTGTCGTTACGATACAGCATTGTACTCGACATTTTAACCACCAGCTTTTCTGTTTGATTATAGTATGATCGGCAGGGGGGAATGGGTCCGGTTGACGGACCCGCAGCCGGTCTACCAGAAACCCTGATTTACCATTCCTCCAGTACAAATTTGACCTGTTAATTGAATATAGGTTATAGAGTATAACTCCTGTTAATTGAATATTATTGACCTGATTAGCCTCGGTACATCCAATACAGGCATTTAATCTATTATAACTTGTTTGACAGAGCTCATAGAGCTCTGTCAAACAAGATATAATACAATAAATATTAAGTTTATCTCTAGAATACAGGAAAGTGACTCTATCCCTGTTAATTGAATACTCCTGTTAATTGAATAATTTTCATTGGCAAAGTGGCTATTCAATTAACAGGGTTCCACTGTACTCTCTTTTACGAGCCATGGTAAATGAAGACACTCTTGCATTTTCATCTCCAAAATGGCCTCATCATTTTTGACTGAGCAGAAACACTAGTAAATATTTGAGCATGTGAGATTCTATAGTCGTGCAGAGAAGTAAGCAGACCAGATCATGACCCAGTCACAATCTGATCGAAACTCTGTGCCCACTTTTGTAATCACAGTACTATATCCCTGTATGAAATTGTGTGAATTCAGAAATAAGCCATGGTATGACATTGTGCGTAATTAAAAATAAGCCATGAAGATTATCTCTAAGTTAACATACCATTAATTTTAGATCTACCAATTGTTTCTCCTTGAGAAGAGATGTAACTGTGCTCTGATGTGTTAGGGGTATTTTCCTTATTTTGTGATGTGCTATTTTCAGTGTAAATATCTGAACCATATTTTGAGATTTGTGATGTAAATTGTTTGAGTTTGTGAAACCTTGAAATAATATCATCGCCATTATCGCCAATCACATCTGATGTCAACTGTCTTGGCTGTCTATTTGGTGATGATCCGAGAACCTGAATGCCTGAACTGAATGGCACAAAAGAGTCATTAAGTGAGTCCTCTTCTGTCAAGCTTGCAGTTCTTTCATGAACTTCATTCCTCCCGGAGTTATCAGCTACTGTGCTCAAAACATTTACATCTGAAATATTTCTACTGCTATTAAATAATTTACTGTCATGATCATCAGTCACCGGGTCTGTCATGTATTTATTTGATTGGAATGTGAGAGTGTGAGCATTATTTACAGAGGAATCTACAGAAGTGCAAGGCAGAGAAGACAGCCAAGGTTCTGTCGACGATAATATTTTGAGCTGTGAACTATCAAAATTATTGTCACCATAAAAGTGATTAAAGGTAATGTCACTATCAACTGATGTATTTCTTATCAATTTCTTTGAAAGTGTTGGAGTCTGAGTTTTAAATAAATCCTCAATTGACATATGAAGGGTATCATGTGGAATTTCAATGTCATCCAATCCCTCACCATCAAATTTTGTTTGTAAATTTGATGGTCCAATACTTTCAATACCGTCAGAATGCAAGCTATTATTATCACATGTCTCTAAAAAGTAAGCGTTCACACAAGAACGTTGTGCAGAATTGTTCTCCTGTCTAGAAGGTGTTGATGAATACCGACCATCATTTGAATTTGAAGAATAATTTTTCCTTGCACTTTTGTTGATATCTTTATTTAGAACATGACTAGATTTTTTACTGCCTTCAATCTGTGTGGGATATTCTGTCACAAGACATATTTCATCAACTCTATCTGCATGATTCACACTGTTGAAACCATCTGAGAAAGTGTCACTTATTTCATTCTGAACATTTACCAGTGGAACATGGGAATCAACATTATCTGATTTGTTTCTTACTTTATTTGTCTGCACATTTAACATGTCCATTTGAGCACAAGATTCCTGCTGGATTGCAACTCTTAAGCCTCCCAATGGTGGTAAAGTATTTTTTATTTTATTCTGACGTTGAATAGACAACGCATATTCTTCCTCTTCAGATCTTGCCCTTTTCCCTTTTGAAACCGCAGTGTTAATACTACTGTGCATTGACTGTTCAACATTGAAAGTGTTCTTTTTATTAAAGTGTTCTTCAACTCCAGATGTGTCCTGAAAATTTGATTTCTTTGTTATTACAGATACATCTGTAAATGGTTTACTAGTGGATTCTTTCTGAACACTTTCCTTCAATGGACTTTCAAATGCAGCAGGATATTCTTCAAAATCAAACAGTTTTGCTTCTCTTATATCCAAGCCACAATCTTCCATAGTTAAACGCCGTCTATTGACTGGAACTGACATAATTGGAAACTCGGCAGAAAATTCTACTCCAAAATCTGGAAAAGAAATATAAAAACTATTTACGGAAAGTAAATATGAGAATATTTTTCTCCGTGGAAAACAACATGCAAAAACATTCTCCAATGACTCCATGCAGGGTAGTCCAACTACACGTTGGGCTGCCCTGCCCTCCCCCACCCACCATCCACAAAAATAATGCAAATCACATGTAAAAAAATGTCAACCTTATATGAACAAATATTGTGATAGCTGCAACAGAAAGGAATGTTCACTATTTTAAAGGAGACATCTCAGTGAAAAATTAACCCTGGTCCACAAACAGAAGAAATAAGAACTAACCCAAACTCGCATAGTGAGAACAACCCTAAGGGGGCTGAACAAAAGAATTTAGCAAATGGTTTATTTTTTAGTGCAAACATTAGTAGGGATACATTTAACATTTATTTTAATGTAATATTACAGATATCAAATGTAATTTCCCCCAGAAGTTCAACAGTTTTATATAAATAGATTCCAGTAATGAATTTAGAGTTAGTAAAAGTTTTAGTTTTAGTTGTATTAGTACTGTTAAATTACAGAATTTCATGGCTGAAATTTTCATGGTTGAAATCCAAATTAAAATGTGATACCTGAATGAAGAAAATTATTTATGTGTTTGTCAACTATTTTACATGAAGTGAAAAGAGAGTAAACCAATAAATATTGAAGACTGAAAATTAACTAAAGGTGTGACTGCCCCAGATGGGCCTGTCCAGACCCCCGTTACCCCCACTGCCATAATTATTCTAAGACAAAAAGGGACACAACTCTGATAAAAAAAAAAGTTTGATCGAAACTATCATTGCAGATGCACAGGTTCCCATGGTAGTTACTTGAAAATCAGAAAAAATTAATAAGTGAACATCCATACTAAGTTTCAAAAGAATCAACCCATAAAAATCTGAGAAAATCTCCGGATAAAATTCAGGCAAATTAAGACAAAAAGGGGCATAACTCTGGGAAAAAAGTCTGATCAAAACTATAATCACAGGTGCACAGGTTCCCATGGTAGTGAACATCCATACCAAGTTTCCCCAGACAAACTTCTAGGTAATTCAGGCATGCTAAGACGAGAATGGGCATAACTCTGGCACACAAGTCCAATTGAAACTACAATCGCAGATGCACAGGATCCCATGGTAGCGAACATCCATATCAAGTTTCAAAAGAATCAACCCATAAACATTTGAGAAAATTGGTCAAAATTCAGACATTCTAAGATGAGAAGGGGCATATCTCTGGCCAAAAAGTCTGATCAAAACTATAATCGCAGGTGCATAGGTTCCCATGTTGGTGAACATTTATCCTGAGCTTCGAGCAGAATAGTCCATAAACATCTGAGATGGACAGATAGAGAGACAAGGTGATTCCAGTGTACCCCCCTCAACTCATTTTTTTTTTTTTGGGGGGGGGGGGGGGGGGGGTTTACAAAAATTAGAATTTTATCTCATCATTTTTCTTATTTTATTTTCTCTACATGAAGGGCTAAATACACAATGAAAAAGTACTGTGCAACGTGAATTTAAGAGTTTAAATGGTGACATGCTAAATTATTTTTTAATTGTGATTTATGACATCGATACTTTTTGTTTTAAAAACATGATGCCTTCTGCAACTGGAGCTTTTGTTAGCAAGAACTTGTGTATAAATAATTGCGTTGCAATCATTTATTGGATAGTGTTTGTTAGGACTTTCCATTAAATTGTAGCAAACCTGTTTTATAAGCATTTTTCCAACTGCCGAGCAGATAAGCGAAATGCAAACAAACCACTTTTCAATAGAGCCATCATAGAAGTAACTCCCAAGCATATTAGTTTGTGTGTTTGTTAATTAATGTTTAGGGTCATGTTCAACATCCATGTAAGTACATTAATTAGATTTTGTGAAGAAAAAGAAGAAATTAATTGTAGAAAGTAAATGAAAGCTTTTGAAATACTTCCCCCGATTACGCATATTTAATTGACATCAAGTATTAATTGAGATTCCTTATTAAATAAACAGCTGCGCCATGAGCGCATGATACGCCCGTTATTAATTACAATATGAGCATACATGTGTACTTGTCAGGTTACATATACTTGCCACCAAAAAATCATGAAAATTGCTCAAAGTCCAACATGTGGAAAATTGCCTATATTTTGATGAATAAAGTCCCATAACTCTGGAATGACAAATCGGACAGCGACACAAATCGAAAGGGAGATTCCTTCTATCAACATATACTTGCAACCAAAAAATCATGAAAATTGCTCTAAGTATTTTCAAGTTATTGTTCGACATGTGAAAAATAAAGTCTCATAACTCTGGAATGGCTAATCACACGGCAACACCAACCGAAAGGGAGCAAGGAGCTTCCTTCCATCAACATAAACCACCTACCAAAAAATCGTGAAAATCTCTTGAAGCGTTCTCGAGTTATCGTACAACTTGTAAAAAATCAACAATTTTCTAAGTAATAAAGTCCCATAAATCTGGAATGACTAACCATCGGTGACACAAAACGAAAGGGAGCTTCCGTCCATCGATATACACCACCTACCCAAAAATCACGAAAATCTCTCAAAGCGTTCTCGAGTTATCGTACGACGTGTAAAAAATCAACAATTTTCTAAGTAATAAAGTCCCATAACTCTTGAATGACTAATCGAACGGCGACACTAAACGAAAGGGGGCTTCCCTCCATCGATATACACCACCTACCCAAAAATCATGAAAATCTCTCAAAGCGTTCTTGAGTTATCGTACGACATGTGACCGGACGGACAGATGGACTGCGGTATACCATATTACGACCCGTTTTTTCAAAACGGGCATATAAAAATGGAAAAAATATGTTTTAAAACAAAAAGTCTTTTTTCAAAGAATCAATTTTCTTTCACAATATTTATCTTGAAAAATTTCAATCTGGTCCCTCATGGAAAAAAAATAATATGTGCAAGTCATTTTTGAAAGAAATATATTTTCTCATCAAATATTCAACCTGAAAATTTATGTCTGTCTCTCTGAAATAAAATACCAAATCTGATTTTTATAAATCTTGTCTGCAATGAATGGGCTCAAGAAGACTGTGGTCAGTGTTGAATTGGAAGGGCCATATAATATATGCTGTTTTAAATTGGTAAAAAATGAATAAGTTAAGAAAAAATTTACTGAATGCTCATGGATAAAGGAGCCACACAAAAATTAAAACTTTAAAAGCTTCAGAAAATTGTCCCAAATTGGCAAGTTGAGGTTTCTGATAGTTACTTGCCACCACTCAGAGTTTATATGTGGGTAGTCAAGGCAGCTTAAAAAATACCATCAACTTGACATAAAATCAGCTGTTGGAAGTGTCAATCAACCCCAGTGACGGGAGAAACAGATAAACTTTAAACTGAAATGAGCTCATTCTGATTTTTTATGCCAGGACTCTGCACTGAACTGTGCAGCTCTGCAGGTCAATTGATGAGAGAGTCTTGAAATGAAAGCGTATTTTCCAGTGTAATGCATGGTGTTATTTTATTTTCACACTGTAATAGATTTTTTTGGTAATTCCCACCATAGGAGGCCACTGCCCAAGTTATGGTTTTGCCATTGCAGTGCAAGTAAATAAGTGCAACTTGTTAAAAAATGAAAAATTTAAAGTAATTAAAGTATATTTGTTATACTTACCAATGGCCCATACTAGCTGGTGCAAACTCAAAGTTATCAAGGGAGGGCCAAACACAAATTTTGACCCCCCCCCCCCCCCCTCAAATTTGCTTGTAAAACCGAAAATTAAAAGTCCTATCTGGTCCTCCATACTTTTACTCTCTGCGCATGCACCGGAATTGCTGCCAACATCATTCTTTGTAGAAGAGAGTACTACATAATAACTCAGCAGGGAGGTATGAGTACCCACGCATGGGAGGGCCATACCCACCTGGGCCATTGATTGGTAAGTATAATAAATATACAAATTACTTTAAAAATTTATATTTTTATACTATAAACCAATGGCCCAGACTAGCTGAATCGTAAAAAGGTGGAGGGCCTAGGACTTCAGAATTAGCAGACCAACGTAGTTCCCAAGTCTGCAATCCAAGGTGAAAGGAAATTAAATTAAAAAGGAATTACGTGTATGTCTCTTTATACAGTAATAGAGAAGACATATCATAAAAAATAATGAGCCAATTTCAAGTAATTCTGTATTCTTAGCATGAATGACTATGCCAAATGGATATAACACGTTCCAAGTTTTAAGGCTAGTCCGGACTAAGCCCCAAAAATTAGGATGGCATATTTGAGAGTGAGAGGTTAACCCCCCACAAACATATGCCATATACAATAATACACAAGCTGTATCCAGGATATAATCTATAGACAAAACAGCTTCACTCATAGTTACACACTTATCAAGCAGGAGGAGATTTAAATGAAAGTGTCAATGACACTGTAGCTCAACTTGTTAAGACATGTACATGTATAGCATGTGACACAGCAATGCCAAACATCTAGGTAATGACCTGATAACAAAGGTACATATAAAGTATTGTAAAGGTCTGTACATAAATACTGACTGTAGCCTGTAACAAATGTATAGGTAAAGTGTTTAAAGGTGGGAGACAGTCAGATGCTAAACTAGAAAAGAAACCTTTGAGTCCCAGAGTGGGTCTGACTGAACCCCAATATATTTGTTCTCATAGCACAGTGATAACAAAACAACCCCAAAACACACTCGTTCCTGTCCCAAGGTGAAAACAAAGGTACCCAAGAAGTTTCGTGAAGATCAGTTCATAAATACAAGCTGTATAGAAGTTGTGACAAAAAACTGATTGGACCTAATTTCGGTACAAAATGGCCACTGGAAGCCATCTTGAATTTTGGACCGCACCCAGAAACACTTATTCTTGTCCCAAGGTGATAACAAAGGTACCCAAGACGTTTCGTGAAGATCGGTTCATAAATACAGACTCTAGCCCAAGCCGCATTGACATGTGTACTTACTGTGTGTAAGTAGCACTGAAAAAAGTTCATCTAATTTGCATTATTTCTGCAGAGAAAAAACCCCCATATTATATGTGATGTATCCCATGGAACTAAACATTCACACAAAAAATTATTCGAATCAGCACTTTCATATGGAAGTTCTGTGCAAAAATCTGATTTCACCTAATTTTGTACAAAATGGCTGCCATCAGCCATCTTGAATTTCGGACTGGACCCAAAAACACTTGTTCTTGTCCCACGGTGATACCAAAGGTACCCAAGAAGGTTCGTAAAGATCGGTTCATAAATACGACCTCTAGCCCGAGCCGTATTGCATTTGCACTTGCAGTGCTGAAAGTAACACTAAATACATCAAAGTTAGTCTAATTTGCATAATTTACAAACGAGAAAAAAACCTGTATTATATGTGATGTATCCCATGGTACTAAACATTCATACAAAAAATTATTCAAATCACCACTTTCAGATGGAAGTTCTGTGCAAAAATCTGATTGCACCTAATTTTGTACAAAATGGCTGCAAGAGGCCAACTTGAATTTCGAATCGGACCCCAAAACACTCGTTCTCGTCCCACGGTCATAACAAAGGTACCCAAGAAGTTTCGTAAAGATCGATTCATAAATACAGCCTCTAGCCCGAGCTGTATTGAATTGTTGACGGGCAGACGGCCAGACGGACGACTGGCCATGGCATAAGCTCAAATTTGGCTTCGCCAAAGTTGAGCTAAAAAATTAAGTAAGACTAGCTGGTGCTAACTCAAAAAAATAATCCAGGGCCAAACACAAATTTTTCCCCCCAATCCCCAAAATTTGCATGCAAAACCAAAAAATTGATGTCCTATCTGGTCCTCCATACTTTTCAGATCTGCGCATGCACAGTATCCAGGAAGACACCGAAATTGGCGCCAACCATCAATCTTTCTATCAATTGCCTGTTAAATGTTATAAACAGCGGGGAGGTATGTGTGCCCACTCATGGGTGGGCCATACCCGTCTGGGCCATTGGTAAGTATAAAAATAATACAAATTACTTAAAATTTATAATATTTTTATACAACAACCAATGGCCCAGACTAGCTGAATCGTAAAATGGCTGGAGGACCTAGGACATAAAGGAAAATCCAATCTTTCAATTACTTCAGTAAAGTATATCTCCTACAGGTGAATAGGAGAAGATAGGAATTATATATGTCTTTCTCCTTTACGAGAAAAAAGAAAGGCATAACACCAACAATGTAACTGAGTATTACATAATATATAATTCTCCATTTAATGCCAGCATAACCCATTATGCTAATTTGGTGAAGGAAAACCAATATATAAAGATAGTCCAGAGAATGAGACTCTTTATACTCATTTAAAAGGGTCCAAGGATTGTATATTAATGCCGTTTGACACGTGACATATACAAATGTTTCACAGTGAGCTACACTTTAAAAACAGAACATAATTGAGACATAGTTATTGTTTCACACCGAGCTACACATGAAAACCATCCCAGCACTGACTCAGGACTACTGACACCGGAGGAGGTATTCTCTTGCTTTTCACTATAAATCCAGATGATCATAACAGAAAAAACCGTCCCCCACCCCCATCCCCTTGTTCTGAGGTACATGTCCCGAGAACGAAGAGGGCAGCGGAACAGCATCAATGCTGGAACGGACTGCCTAAATAACTATAGATGTAACCACTAATGGACGACATTCTGAGCAACAGAAAGAGGACCTAAAGATTTAAGGTCACCGGAGATGGACTCTAAATTTCTAAGGTAAAACTTGGTAAATAAGGAGGGCTGTGTCCAGTACGCAACCTTCATGAGATCAGTAATGGCTATACTGTTAGAATAAGCCCAGGAAGTTGACACTGCTCTAACCTCGTGCGCTGATATCTTATTAACTGAACGATGATCCAAAGATAGATTTTCATAGGCAATGCGTATTGCCAAATGAATCCATCTCGCGACTGAATGAACAGAAATATCTTTTCTGTTAAGAATCAATGAAAGAAAGAAACATTTTCTTCCTTTTATAATAAAATCTGATCAACGTTTATATATGCGCATGGCTCTAACTCAACACAGCAAAGGTCGACGGTTATCCGAGGATGGCAGAGCCTTAATGATAATAGGCTCAGGCCACTTGTCTGGAATCTGATTCTTAGCCAGAAATCCCACTTCCCTAGTAAGGGTAATGGTATTACCCACACTACAGTAGTGAGATTCATCAACAGATAAAGCATGAAGTTCACGGACTCTTCTAGCGATGCAAAGGCTAAGAGAAATACCGTTTTATGGATCAAGAATCTGAACTCTGCAACGTCCAACGGCTCAAACAGAGCTTCAACAGAACCCAAGCCAAATTCCACTTGGGAAGTAATCTGAGGGTTCTAGGTCTATTAATAGAGAAATTTCTAACCAGCTTGGACAATGAAGAATTTGATCCAATAGCCAAGTTATCATGATGAGTGTAAGTGTCTGATAACATAGACCTATAGCTCTTAATAGTGACGAGCTGCAGTTTGCGATCGTCAAACAAGTAGACCAGGAAATTGGAAATATTTGGTATGGACGATCATAAATATCTACCGACTGATCTCGACACCAACGGAAGAAAACCCTCCATTTTGCTGCGTAGTTCAACGTAGAGGAGGACCTCTTGCAGTTAGAAATTGCGTCCACTGCGCATCCTGTAAACTGTTTTCCGTGCAAGAAGGACCGCACAACGGAAATAGGTGAAGGTTGAGACCTTCCAGGTTGTGATGCAGTGTGTGTGACTTCCCCTGATAAAGAAGGTCCTCTTGTGGAGGAAGCTTCCGGGGAACATCCCATAACAGACACCGAGAAGATAGATCCAAGTTTTCTGTGTTGACAGTGGTGCTACTAGCAGGATTTTGCAACAAGACTGTTTGATCTTTAACAGAATCTGCTGAATCAATGGAGTTGGAGGATACGCATATCCTATCATTCCGCCCCATGAGATTGACAGAGCGTCTACTGCATATACTCGATGATCTATGCAGGGTGACATGAACGTCGGTAACTGATTGTTCAGGTGCGTCACAAACAGATCTATCATGGGGCGATCCCACTGGTAGCAAATCTGTTTGAATACTTGCTTGTTGAGAGTCCACTCCGATGGCAACAGTCGACCTTTCTGAGAGAGCGAGTCTGCCAGTACATTCAGACGACCCGGTATATGACAGCCAGAAAGATGAACATGATGATTCATGACATATAGGAGAATCTTCTCCGTTAATTCGCATAATGGAATTGAATGAGTGCCGCCTTGGTTCCTAATGCAAGCTACTACTGTCGAACTGTCCGACAAAATCTGAACATGGACGTTCGCAATTATGTGAATCCAATGTTGTAGTGCTAGCCATATTGACATCATCTCTTTGATGTGTATGTGCTTCTCGGGGAACCGAGGGTCCCAAAGACCCTGACACTTCAAGTCTGCGGGACTTGGGGTCGTGGCCCAACCCGTCTGACTCGCATCTGTCATAATCGTGAAAGCCAGATCCGGCAGTTGCAGCAGAACTCCCCGAGTTAACCACTGAATATCTGCCCAAATCTGAACCCTTTGTTTTACTAGGTCCGTTAAAACAATACTGTTTCGGGCGAATGCACCTTCACACTCCAGTTCTGAGTAAAGAATCGGAATAAGATCCGCAGCCGCTCTGCACAACCCAATCAGTCGCATGAATTCCCTCGCTGTTAATGAGTCAAAGTGTAGACAAAAGTGGGCATAACAACTGACTAATTTCGCTCTGGGTAACGGCAGATGAACCAGATTGTTGTGAGTCTCGAAGCTCATTTCCAAGTGAGTGAACGACTTGGACGGCGCTAGATCCGACTTTCTCTCGTTTACGATGAAACTGAGACGTCGGAGTAATAGAAGCAGACTCTGAACTTCGTTCTGAAGAATTCTGCTGCCATATCTCTGCAGAATGTTGTCCAAGTAAGCCGACGTTACCACAGACGAATGAGCTTGGAAGTATGATATTACCAAATTCATTATTCGAGTGAATGCCCAGGGAGCCAGGTTCAGACCAAAGCACATTGCTCTGAACTGATACACCTTCCCTTGAACAGCAAACCGTAGGTCCTTTCTGAATGCCTGATGTACCAGGACATGAAAGTATGCATCCTTTAGATCTATGCTTGCCGCATAGTCGTTCACTCGATTGCTCGCTCTTACCGACTGAATGGTCTCCATATAGAATTTTGGAGCCATTATAAGTTTGTTTATCCAGCTCAAGTCTATTACCGGTCGGAACGAGCCATCTGGCTTCGGTATGAGGAACAGGTGACTGTAAAAACCCTGAGAATCTTGATTCTCGATGACCTCTATTGCTTTCTTTAATAAGAGAGCCTGTACCTCCGCTAGGAGAGACCCTCTTTTGAAAGGATCCGACGGAAGATTTGTCCAACGCAAACATCTTCTTAGTGGGGGTTTTGCTCGGAATGATAGCCGTAGGCCGTCTGAGACTACACTTCTCACCCACTGATCTTCCGTGACTGCTATCCAGTTTCTTGCGAAGTTTGATAACCTTCCGCCAACAAGCAAGCAATAGAGGTCTTGAACATCACCTGCATGACCTGTGAGGCCTACGGGGGTAGAAACTACGTCCTCCCCTCATCCCATTGACCTAGGGGTGCCTGACCGATAGTCCCGATAAGACCTACGCCCCTTTCCCGAGTCACTATACTGATGACCTCCAGAGTAATTGTAAGAGGATTTCTTGTACCCTTGTGAGGAGTTCCCTTTTGACGTTTTTTGGTCTGGAATGCCCCCCTTTACTCTTGTCTGCTGAAGTGGGTTGTTGAGACGCCGACTTCAAAAACAGAGCACTTGACGCATTCTTAGTAGCCTGTTCATAGATGAAAGCGTGTCGTCAAAAATAGTATGTCCGGAGACCGGAGCAACCCAGAGAGAGCTTTTCACCTTGTCATCTATAAGTGTGATGACGATGCAAGGGCAGCATCACGTCTGATTAACTCCAGATTAGCCACTGTTAGGGCGGAGTTATACGTGGTATATATAATTGCCCTGGAAAGAACTCTTAAGCGTCTGAGCGAACAGTGAATGATGCAGGTAAGGATACATCTAGATCCCAGCCTGCTCATCCAATTGCAGAGGAGCTCTCTGAACATCTTCTCCAACCGTTTTAAATGAACGTGGTCCAAGAAACGGTATGTTTATGGAAGATGTAGTTAAGAAACCACCTTTTTTCCTCACACTCGAGAGGTTGAATATGGTGCCGTCTACATGGCCAAAGGCATGCGACACCTGCCTAGACTGAACCGGAAAAGAAAGAACTTCTTCCCTTGGCCGAATAAAGTCTGCGACCAATGACGCCAGCGGTTTCTCTCTTGTTGTCGCAGCATTCTGATTTGACAGAACAAATTCAGGCTAGAATTGATGGATGAAATCCATCGCAACCATGTGCTGTTCCGAAAGAAAAAGATGATCCTCTTCCTATACAGAATAAACATTCTGTAATACACGTTAATCTCCCAAGAAATTTAATAAAAAATGTCAATAAAAAATAGCCAAAAAGCTTGGGAGTTCAACAGGAGGGCTTCAAGGAAGGATAGGGAAGGAACACTTAACAAACAGTGGATAAATCATTAGCAAGAATGATGATGTCAGGCCCATGTCCCGAAATTGGGAAACATGAAATAATTTTGATAAATATTATAAAGTTACAGCCCTTAACGTTCCTAACCACCTTTGTTCACTTCCATCATCCAATTATGTCCTTGGAGCCAACAATTTTACCACTGATTTGTGTCTGGCATCCTCAAAAATGAGATTTAAAAGCACAGATGTCAGATCATTGTTGCTGACTTCAGGGCCAAACAAAGAATGATGGTTGGTGCCAATGTCGGTGTCTTCCTGGATACTGCGGATGCGCAGATCTGAAAAGTATGGAGGACCAGATAGAACATCAATTTTTCGGTTTTGCATGCAAATTTTGGGGATTGGGGGCAAAATTTGTGTTTGGCCCTGGATTATTTTTTGAGTTAGCACCAGCTAGACTGGGCCATTGGTTGTTGAATAAAAATATCACCCCCCCCCCCCCCCCCCCCCCCCCCCCCCCACTTTTTTTGAAAGAAATCTTCAAAAACAAAGAGGGGAGCCCTCTGGAATCAGTAAAAGCGGTACCGAATAACAATATATATTCGTTGAACAGGCACCCAGATATTAATTATTATTAATAAATTGGTGCTCAACGCCACTTCAGAAGCTAAGGCTATCACGGCGATCGCAGTAATTAATAGCGTCTGCTTGTAACATTTACCAGAGTCGGCATACGTAGATAGGTCAAAAACCGGTGATATAATATATACAACATACACATGTCCAATAGAATCACAATGGACGATCTCTGGAGAGTAAACACACTTCCAAGGTAACCCACAGGCGACCCCGTTCTGGTGTACAATAAATTTCAATAAATAACACTCCCAGACATGTTCTATCCGATATCTATGCCCCCAGACACGTGCGATTATACAAGAATGTATAGACAAGTTATATTAGATTGAAAACTGAAATTAATGGAAACCTGGATTTAGAAATGGAACGAGCTATGATTAACAGACTCGTAATGGACTGCCCCCGAAATAATTCATTGTTTCTAAGGTCCATAACATACAATAATGCATCTGCCTAATAATACACTTATTATGCACGTGAACATTGAAATTCCGCATGTAATCATCTGAATACCAATTAACTGACTAGACAGCCTTACAGGTACCCAAAGGCTAGCAATTTATTG
The DNA here is from genome assembly GCA_031216915.1 of Pictodentalium vernedei. Lineage (NCBI taxonomy): Eukaryota > Metazoa > Mollusca > Scaphopoda > Dentaliida > Dentaliidae > Pictodentalium > Pictodentalium vernedei. The sequence goes on from CM062293.1 coordinate 232,791,037, forward strand.
ATGATGAATCATATGCCCTTATATGACATATAGACGAACAACCACAGGAGACAAACCAACTAAAAAGTGGATGTGCCCATGAGGTCGCCATAGAACACAACCCAGCTGCAAATCGAAAAGTCATGAAATGCATATATATACTTAAATGCATAAGAGGCTTACGGGAATAAAACTATGTCTTGCCCAGTAATCGCCTCTTAACACAGTGGCGGTGGGGAGGGGGGGATTCAAAATCATATTGAACCCCCCTCACTCGCATTACTTGAATCGTTCTTGTGTTAGTCATCAAATAGTATAGGAACCGCAAGGCTCTCTCGCATCTGACCGACTCCATAATGCCACTAAGGGCGGAGAAGGACGTGAAGAACAAATACACCATATTAAAATAATAACTCACACCAAACCATACCGGTTTGAAGAGAATAACCTCCTCTAACAAACGGTATCATGACCGATAGGACAACTAACTCAGCCTAGCTGAAGCAGCTAAAGTCTTCCTGCACATGAAGACCATTAAAAGCTGATAACTGAGGCCCTAGAAGCTCACTAAGGAGACTTACAATGCTAGCCATAGCTTATAAGTCTTCATCTACTTGAAGACAGATATATCGGTGTAAGTTGCGACCCTGAAGGCTCACTTAATGGAGACTTACAATTATCGTTGTGCAAGGTAGGGAATGAAGAGCCGCTATATAAACAGCCCTGACTTCCCAAAGAGACCACAGTCCCAAGAGATAATAAATTCAGTTATGCCACTGCATAATACTGAGAAAACAAGCAAATTCAGTGAATTCATGTCTCCCGCTGGTCAGCAGTTTCAAGGGTAATTAATGCATCCAGTGGAATATAGATGAGTTGCAAGTGGAAGTTATTTAGAAGAGACAGAACAGACAGTGCTTCAGACAGTGGTTATCAGATTTATTTTCACGGAGGTCACTGTCAAAGCAAGTAAAGTGAAAGAATCACTAAAAATTAAGACTGTATGATAAGACATATTACATTAAACTGATGTGAAAAGTAATCCATATATGAAATTTCAGTGAAATCGGTTAACTCTAAGGAAAGTTAAGAGTGTGGAAACCATCAGCCAATCAAATTTAAGCAACCTAATTAAATATGCGCAGAAAATGCCCATGTTCGAACTTGGACCCACAATTGATGAAAGTGATCTACTACCCAAATTTCATCGAAATCAACTGACTGTAAGGAAAGTTAGAGTCTGGCAACGAAAAATATGGAAGGTGTGCACTTACTGTGTATTTGTAGTTGAACTGAATGAATCAAAGTTTCCCTATTTTGCATAATTTTTGCACAAGAACAAAGCCTGTATTATATGTGATGTATTGCATGTTACTAAACATTCATACAAAAATTGATTCAAATCCAAACTTTCATATAGAAGTTCTGTACAAAAATCTGATTACACCCAATTTCGGAACAAAATGGCCGCTGGTGGCCATCTTGAATTTTGGACCAAACCCCAAAACACATATTCTGGTCTCACAATGATAAAGTTACCCAAGAAATTTCGTGAAGATCGGTTTATAATATGGCTTTTAGTCCGAGGTGCGTTGATGCATGGGGCAGACGGACAGATTTTCGGTACAAAATTTCCCACATTTGAACTTGACCTAGGTATTGATAAAAGTAATCCATATATGAAATTTCATCAAAATCGGTTGATTTTAAGGGAAGTTAGAGTCTGGAAACCATCAGCCAATCAAATTTAAGCAACCTAATTAAATATGCGCAGAAAATGCCCATGTTCGAACTTGGACCCACAATTGATGAAAGTGATCTACTACCCAAATTTCATTGAAATCGACTGACTGTAAGGAAAGTTAGAGTCTGGAAATGAAAAACACGGAAGGTGTGTACTTACTGTGTATTAGTAGTAGCACTGAATAAATCAAAGTTTCCCTAATTTGCATAATTTTTGCACGAGAACAAAACCCGTATTATATGTGATGTATTGCATGTTACTAAACATTCACACAAAAATTTATTCAAATCCGAACTTTCGGTTAGAAGTTCTGTACAAAAAACTGATTACACCCATATTCTGGTCTCACAATAATAACAAAGATACCCAAGAAGTTACGTGAAGATCGGTTCATAAATATGGCTTTTAGTCCATTGTGCGTTGGCGCACAGGGCAGACGGACAGGCAGACAGACAGATTTTCAGTACAAAATTTCCCACATTCGAACTTGACCCAGGTATTGATAAAAGTAATCCATATATGAAATTTCATCGAAATCGGTTAAGGAAAGTTAGAGTATGGGAACCGTCAGGCAATCAAATTTCAGCAACCTAATTAAATATGCACGGAAAATGCCCATATTCAAACTTGGACCCACAATTGATGAAAGTGATCTACTACTAGGGCTGCACGGTATTCGGATTTTGGTACCGGTGACGGTATTGAAAACAATACCTCGGTATACCGTGAAACAGTTCAGATTGAAAACAAAATAAAACTGAAATACATGTACCTTACTTTTATCAAAGTGCTTGATAAATGTGATGTACAACTACAAGGTCCCAGGTGAAAAACAACTCATGTAATTCGGTACGTTCTAAGTGCTGAGTTTACTCTGAATGTAACAGAATTTTGGAGTCCATTAATTCGTTGTTTGTCACTAATCTGACAAAAAATTTTTCAAATCACACATATTCACAGTTGCGAAATGTGCAACAATTTTTGTCAAATATGACAGACGTGTGACGGCATCACTGGGAGAAAACATTGTTGACTGTGATTGACACCTGCAAACTGTCATGAAACTGAAGGGTGATCACGTCTTGGACGCGTACTTAATATCAACAGACCGACTGGCCTGACATATGATAGCTGACAATTGACATTGTCATCTGCGGAAGTTTACTGCAGGAAGCTAGGAGAAGGGGAGGAGCTACTAATGGTTGTTTGTGTAACCAGGCCCTTGGAATTCCATCAACTGGACACACGTTTTGATAAAAAAAACTTTGTTTGCCACTGTTTTTCATGAAGCCACATATACGCAATTAGCACAATGACTGGCTCAGTAATTGAACGCTTATCAGTCAAGAGAGGTTGACCATGTTTTTACAGGAATTAAATTGACAAAGACAAATTTACTTATATCCGAGATTCAGATGAAAGCCAGTAAACCCAATGATAATTTTATGGCTTATTTTCGTATTAAACAATTGGTTCAATAACTTTTTAGACAAGGATTATTGTCGTTCTTCCATTCATATCACTCATTTTCCCAGAGCAGTAAGTAATACTTCTATCTATTACTCCAAAAGTATCTTTTTTGTTCATGATATCCCTTGCATTTAATATGTGTTTGCCCTATTTTCGCGCATTATTTATAGTTTTGTTTCAAGAAAACGCGAATTTCAAATCATAATACCGGACCCAAAAATTGTATACCGTTACTCACGGTATACCGGTATTCATTTTTGATGGACGGTTTTTAACCAGTGACGATTTCAATACTGGTACCAACCGGTATACCATAAAACCGTGCAGCCCTATCTACTACCCAAATTTCATCAAAATCTGGTCACTGTAAGGAAAGTTAGAGTCTAGAAATGAAAAACACGGAAGAATGGAAGGACACCCCAAATTTAATATCTCCTGTTTTTTTTCAAAAAGCAGGAGACAAAAAATCTCACTCAAGATTTTAGCTAGGCTACTAAGGTGTAACAATAAGACTCAAGTCTATGACACCTAGGAAAAACAAACTGAAAAGCACAGTATCTTTTTCGGTTTTATTCCCAAAAGACAGAGAACAGAGCCTAACCCAAGAGACCGCTTAACTGTACAGAAGGCTACTATGGCGTCCACAATGACATAATTGTCTTGACGCCAAGACATATCTCAGCCTATCTATGTACTATCCATCCAGATTCAGGATGAGAAACAGGTGATAATAAAAAACTGAAGAATAATTTTGAAGACGTCTATTGCTTTTCTTCAATAGGAAAGCTGTACCTCCAGAAGTAAAGCCTCTCTTGGAAGATTTGTCTAACAAGTATTCTTGTAAGTGGAGCTTGCTCGGGCTGATAGCCGCAGGCCTGCCGAGACTATATTCTCATCCACTGATCTTCCATAATTTATCCACTTTTGCAAGGTTGATAACCTACCGCCAAGTGGTAAGCAACCAAAATCTATTCTCAACGACCTCAATTGTTCCCTTCAAAAAGAGAGCCTTTACCTCCACCAGGAACGACTCTCTTTGAAAGGAACTTCCGTGGTTAACGTCCAGTTTCTCGTGAAGTTGATAATCTTCCATGAACTGGCAAGCAATAGAGGCCATGTCCATCACCTGTACGACTTACGATGCTTACGGGAGGAGAAACAACATCCTCCCCGCGAAGAAGCTCGTCTCGTCGACCTCGATTGTTCCCTTCAATAAGAGAGCCTTTACCTCCACTGGAAGCGACTCTCTTTGAAAGGAACTTCCATAATTAACGTCCAGTTTCTCATGAAGATAACCTTCCATTAATCGTCGGCCTAGGGGGTCTGGTCCATAGTCTTGATCAGACCTATGCCCCTTTCCTGAGTCGCTATAATGACGACTTCCAGAGTAAATATAAGAGGGTTATTGTACCCTCGCGAGACATTCTCATCATGCTTTCTTAGAAGTGTGTTGATGAGACAGCGACTTCAATAACAGAGCACTGGAAGCTTCTTGTAGCCTGCTCCTATATCAATGCAAGCTTGTCGTCAAATAGTATATTTCCGGTAACCGGAGTGACTCAGAGAGAGCTTTTCACCTTGTCATCTATAAGTGATGACGACACAAGGGAAGCATCACGTCTTACCAACTCCAAATTCCCTGTCCATGCGGAGTTGTACATGGCATACATACTGCCATGGAGAGAACTCTTAGCGAGGAACCACATCCTCATATTTCTTTCCATTGAGACGATGTGCCATAGCTCTAGTAAGGTGATCTGCTTAGGACACTGCACCCAGATTTACTCTTTTCAATGAAATAGCACATTCCATTATATCTGAGCATATATTAAATGATGCGGGTAGGGAAATATTTACATCCCCGGCCTGCTCATCTAAACGCAGACTTATATTCAGATGGAACAATATTCTTAAGAGCTTAAAACTTTTCATAGTCTTAAAGTGCCCTTCTGTGAGAGATGGAGACTCACACTCCGTATCCCTCTCACCATCCGCAAATATGGTCAACTCCATCCGACTGAATGGATGACTGGACCAACGCAGCACCGCCTGACAGCTCTCCACCGGAGTCTGTTAAAGGTTGTACTAGTCTCAAATGACTAGCTATCAACCCAAACATGTGAAGTCAGATAGCTAGTCTGTGGTTAATGCATTTCATTAATGAAGCAAAGGAAGATGCCATAGCGAACACCGAATCCGGCTGCAGTGTGGAAGAAGCATCCCGAACTGCAAGCATGAACGGGCGTCTCAACTCACTAAAGTTTCTTGCACCAAAAACAGTTGACCCCGACTGCTGACGGAAAAAAGAAGGTTCTACAGCTCGCAGTCTGCTTCAGACTTCACCGAGTGTTCCGTTAGAAACTTGTAGGCATCTATCCCTTATCATGCATATCCATGGAAGAAGAGGAAGCCGTAACCACAGCCGACCCTGGCTAAAGTGCAGACGAAGCATCCCGACTCGTCACATAGGACAGATGCTCCTTCTCATTGAAGTTTCTTACAACACAAAACAGTCGTCCCCGACTGTTAACGGGACAAAAAAACGCTCTGCACTCGCGATCTGTCCCCAGATCTCGCAGAGTATCCCGCTTAGAAAAAAATTCTAGTCTAATCCTCTTTCGTGCACTTCCATGTAAGTAAAGAAGTCATAACTGCCGCCGGCTGCAGTGTGGAAGTAAACACACTTCCGAGGTAACACACAGGCGACCACATTCAGGTGTACAATAAATTCTAGTAACAACACTCCCCTACGATATCTATGACACTTTTAACGTGCGAATATACGAGTTGAGTACAGTAGAACCTGTCTTGAGAGACCACCCATTTTGCCATGCAAAAGTGGTCTCCCAAAACAGGTGGTCTCTCATGACAGTTCACTACAGAGCAAAATGACCAAATGGTACAAGGTCACAGCGGTCTCTCAAGACAGGTGGTCTCTCACGACAGTGATCTCTCAAGACAGGTTTTACTGTACCGAACATTAACAGAACATTAATAGAAACCTGATCTAGAAATGGAAGTAGGTATGATTAACAGGCTCTGACACAAACCACCCCCAAAATAAATCATAATTTCTAAGGTCCATAACATACAATAAAGTGTCAGCCTAATAATTATTATGCGCGTGAGCATTTAAATCCCGCAGCTCGTCAGCCTAATAATTATTATGTGTGTGAGCATTAAAATCCTGCATGTAATCATCTGAATACCTATTGCTAACTGGTCATGCAGCCTCCAAGGTACCCAAAGACTAGCAATTTATTTATGATGAAATATGCGCTCGTATATGACATATAGACGAATAATCACAGGAAACCAAAAGTGGATGTGCCCATGAGGTCGCCATAGAACATGACCCAGCCGCCAATCGCGAAGTGAAGAAATGCATGTATGTATTTAAACTCATACGAGGCTTGAGGGAAGAAAACTACGTCTTGCCCAGTAATCGCCTCAAAACACATTTGCGGAGGGGTCATATCGAACCCTCCTCACCCGCATTAATTAATCGTTCTTGTGTTAGTCATAAAATAATATAGCAACCGCAATGGTTCCCTCACGTCTAACCGACTCCATTATGCCACTATGGGCGGAGAAGGGCGTGAAGAACAAAAACTTCCCCTGATAAAGAAGGTTCTCTCATGGAGGAACGTCCCATAACAGACACTTGAGAAGACTGATCCAAGGTTTCTGTGACGACAGAGGTGCTACTAGTAGGATTCACAACGAGACTGTTTGATCTTAAACATAATCTAATGAATTAACTGAATTGGAGGATACACGTATCCTATCATTCATTCCCATGAGATTGGCAGAGCGTCTACTGCATACACTCAATGGTCTAGGCATGGTGACACGGACGACGGTAACTGATTGTTCCGGTGTGTTGCAAAGAGATCTATCATGGGGCAATCTCTCTGGTAGCAAATCTGCCCAAATACTCGCTTGTTGAGCGTCCACTCCAATTGCAACAGGCGACCTTTCCGAGAGAGTGAGTCTGCTACTATGTTCAGATGACCCAGTATATAGAAAGATGAACATGATGATTCATGACGTAAAGGAAAATATTCTCCGTTAGTTGGCATAACAGAAATGAATGGGTGCCGCCCTGCTTCCCGATGTACGCTACTACTGTCGAGTTGTCCGACCAAATTGAACATAGATGTCCGTTATTATGTGAATCCAATGTTGTAAGACCCTGACACTTCAAGACTGCGGGACTTAGGGTCGCGTCCTAACCCGTCTGACTCACATCCGACATAATCGTGAAAGCCGGATCCAGAAGCTGCAGAAGAACTTCCTGAGTTAACCACTGAATATCTGCCCAAACCTGAACCCTTGTTTTACTAGTTCCGTTATTTATTTATTTATTTATTTATTGATGTTTAAGGTCACATATTTATGCACAATGGCTAATCATGACCGTGACAGTTTTACGGGTGGAGGAAGCCGGAGAACCGGGAGAGAACCACCGAGCAACGACGAGCAGCTGCCAGCTCCCCAACATCGTAGCTCTACACTGCAGCACAGGCAGGGTTAGATTGGTTGAAGACATGCGTACCATCGACGTGCAGTACGCCTTAGTACACGGCGTCATCGTGCCCCCACATGGGACTAGTTCCGTTGAAACAATACTGGTTCAAGCAAAAGCATCTTCACACTCCAGTTCTGAGTAGAGAATATCTGGAGGGGACGTGCACGCAAGCGATCCATCGGAATGAGATCCACAGCCGCTCCGCACAGCTGCAACAGTCGCATGAATTCCCTCACTATAAATGCATCTGAGTGCAGACAAAAGCGAGCATAACAACTGGATAATTTCGCTTTGGGTAATGGCAGATGAACCAGATTGTTGTGAGTCTCAAAGCTCATCCCCAAGTGAATAGACGACTTGTACGGAGCTAGATCCGACTTTTTCTCTACTGTGAAAGCGAGACGGAGTAATAGACCAGGACATGAAAGTATGCATCCTTAGATCTATGCTTGCCGCATAGTCGATCACTCAAACGCTTGCTTTTACCGACCGAATGGTCTCCATAAATGAATTTTTGGAGCCATGATAAGCTTGTTATCCAGCAAAAGTCTGTTACTGGTCGGAATGAGCAGTCTGGCTTTGGTACGAGGAACAGGTTACTGTAAAGATCTTGAGAATCCCGATTCTTGACAACCTGTATTGCTTCCTTTGATAAGAGAGCTTATACCTCCGGTAGGAGAAACTCTCTTATGCAAGAATTTGATGGAAGATTTGTCCAACGCGGACAACTTATTAGTGGGATTTTTGCTTGGAATGATAGCTGTAAGCCGTCCGAGACTACACTTCTCACCCACTGATCTTCTGTGATTATTATCCAGTTTTCTACAAAGCTTGACAACCTTCCGCCAACTGGCCAGCAATAGAGGTCTAAAGCATCACCTGTATGACCTGCGAGGCTTACAGGAGGAGGAACCACATCTTCTCCGCGAAAAACCTCGTCTAGTCAGCCTAGGGGATTTTGACCTCTAGTCCCGATCAGATCTACACCCCTTTCCTGAGTCGCTATACTGATGACCTCCAGAGTAATTATAAGAGGGTTTCTTGTACCCTCATGAGGAGTTTCCTTTTGACAATTTTTTGTCTAGAACTCCCTCCTTACTCTTGTCTGCTGAAGTGGGTCATTGATATGCCGACTTCAAAAGCAGAGCACTAGACGCTTTCTTAGTAGCCTGTTCATAGACTAACGAAAGTTAGTCGTCGGAAATAAAATAACCGGAAACCGGAGCGACTCAGAGCTTTTCACCTTGTCATCTTATCAGTGATGATGACGCAAGGGCAGCATCATGTCTGATTAACTCCAGGTTAGCCACTGTTAGGGCGGAGTTATACGTGGTATACATAATTGCCCTGGAAAGAACTCTAAGAGAGGTACGAACGCCCTCAAATTCCTTTCCATTGAGATGTTGCACCATAGCCCTTGTCAGGTGATCAGCGTAAGACATAACATCCAAATTCGCTCTATTTTGAAGAAATTGCCGTCTCAATTGTGTCTGAGCGAAGAGTGAATGATACAGGTAAGGATACCTCTAAAGCCCCAGCCTGCTCATCCAAACACAGAAGAACTCTCTGAACATCTTCCCCGACCATTTTTAAATGAACGTGGTCCAAAAAACGGTATGTATATGGAAGATGAAGATAAGAAACCGCTTTCTTACTCGCACTCAAGAGGATAAATACAGCGCTGTCTATATGGCCGAAAGCCTGCGACACCTGCATAAACTGAACCGGAAAAGAAAGGACTTCCTCCTTTGTCCGGATAAAGTCTGCACCTAACGATGCCAGTGGTTTCTCTCTTGTTGTCGCAGCATTCTGATTCAGCGGAACAAACTCAGGGATAGTATTGATGGATGAAAGCCATCGCACCCATGTACTCCTCCGAAAGGGAAGGGTAATCCTCTTCCTTATCCTTTTCGCCATCCGAGAGAATCAGTTGCGAATCTCGTTCCATTGCATCTGCATGAACAGACTGGACCGATCCAGTACCGTCCGACAGTTCAGATTCTGAGTCTGAAGGAGGCTGCATCTGCATTTGCTGGGATGCTGCAATCAGATGCGCAATCTGCGACAGCAAGTCTATCATGCTGCTCCTGGGACGGTGTGTCGGAAACGGATCCTGTCTCCGAACGTCCCGATGATTAAGGCCTTGTCTCCCTAGCTACCGGATGGCCCAACTTCACAGGCGAAAAGTGGTTCCTTCTTCGTGCAACAGGCTGGATATCCCAAGTCGGGTAGCTAGGATGCGTGCGTGTGTGCTTAAATAATGCAGAGGAGGAAGCTGTGACTGAAGCTGACCCTGGTTGCAGACTAGACGGAGCGTCCCGAGTGGCGGACATGTGCTCCATCTCATGCAAGTTTCCAACCAGAAAACTTCATTTTGGACTTGTGAAACATAGCGGAGGAAGCCTTAACTGAAGCCAACCCCGGCTGCAGACTAACAGAGCATCCCAAGTGGAGGGCGGACATATGCTCCAGCTTGTGCAAGTTTCTCAAAAAACATCTGACCCCAGACGCTAGATTAGAGAGGGGACCTCTCCTGCTCTATCAGACCTCGCCAAGTACAAGAACTTGTTGACTTTCTCCCTATTTCCGTCGTCGCTGGGTGAGCTATTTATATTATAGCGCTCGCTCCACCCAATCCACTTCCTAGACTGCAACGGACTAACCCGGCCCCAACGGATGGAGTACCGGTCGAGCTAGCTGCTTGCAAGAGATTAAAACCCTTAACAAAAAGCCGTAACTCTTGCAATAATGAGTACTGCAGCTAGCTCTATATGCTCCATGGAGCGAGACAACGGAAGCACACTTGGATGGGTGTCAGAATATCATCACCATGTTCACATTCCTCTGAAATAGAAACTAACAGAATGAATTATAACGCGGTGAGAGGCCCTGATCCTCAGAACCTTACAGCCAACAAGGTACCGCGACACCTGCCTCCAACATCAGTCATCCCAGTGCAACACAAGAATGACAGGAGCCCGCAGGAGTGTATCAGCTAAAGTCGATATCAGTCCTCCAAACTCCACAATATATATATATAACTGAGATACATGAATAATAGCAGTCACAATAAAATTCAAAATATTTTTTGTAAAAAAAACCAAAAAAATTTTGAAAAAACGCCCAAGTTCCCAAAGGGAAAATTAAGAGCCCAAGGGCATCCCGATAGAGCCTAAGTGTGGACAAAATCCGAAATTTTTGAGCTACACTACCGGAATAATAATCCATGTATCCTACAGTATACTACCATAATAGAATATAAGAAACTACCTATATATGAGGACGTTGACAATGTAAACAACGTCAATGTAAACAAAACATCAGGCACACAAAAAGGCCAAAAGTCAGAACCAATAGAAATGCTATCAGATGCAAAGGTAGATCTTCTATACGAAGAAAAAACGATACATCAGACAGAAGATGCAAGACTAAACGGCCTAACACCCCTAGGGTGAGGACGTAACCCTGGGGAAGAAACAGAATATTCTGAAACAAATGTTAAACTCCCAAGAAATTTAAAAAAAAATTAAAAAATTAGCCAAAACGCTTAAGAGTTTAACAGGAAGGGTTCATGGAAGAATAGGGAAGGAATACTTAACAAACAGTGGAATAATCAATATTCAAAAATGATGACGTCAGGCATATGTCCCGAAATTGGGAAACACAAAATAATTTTATAAATATTATAAAGTTACAGCCCTGAACGTCCAAAACCATCGTTGAACACTTCCTTCATCCAATAACAGCCTTGTATCCACCAATTCTTGCATTGATTTGTGTCTGGCATCCTCAAAAAAGGAGATTTTAAAGCACAGATGTCATTTCATTGTTCCTGACTTTAGGGCCAAACAAAGAATGATGTTGGCGCCAATTCCGGTCACTTCCTGATATCTGCGCATGCGCGAAGAGTGAAAGTATCGAGGACCAGATAGGACTTTTAATTTTTGGTTTTGCAAGCAAATTTCGGGGATTGGGGGGGGGGGGGGGGGGGTTCAAAATTTGTGTTTGGCCCTTAACCTAAAGAATTGCCTGCATCCGCCTGCGTAATATGCAAATTCAGCAGCTGAAAAAATATTATTTTTCAAATGATTTCAACAAAACCATATCATGTGACCCCTCTTTGGAACGAGCTCGTCGAGGTTACATGATATGGGTTTGTTGAACCCATAGAGAGGTTACATGATATGGGTTTGTTGAAATTTTTTGAAAAAATTTAAAAAATGATATTTAAAATAATAAATTTTGATATCGTCTGCATTGGGTAAAGGGTTAATAACTTTAAGGTAAGCACCAGCTAGTCTGGATCATTGGTTTACAGCGTAAAAGTTAAAAAATTTATAGTAATTTATATATTTTTTATACTTACCAATGACCCAGACATAGCTGGTGCTAACTCTTAAAATACTAGGGCCAAACACAAATTTTGCCCCCCAATCCCCAAAATTTGCATCTAAAACCAAAAGAAATCATGTCCTGAAGGTCCTCCATACTTTGCCCTTACTGCGCATGCGCAGTGTCAAGGACGTTCCGAAATTGGCGCCAATTATCATTCTTACAAGCAGTGCCTGGTCAGCGCTATGTACTCAGCGGGGAGGTATGAGTTCCCAACTCCTGGGAGGGCCATCCCCGTCTGGGTCATTGGTAAGTATAAAAAATATATAAATTACTATAAATTTTTTAACATTTTTATACTGTACCAATGACCCAGACAGAGCTGAATAGTAAAAAGGCTGGAGGGCCTAGGACATAGAGGAAAATCCAATAAGCTCAACTATATAACATAGAGTCAACCCCTCAAGGAGAAAAGGGGTATTAGGCTTTACATGTATCTTTCTTATTTTATGATAAATTAGAAAGATACAATACCCTTCATAATTGAGCACAATAACATTCATGTTCTCTATTAACATCCAGTATAACCCTTTATACTAATTATTTTTAAAGTAAGCCAATAAATAAAGTTAGTCCAGAGAATTGAGACTCTTTATATTCTTTAAAAGTGTCCGAGGATTGTATATTAAGGCCCGTTTGACACTTGACATATACAAATGCTTCACACCGAGCTACACTTTAAAAATATGACATGAATGAATTTTTAACATTAATATTACACTTTAAAACCATCCCAGAAACGACTCAGAATTACTGACTCCGGAGGAGGAATTCCCTTGCTTTTCACTATAAAGCAGGTGACCTAAGGGAACACCCTCCCCCCCCCCCCCCTTCCCCTTGGTCAAATAGCCCAGAGCGAAGAGGGCAGCAGGACGGAGTCACTGCCGGAACAGAAAGCCTGCATAACTATAGTTGCAACTGTTTAGTGGACGACATTCTGAGCAACAGATAACGGACCTAAACAATGCAGGTCTCCAGAAATGGACTCAATATTTCTGAGATAAAAATTCGTGAATGTGGATGGCTGAGACAAATAAGCAGCCTTCATTAAATTTGTAATAGCAACACTATTTGCGTAAGCCCAAGATGTAGAAAGAGCTCTTACTTCATGAGCCGAAATCTTAAGCACAGACTGCTGAGTAGAAGATAAATTTTCATAAGCTGTACGGATAGTTAATTGAATCCATCTAGCAATAGACCGAAATGTCCTTTCTATTAGGCATCAGAGACAGAAAGAAGCGTTTTCGTCCCTTTCTGATAAACTGAGATCTTTGTTTATAAATACGTAACGCTCTAACAGGACAGAGTAAAGGCCTACGCCCATCTGAAGACGGCAGAGCCTTAATAACAATAGGTTCCGGATATTTATTAGGAGACTGATTCTTAGCTAAAAATCCAACATTAGTAGTGAAGGTGATAGTGTTCCCGACACTACGATAGTGAGAATCGTCCACCGATAGTGCATGAAGCTCACTGACTCTTCTAGCAGAAGAGAAAGCTAAGAGAAAAGCTGTCTTATAAGATAAGAATTTGAAATCTACTGTCCCAAGAGGCTCAAATGGCTTTTCCTTCAGTTTAAGAAGAACCCAAGCTAAATTCCACTTAGGAATTAATCTAAGAGTTCTGGGTCTATTTATCGAGAAGTTTCTAACTAACTTAGATAAAGAGACATTAGATCCAATTTGTAAACTATCGTGGTGTGCATAGGTATCAGATAACATAGACTTATAACCTTTAATAGTAACAGGCTGCAGTTTGATCTCGTCAAACAAGTATACTAGAAAGTTTGCAATGTCTGGTATGGAGGGATCAAAAATATCAACAGAATGATCCCTACACCAATGACGAAAAACCTTCCACTTAGCCGCATAGTTTAGCGAAAAGGAGGTCCTTCTACAGTTAGAAATCGCGTCCACTGCTCGTCCTGTAAAGTGCTTGCCATGCAAGAAGGACCGCACAACGGAAAAACGTGAAGGTTGAGACCTTGCGGGATGAAGTTGACACGGTTTCCCCTGCGAAAGAAGATCCTCCCGTGGAGGAAGCTTTCGCGGTAGGTCCCACAGCAGACACCTGAGTAGATTTATCCACGGTCTCTGTGGAGACAGAGATGCTACCAACAGAATCTTGCATTGAGATTGTTTTATCTTTAGCAATACTTGCTGAATTAACGGCGCTGGAGGATACACATATCCTATCATTCCGTCCCATGAGATCGATAGAGCGTCTACTGCAAATGCTCTTGGATCCGGACATGGTGACACATACGTCTGCAACTGATTGTTGAGATGTGTCGCAAATAAGTCTATCATTGGCCGTTCCCATTGGTAGCAAATCTGATTGAATACCTGTTTGTTGAGAGTCCACTCCGAGGGCAACAAGCGACCCTTCCGTGAAAGGGAGTCTGCTAGTACATTCAGACGACTCGGTATATGACGGACCGAAAGTAGAACTTGATGTCCTAGAGCAAACAGAAGGATTCTTTCCGTTAAATTGAATAACGGAACGGAATGAGTGCCTCCCTGGTTCCGGATATACGCCACTACTGTCGTATTGTCGGACAGGATTTGGACATGAGCTTTCTGAATAATGTCCATCCAATGACGTAACGCAAGCCAAATTGACATCATTTCCTTGATGTTTATGTGCTTGCTTAGAAACTGTGGATCCCAAAGACCCTGGCACCTCGAATCCGTTGGGATCAATGATGCACCCCAACCTGTTTGACTGGCATCCGTCATAATCGTGAAACTCGGATCCGGCAACTGCAGCGGAACTCCCTGAGTCAACCACTGAATGTTTGCCCAAGTCTGAATCTCTTGTTTCACTTGATCTGACAAGAGAACGTCTATGTCGAACGAATGAATCTTCACACTCCAATTCTGAGTCAAGAAAATTTGGAGAGGACGAGTGCGTAACTGCCCCATCGGAATGAGATCCGCAGCGGCTCCACAAAGACCTATCAGTCTCATGAACTCCCTCGCTGTGACTTTGTCTGCATGAAGACAATAGTGAGCGTAACAACTGATTAATTTCGCTCTGGTTAACGGCAGACGAACGAGATTGTTGTGCGCGAAGCTCATTCCCAGATGAGTGAATGACTTGGACGGCACCAGATCCGACTTCTCCTCGTTTATAACAAAACCGAGACGTCGGAGCAATAGAAGCTGATTCTGCACATCGTTCTGAAGCGTTAACTCGTTGCCGTACCTCTGAAGAATGTCGTCCAGGTAGGCCGACGTTACCGCAGACGAATGAGCTCGGAAATATATCATTACCGAGTTCATTACCCGAGTGAAAGCCCAGGGTGCTAGGTTCAATCCGAAGCACATCGCTCGGAATTGATACACCACTCCTAGGACTGCGAAGCGTAGATACTTCCTGAATGTCGGATGTACCATGACATGAAAGTATGCATCTTTGAGATCTATGCTTGTAGCATAATAGTTCACCCGAATACTCGCTCTGACCGATCAAATCGTCTCCATATAGAACTTCGGAGCGACGATCAGCTTGTTTATCCAGCTCAAATCTATAACTGGACGGAACGAGCCGTCTGGTTTCGGAACCAGAAACAGATGGCTGTAGAATCCCGGTGTTTCCTGGCCTACTACGACCTCTACCACGTTCTTCATTAAAAGAGACTGCACCTCCGATAACAGAGCGTCTCTTTTCTGCGGATTTGACGGAAGTTGAGTCAATTTTGGACTTCAAGTTAAAGGAGGCATTCGTTTGAAGGATATTCTTAGACCTTCCGAAATCACCCCTCTCACCCAAGGGTCGTCCGTAATCGACGCCCACTCTTCTGAAAAACTCGACAACCTTCCGCCAACCGGAACACGATAGAGGTTGAAACCATCACCTCCTGGACCTGCGAGGCCTGCGGGAGGAGAAACCACGTCCTCCACGACCCGCACCTCGTCCCGTCGACCTCGGGGCGTCCGACCGGTTGTCCCGGCCCGAAGGACGTCCCGCACGTGAGTCGCTGCCTTGACGGTCTCTTGAATAAGACCAAGAGGATGCACCGGAACCTCTATAGGAACCTCTCTTGGGCGCATTAGTCCCAGAAGTGCCTGTCTTATTCTTTTCTGCCCTATCCGACATTTTGGAAGCGGATTTAAACAGCAGAGAATCCGAAGCTTTCTTAGTAATTTTATCGTAGATTGCAGAAAGCTTGCCGTCGAAGAGAAGCTCTCCGGAGACCGAAGCAACTCTGAGAGAGTTCTTCACCTTACTATCCACGCGTGTGGATGTAGCTAGGGCTGCATCACGTCTAACCAACTCCAGGTTTGCCACTGAAAGGGCGGAGTTATACGTGGAATAAGCTACTGCCCTTGAAAGAAGCCTTAAAGAGGATTGTATATCCTGGAATTCTTTCCCTTGAAGACATAGTGATAACGCCTTAGTAAGGTGGTCTGCGTAAGATAAAGCGTCTAAACTGGCCCTGTTAGACGTAATTGTCGTATCCAACACCGCGGTTGGAATGGACGCAGACGACGGTAATGACAATTCTAAGTCTTCCGCCTCGTCGTCAAGACGCAGAGGAACTCTCGGAACACCCTGTCCTGCCGTATCGAATTTATTCCTTGAATTAATGAAAGGCAGGTTAAGAGCATTGGCGGACAAGAAACCAGCTTTGCCTGTTTTGGAAGCAAGCTTGAAGATAGCGTCGTTCAATAATTCAAATGTTCTTGTGACATTATTGGACTGAGACGGAAACTCAGGGACGATGTCTCTGAACCGCTCGAAGAATTCAGTGTCCAATGACGCTATCAGTCTCTTATCCGGTACCGCAGCAGTCTGGCCCGACGGAACAACTTGAGGAAGGAAGTGCCGGATGAAATCCACGGCAGCTTTATGTTGTTCCGAAAGGGATAGCTCCAAGTCATCAGTATCCCTTTCGCCATCAGGTCGGACCTCACGATGCTCCCGGTCGTCCGCACCCGATGCTTTGGCGGAGTGTACTGACCCAGTGCCGTCGGATAATTCCCGATCCGACACCGATTCTGTCGATTGCTGGGATGCTGCGATAATTTGTGCTATCTGAGCTAGCACGTCTGTCATCGAGGCCTGCGGAGTAACGTTTTTTCGCTGCTTAGCCGCGGGAAGCTCCGCATCAACTGACTCCCGCATACCCTTCCTATGCGAACGTCCGGAGTCTACCGGCCTCGTGTCCCTGGCTACCGGATGGCGTGACGTGGTCGCCGATGAATCCCTAATCGGCGAAGCTGGTAGAATATCTGCGGTCACGTAGCCAAGGTGTGGTCGTGTGCGCTGCTGAGAGGATGAGGAAGCCTGAGCAGTCTCAGCGGACTGCCTATACAACGGAGCGTCCCGAGCGACGGACGTGTGCTCCGCTTGCGACACATAATGTACCACAACATCTGGTCCCAGATGTTGTTGTACGAGAGAGCGGGCCTCTCTCGCTCGCGGCCCGGCCGGACCTGGACGAGCTAGGAACCGGACTAGAAGGCTTCCTCCGATCTCTCCTTTTATCCGCCGTCACTGGGTGTGCACCTTGTATGTTTATAGTGCTCGCATCACCCAACACTTCTTCCTGGACGAACCCGGCTGCCGAACCATTCGGTGAATGGACGCTACACCGGGCGAGCTAGCGGACGACAGCGCCATCGATCCTACTCGGGACCTCTTAGGCAACTGTCATATCTGCATGAGCACTTTTGCCGCTAGCTCTGCATTCAATTGTGACGACGGAAGCGCACTTTTGGAGGATAACATGGAAACATCACCCTGTTCTTGTTCCTCTGAAATAGAAACTGATAGACAAGAGTGACCCTGTGTGGATCTTTCCCTGCTAACAACATACCTTGACACACATTTCCAATGTTTATCATCCCAATATTGACATATCGAACAGGAGTTAGTGCGAGTACACTGACTGCAATTAATACAATGATCATAAAAGTCAGAGGAAGATTACTTCCTATTACAATTTGAACAATATCTTTTCATTGTGAAAAGACAACAAGTCCTAGTACTCGCACAAACCCCTAAAAACAAAATACATAATAACATGATCCATTAACATTGAAAAAACAATTGAAATCAAAAATAATTTTTGAAAAATATTTTTTCAGCGAAGCCCAAGTTTCTGAAAAGTAACGTTGAGCCCCAATGGATCCCAAGGCTAAGTGTGGACAAAAATTTTAAAATAATTTTAAATAATTAATGCAACACTTACGGATAATAATAATGTATCTTATAATGAGATAAACTACTCCAAAGGCAAAAAGCCCCCCTCAAAAGAGACTGTTGCCAATGTAAACAAGAAGTGTATAAACACTAGAAAACATGACTCCAGGCACTGACAATCCTGGCCCAAAATCAGTTATCAAAATACACACTATCTGATGCAAAACAGAGACTTCCAAGGAAGAATCTGCAGAACATCAGATGGTAGATGCAGAACACAACGTCTAAACACCCATGGGTGAAAACGTAAACATGGGGAAAATAACAGAATTCATTCTGTTACCAAGCTAATTCTCCCAAGAAATTTTAGTAGTAATCTTACTCAAATGCCAAAAGCATGGGAGAATAGCAAGGGGGTACTTACAGGACAAGGGAAGAGGAAACACTGAATAAGCAGTGCAACTTCATAGCAAGAATGACAACAACAGGCCCATGCCTCGAAAATAGGCAACTTAACATAACTTCATAAAAAATTTTAAGTTACAGCCCTGAATATTTTCTGTCACTCCTTTTTCCTCTCCTCCTTCTATATCCTCCTTAGAATCACCATTTCTCCAATATTTATGTGTCTGGCATCATTTAAACTGAGATTTACAAGCACAAAGATCAGTGAGATGTTAACTGATGAAGGGCCAAACAAAGAATGATAATTGGCGCCAATTTCGGGACGTCCTTGACACTGCGCATGCGCAGTAAGGGCAAAGTATGGAGGACCTTCAGGACATGATTTCTTTTGGTTTTAGATGTAAATTTGGGGGATTGGGGGGCAAAATTTGTGTTTGGCCCTAGTATTTTAAGAGTTAGCACCAGCTATGTCTGGGTCATTGGTACAGTATAAAAATATACAATTTTTTACAGCAAATTTTATTCATCGAAGCGGTAATGCAAGGAAGTGTTGCAAGTCATGTTTAAGACTGGTTCCCTGCTTCTGAATTTATTTCAACCTTTTCTTCTATTTTTTTCATTAACACTTTGCAAAGTGTGGTTTATTTCCTACTTTGTGTTGTTTGTAAATGCTCTGTTTTTTAAGAATGCACATGTAATAAATACAGAACTGCACAAGCATCTGAATGGGTTAATGTTTAACACAATTGTTGGGTTTGGCCCAGAATATCACGAGTGGCGAAGCCTCCAGTGGTATTCTTGCACCCAACCAAACTCGTGCGATAAACATTAACCCATTGAAATGCCTGTGCGGTTCTGTCTATTGACAATATTGCTTAATTACAGATACAGTGATTTTAAATCAAGTCTTGTTTGCCTTTTATTGAACACTTGGCCCTTTGAACCTTGTGGTATTTTCCATGTCAGTTCAATGGCAGCAACTGGAAAAGTCTATATTCATTATTTGGTGATAGCCTTAGTGCTACATGTTGAAAATATTGATTGCTCTACCCAACATATTCACTTAGCAGCCATTATACTTAAATGAAAATATGACATATCATGTTCCAGGGCCGGAAAAGCGATCTCTCAGGTGTACCCTACAGCGTTGTATAAGCAGCCAAGTTCACTAGAAATTACTGCCAAGCCATCAGATTTACAGGGTGTAATATGCTAAACTTTTCAGGCTATTTGAGTATACTGTTAGAGTTCTGGATTATTTTTCATTATCAAAATTTTTTAAAATGTTTTTGCCTTGTTACAATTTATCGGAGAGTACATTCTCCCATGAGTTGTAACAAGGCAATTCCCTATTGACAAAATAATTATACTTCGAAGATAATATGAAGCACGTCCACAGAAAACGAAGCAGTAAATCTTCAAATTAATTTTAAATGAATAACTACTGTATATACAGTGGAACTCTGATAATTGAATAGCCACTTTGCCAATAAAAATTATTCAATTAACAGGAGTATTCAATTAACAGGGATTGTGTCACTTTCCTGTATTCCAGAGATAAACTTGGCATTTATTCTATTATATCTTGCTTGACAGAGATCCATGAGCTCTTTCAAACAAGATATAATAGATTAAATGCCTGTATTGGATGTACTGAGGCCAAATAGGCCTATGATCAAAGGGAAACTGGGGAGAGTCAGGGTAATTTCTCGACAGGTTACAAGATTTTTTATTCAATTAATAGGAGTTTACTCTATAACCTGTATTCCTTTAACAGGTCAAATTTGTACTGGAGGTATGGCAAATGGTTTTGCGTTTGGAAATTATATTCAGTTTACAGGGTTATCCAGTTAAGAGATATCCAATTAAGTGGCCTCCACTGTACTTTTACACAACTCCAGATGACTTACCAGTGTTTCTACATCATTCTTGGCTGCCTGAGCAAGAAGGCAATATGATATAAAAACATTATCCAGACAAATGCAGCATACCACTGTGGTTCTCAAGCAAGAATACACTGGCGTACCATTTCCAAATCTATATAGAAGCAGCAGTTTGTGGCTGTATGGGACCCAAGGGTTAAGTTGAGATAACTGCACTTGAGAATAAAGCCCAAATATGGGCTGCCAATGCTTTATCAATTAATCAGAATTTACTGTTTTATCACATAGCAGTACAATAATCTTTCTATACAGTTCAGAAGCTAAATCTTACCTTCTGCAGATGAGCATGGAATATCAGACATAATCTGCTGGGCCAATTTCTCACTAGGACTAATCTCCTCTGAGGGTTTTTGTTTTGGTATGATCTCCTGTTTAGGTGTTGATTTGGAGGAGGAGGAGAGAGACTGTGAGTCTCGAGAATTGGACTGAGACGTCATAATCTCGACTACTGTAGAGGACTGAGAGCTATTCAAGGTATCATCGTCCGTCTGAAAAGATGATCTTTGAACTGAAGAATTGTAAACTCCATCCTCTGTTACGGCATCTCTCCACATCTTTCTAACCTCTCTTTCTCTTTTTAGTGGGCTGTGTTGCAATTTATCTCGAGTCATGAAAGCATCCTCATCTGCAAAAAAGATATCATTCTATATTAGGGCTTAAAAAAATGTTTTGGGGAGATTGTTAACCTATCAAGCTTCAATATTTTCAAATAGTTGTTCTTCCAAAAATGTTTGTCACCTGGGTAAAATCATGCACATGCCATGAAGACATCAAAAAACATTTAATCAGTTGTCAAAATAAATGATGAAATTGTGGTAAACTATCTTCGACTGCAGAAAAATGTTTAACTTTTTGTCACAATAATTACAGTTATAGATACAAATCTTGGACAAGAAACTCATACTGAATACTCAAAATATTGTATTTTCCGTTCATTTTTTTTTCTTCAGTTGAGAAATAATTTTTGTTTTAATTTTATGATATTTGTCAATATATTACTGACAAAAATTATAAATTCAAAGTAATTTGTATATTTTTTATACTTACCAACGGCCCAGACTAGCTGGTGCTAACTCAAAATTAATCCAGGGCCAAACACAAATTTTGCCCTCCAATCCCCAAAATTTACATGCAAAACCAAAAATTCAATGTCTTATCTGGTCCTCCATACTTTTGCGATCTGTGCTTGCGCAGTATCCAGGAAGACACCAAAATTGGCGCCAACCATCATTCTTTCTATAATGCCTGTTAAATGTTGAAAACAGCGGAAAGGTATGAGTGCCCACTCATGGGAGGGCCATACCCGTCTGGGCTATTGGTAAGTATAAAAAATATACAAATTACTTTGAATTTATAATATTTTTGTACAACAACCAATGGCCCAGACTATCTGAATTGTAAAAAAGCTGGAGGTCCTAGGACATAAAGGAAAATCCAATTACTCAATCACTTCATAAAGGATATCTCCTACAGGAGAATAGGAGAGCAAGGAATTATATATGACTTTCTCCTTTACTAGAAACGAGAAAGACATAACACCAACAATGTAAGTGAGTATTACATAACATATAATTCTCCATTTAATGCCAGCATAACCCATTATGCTAATTCGGAAAAAGGAAGACAAAATATAGACAGTCCAGAGAATGAGACTCTTTATACTCATTTAAAAGTGTCTGAGGATTGTATATTAACGCCCGTTTGACACGTGACATATACAAATGCTTCACAGTGAACTACACTTTAAAAGTAATACATAAATGAGACATATTATTTGCTTCACACCGAGCTACACATTAAAACCATTCCAGCACCGACTCAGGACTACTGACACCGGAGGAGGTCTTCCCTTTCTTTTCACTATAAAGCCAGATGATCATAAGGGAAAAAAACGTCCCCCCCCCCCCTCCCCACCTTGCCCTTGTTCTTCAGAACGAAGAGGGCAGCGGAACAGCGTCACTGCTTGAACGGGCGGCTTAAATAACTGTAGATGTAATCTTTAACGGACGACATTCTCAGCAACAGAAAGAGGACCAAAACATCTAAGGTCACCGGAGATGGACTCTGAATTTCTTAGGTAAAACTTGATAAATGTAGAGGGCTGTGTCCAGTACGCAGCCTTCATGAGATCAGTAATGGCTATACTGTTAGAATAAGCCAAGGAAGTGGACAACGCTCTAACTTCATGCGCTGATATCTTGTTTACAGAACGCTGATCCGAAGATAGATTTTCATAGGCAATGCGTATTGCCAACTGAATCCATCTAGCAATTGAATGAACAGAAATATCCTTTCTGTTAGGAATTAATGAAAGAAAGAAACATTTCCTTCCTTATCTTATAAAATCTGATCGACGTTTATATGTGCGGATAGCCCTGACTGGACACAGCGAAGATCTACGGTTGTCGCAGATGGCAGAGCCTTTATGGTAATAGGTTCAGGCCATTTATCTGGAGCCTGATTCTTAGCCAAAAATCCCACTTCCGTAGTTAGAGTAATGGTATTACTCACACTACGATAGTGAGATTCGTCAACAGATAAAGCATGAAGTTCACTAACTCTTCTAGCAGATGCAAAGGCTAAGGAAAATGCCATTTTATAGGTCAAGAAATTGAAATCTACAACATCCAACGGCTCAAACGGAGCTTCTTTATGCTTCAACAGAACTCAAGCCAAATTCCACTTAGGAATTAATCTGAGGGTTCCATGTCTATTAATAGAGAAATTTCTAACCAGTTTGGACAATGAAGCATTAGATCCAATTGCCAAGTTATCATGATGAACGTAAGTGTCTGATAACACAGACCTATAGCCCTTAATAGTGACGGGCTGCAGTTTGAGTTCGTCAAACAAGTAGACCAAAAAGTTGGCAATATCCTTTATGGACGGATCATAGATGTCTAATGACTGATCCTTACACCAACGGAAGAAAACCTTCCACTTCGCTGCATAAATCAACGAAGAGGAGGAACTCCTGCAGTTAGAAATTGCATCCACTGCTCGTCCTGTAAACTGTTTGCCGTGCAAGAAGGACCACACAACGGAAATATGTGAAGGTTGAGACCTTCCGGGTTGTGATGCAGTGTGCGTGACTTCCCGATAAAGAAGGTCCGCGGAAGCTTCCGGGGAATGTCCCGTAACAGACACCTGAGAAGATTGATCCACAGTTTATGTGATGACAGAGGTGCTACTAGAAGAATTTTGCAACAAGACTGTTTGATCTTTAACAGAATCTGCTGATTCAACGGAGTTGGAGGATACGCATATCCTATCATTCCGTCCCATGAGATTGACAGAGCGTCTACTGGGTATGCTCGATGGTCTGGACATGGCGACACGAACGTCGGTAACTGATTGTTCAGGTGTATCGCTAACAGATTTATCATGGGTTGATCCCACTGATAGCAAATCTGTCTGAATACTCGCTTGTTGAGTGTCCACTCCAATGGCAACAGGCAACCTTTCCAAGATAGTGAGTCTGCTAATATGTTGAGACGACCCAGTATTTTTGACGGACAGAAAGCTGAACATGATGATTCACGCCATATAGAAGAATCTTCTCTTTTAGATCGCAAAACGGAATCGAATGAGTGCCACCCTGGTTCCTGATATACGCTGCGACTGTTGAGTTGTCCGACAAAATCTGAACATGAACGTCCACTAGAATGTGAATCCAATGTTGTAGCGCTAACCATATTGACATCATCCTGATGTTTATGTGCTTCTCTAGGAACCAAGGGTCACAAAGACCCTGACACTTCAAGTCTGCGGGGCTCAGGGTCGTGCCCCAACCCATTTGACTCGCATCTGTCATAATCGTGAAAGTCGGATCCGGCAGTTGCAGCGGAACTCCTTGAGTTAACCACTGAATATCTGCCCATTCGAGTGAGTGCCCAGGGAGCCAGGTTCAGACCGAAGCACACTGCTTGGAACTGATACACTTTCCCTTGTACGGCGAACCGTAGGTACTTTCTGAATGCCGGATGTACCATGACCTGAAAGTACGAATCCTTTAGATCTATGCTTGCCGCATATTCGTTCCCTCGAATGCTCGCCTTTACCGACCGAATGGTCTCCATATAGAACTTTGGAGCCACAATAAGCTTGTTTATCCAGCTCAAGTCTATTACCGGTCAGAACGAGTCGTCTGGCTTCGGTGCGAGGAACAGGTGACTGTAAAAACCTTGAGAATTTTGATTCTCGACGACCTCTATTGCTTCCTTTGATAAGAGAGCCTGTACCTCCGCTAGGAGAGACTCTCTTTTGCAAGGATTTGATGGAAGATTTTCCAACGTGGACATCTTGTTAGCGGTGTTTTTTCTCGGAATGTTAGCCATAGGCCGTCCAAGACTACACTTCTCACCCACTGATCTACCGTAATTGTTATCCAGTTTTTTGCGAAGCTTGATAACCTTCCGCCAAAATGGCAAGCAATAGAGGTCCTGACCATCACCTGTATGACCTGCGAGGCTTACGGGAGGAGAAACTACGTCCTCCCCACGAAGAACCTCATCCGGTTGGCTTATGGGTGTCTGACCAGTAGTCTCGATCAGACCTAGGCCCCTTTACCGAGTCGCTGTACTGACGACCTCTGGAGTAATTATAGGAGGGTTTCCTATACCCTAGTGAGGAGTCCCTTTTTGACGTATTCTGGCTGGGACATCCTCCTTTACTCTTTTCTGCTCAAGCGGGTCGATTTGACGCCGACTTTAGATGCAGAGAATTAGATGCTTTCTTAGTAGCCTGATCAAAGACCAATGAAAGCTTGCCGTCAAATATAGTATGTCCAGAAACCGGAGCGACTCAGAGTTTTTCACCTTGTCATCTATCGAAGATGACGTCACAAGGGCACCATCACGTCTGATTAACTCCATATTAGCCACTGTTAGGGCGGAGTTATACATGGTATACGTAATTGCCCTGGAAAGAACTCTTAGAGAGGTACGAACGTCCTCACATTCCTTTCCGTTGAGACGCTGCACCATAACTCTTGTAAGGTGATCTGCGTATGACATAGCATCCAAATTTGCTCTATTAGAAGAAATTGCCGTCTCAATTGTGTCTGAGCAAATTGTTAATGAACCAGGCAAGGATACCTCTAGATCCTCGGCCTGCTCATCCAAACGCAGACGAACTCTCTGAACATCTTC
Source organism: Pictodentalium vernedei (assembly GCA_031216915.1). NCBI lineage: Eukaryota > Metazoa > Mollusca > Scaphopoda > Dentaliida > Dentaliidae > Pictodentalium > Pictodentalium vernedei. The sequence goes on from CM062293.1 coordinate 232,816,801, forward strand.
CCCAACTGTTTTAAATGAACATGGTCCAAGAAACGGTAAATTTAAGAAAGATGATGTCAAGAAACCACCTTTTTTCTTCCCACTGGAGAGATTAAATACGGCGTCGTCTAAATGGCCGAAGGCCTGCGACACCTGCCTAGACTGAACCGGAAAAGAAAGGACCTCCTCCTTCGTCCAGATAAAGTCGGCGTCCAACGACGCCAGTGGTTTCTTTCTAGTCGTCGCAGCATTCTGATTCGCTGGAACAAATTCAGGGTAGTTTTGATGGATTAAATCCATCGAAACCATGTGTTGTTCCGAAAGGGAAGGGTAATCTTCCAAATCCCCTTTCACCATCCGAGAGAATCAGTTGTGAATCTCGGTCCCTTGCATCTGAATGAACAGATGACTGGACCGACCCACCACCGTCCAACAGCTCAGGTTCTGAGACTGTAGTAGGCTGCTCTTACCCTTGCTGGGATGCTGTGATCAGCTGCGCAATCTGCGACAGCAAGTCCGTTGTGGAAGATTGAGGAGCAGAGGTCTTCTGTTTTTTCGCTGCTTGCTGCTCCTGGGACGGTGTGTCAGAGATGGCTCTTTTCTCCGAACATCCCGATGAACGAGGCCTCGTCTCCCTAGCTACCGGAATGGTTCAACTTTGCAGACGACGAGTGGTCCCTTCTTGGCGATGCAGGCTGGATATCCGAAGTTGGGTAGCTAGGGTACGGTCTACCGTCATGTGTGCTTTGTATATGATGTGGAAGAAGCCGTAACTATAGCCAAGGCCACCTGCGATCTATATGGAGCGTCGAAAATTTTTTGACAAAAGCCCAAGTTCCCAAAGGGAACAAGATGAGCCCAAAGGTATCCCGATAGAGCCTAAGTGGGGACAAAATTCCAAAAATAATTGCTACACTACCGGAATAACATAATATGTATCTTACAACAATCCTACCGTAAAAGAAATAGGAAACTACATGTATTTATAAGACGTTGCTAATGTAAACAATGTCACAAGAAAAACCGTAAAAAAAGACCCCAGGCACTATCCGATGTCAAGCAAGATCTTCAGATGAAGAAAAAATGATACATCAGATACAAGATGCATGACCCAAATGCCTAAACACCCCTAGGGTGAGGACGTAACCATGGGGATATACAGAAAAAACATTCTGTATAAGACGTCAAACTCCCAAGAAATTTATAAAACAAGCCAAGACCAATACCGGGTCTGGACCTGCGTCGCTGCATGCAATTGATTACAGAGATGAACAGACTTCAAAGTATCGGCAAACAGGAAGTGGCTGTCCGGCAGATCTGAAAATTAGATACACGATACAACTCATCATTATGAAGCAGCAGACCAAATATACAATCATTCCCTTTCATAGAAGCCAAGAAAACTTTGATGCAAGAAGTGTTTCGGACGGACTGACGGACGGAGTCGAGTGGTTACTAGACCTGCTCTGCCGCTGGGGATGCAGGTAAAAATTTCAATAAAATAAGCCAAAAAGCTTGGGAGTTTAACAGAAGGGCTTCAAGGAACGATAGGGAAGGAACACTTAACAAACAGTGGATAAATCATTAGCAAGAATGATGATATCAGGCCCATGTCCCGAAATTGGGAAACATGAAATAATTTTGATAAAAGTTAAAAAATTTATAGTAATTTATATATTTTTTATACTTACAAATGACCCAGACTTAGCTGGTGCTAACTCTAAAATAATTAGGGCCAAACGCAAATTTTACACCCCAATCACCAAAATTTGCATCTAAAACCGAAAATTACATGTCCTATATGGTCCTCCATACTTTTACTCCACTGCGCATGCGCGGTGTCAAGGAGGTCTCGAAATTGGCGCCAAAAATCATTCTTACAACCAGTGTCTGGTAAGCGTTATGTACTCAGCGGGGAGGTATGAGTTCCCAACTCATGGGAGGGCCATCCCCGTCTGGGTCATTGTTAAGTATAAAATATATATAAATTACTATAAATTTTTTAACATTTTTATACTGTACCAATGACCCAGACTTAGCCGAATAGTAAAAAGGTTGGAGGGCCAAGGACATAAAGGAAAATCCAATACACTCAATTACATATAACATAACTATCCCCTCAAGGAGAAAAGGAGAGATAGGCTTTACATGTATCTTTCTTATTTGTATCAAAAAGACACAACACCCTTCTGTAATTGAGCACAATAACATCAATGATCTCTATTAACATTCAGTATAACCCTTTATACTAATATTTTTTAAAGGAAAGCCAATAAATAAGGGACTCCAGAGAAATGAGACTATATACTCATTTAAAAGTGTCCGAGGATTGTATATTAACGTCCGATTAACACGTGACATATACAAATGCTTCACACTGAGCAACACTTAAAAAATATTACATAGATGAGTAAACATTAGCTTTACACTTAAAACCATCCCGGTACCGACTCGGAATTACTGACTCCAAGGGAGGTATTCCCTTGCTTTATACTATAAAGCAGGTGACCTAAGGGAACACCCCCCCCCCCCACCCTTTCCCTTGCCCTGGATCAAATACTCCATAGCAAAGAGGGCAGCAGGACAGAGTCACTGCCGGAACCAAAAGCCTACACACATATAGTTGCCACTGTTTAGTAGACGACATTCTGAGTGAAAAATAACGGACCTAAACAATGCAGATCTGCAGAAATGGACTCAATATTTCTCAGATACAAATATGTGAAAATGGAGGGCTAAGACCAATATGCAGCCCTCATTAGATCTGTAATAGCAACATTATTAGCGAAAGCCCATGATGTAGAAAGAACTGATAGTAAATTGAATCCATCTGACCACAGAATGGACCGAAATGTGGAGGAAGCTTCCACGGCATGCCCCACAACAGACACCTGAGAAAATTAATCCACGGTTTTTGTGGAGCTAGAGATGCTACCAACAGAATTTGCATTGAGATAATTTAACTTGAGAAATATCTGCTGAATCAACGGCGCTGGAAGATACGTACATCCTAATATTCCGTTTCATGAGATCGATAGAGCGTCTACTGCAAACGCTCGAAGATCTGGACATTGTGACATATACGTCTGCAACTGATTGTTGAGATGCGTCGCGAATAAGTTGATCATTGGCCGCTCTCCTTGGTAGCAAATCTGATTGAATACTCGTTTGTTGAAAGTCCATTCTGGCGGCAACAAGCGGCACCTCCGTGAAGGGAGTCTGCTAATTCAGACGACCCGGAATATGACAGACCGATAGGAGAACTTGAAGTTCTAGTACAAACAGAAAGATTCATTCCGTTAACATGAATAACAAAATGGAATGAGTGCCTCCCTAATTCCGAAAGTACGCTAATACCGTCGAATTTTCGGACAGAATTAACACGTGAGCATTCTGAATAACGTTCATCCAATAACATAGTGCAAGCCAAAATGACATCATTCTTGATGTTTATGTGCTTGATTAGGAACTACGGATCCCAAAGACCCTGGCACTTCAATCTGTTGGGCTCAATGATACAACCCAACCTGTTTGACTGGTATCCGTCAAAAGTGTAAAACTCGGATTCGGCAATTGCAGTGGAACTCCCGGAGTTAACCACGGAAAACCTGCCCAAGTCTGAATCTCTTATTCCCTTGATTTGACAAGAAGATGTCCGTATCGAGCGAAAGAATCTTCACTCTCCAATTCTGGATCCGAAGAAATTTGGAGAGGACAAGTGCGTAACCGCCCCATTGGAATAAAATCGTGGCAGCTTCGCACAAACATATCAGACTCATGAGATCTCTCGCTGAGACCTTGTCTGAGCAAAGACAATAGCGAGCATAACAACTGATTAATTTCGCTCTGGTTAACGGCAGACGAACGAGTATGTTGTGCGTCTTGAAGCTCATCCCCCGGTGGGTGAATGACTTGGACGATACCAGATCCGACTTCTCCTTGTTTACTTATGAAACCGAGATGTCGGAGCAATAGAAACAGATTCTGCACATCGTTCTGAAGCGTTAACTCATTGCCGTACCTCTGAAGAATGTTGTCCAGGTAGGCCAACATTATCGCAGACGAATGAGCTCGGAAATGAGTCATTACCGAGTTCGTTATTCGAGTGAAAGCCCAGGGGGCTAGATTCAGACCGAAGCATATTGCTCGAGGCTGATACATGACTCCCATGTTGAAGAAGCGAAGATACTTTCTGAACGCCTGATGTTCCATGACGTGAAAGTACGTATCTTGAGATCTATGCATGTAGCATAGGCGTACACCCGAGTACTCGCTGACCGATCGGATGGACTCCATATAGGAACTTGGAGCCACGATCAGCTTGTTTATCCAGCTCAGATTTATGAGTGGACGGAATGAGCCGTCTGGTTTTGGAACCAGAAAAGGATGGTTGTAGAAACCTGGAAATTCCTGGACTTCTGATGGAAGCTAGCCTCTTTCCTGCGGACTTGACGGAAGCTGAGTCCATCTTGGACTTCGAGATAACGGAGGTTTTCGTTTGAAGGACAATTAGTCCTACTGAAATCACCCCTTGAAACCAAGGAATGTCCGTAATCTATTCCCAACTGATTGAGAAACTCGACAGTCTTCCGCTCACTGGTACACGATAGAGATTAATACCATTACCTCCTCGTCCTGCAAGGCTTGCGGAAGGAGAAACCATGTCCTCCATGGCATGCACCTCGCCCCGTCGACCTAGGGGCATCTGACCAGATGTCTCGGCCAGTATTACGGCCCCTACCTGAGTCGCTACCCTGACGGTCTCTAGAGTAAGACCTAGAGGATGCATAGGAACCTCTATAGGAATTCTCTTGGACGTATTCTCCCCAGAAGTGCCAGTCCTACTTTTCTCTGCTGAATCCGACTATATGGCAGCGGATTTAAATAGCAGAGAGTCTGAAGCTTTCTTAGTTATCTGATCATAGATTGCGGAAAGCTTGCCGTCGAAGAGAAACTCTCCGGAGACCGGAGCGACTCTGAGAGAGTTTTTCACCTTACTATCCACACGTGTGGATGTTACCAGGGCCAGGTCACGTCTAATCAACTCCATATCGCCACTAAAAGGGCGGAGTTCTACATGAGGCCCTTGAAAGAATTCTTAAGGAGGATGTACATCCTGGAATTCTTTTCCTTTGAGACGTAATGATAATGCTTTGGTAAGGTGATCTGCTTACGATAATGTGTCTAAGCTAACCCTGCTAGACGATATTGTCGTTTCCAACATCGTGGTTGGCATTGACAACGGTATAGACAATACTAGGTCTTGGCCTGGTCGTCTAGACACAGAGAAACTCTCGGAATGCTCTGTCCTGCCGATTCAAATTATTCCTTGAATAGATGAAAGGCAGATGTAGAGCATTTGCCGGTAAGAAACCTGACCTGCCCGATTAGGTAGCAAGTTATATATATAGCGTCATTCAACAGTTCAAATGTCCGTGAGACATTTCTGGACTATGTCGGAATCTGAGGGATGATGTCCCTAAACCGATAAGAATTCTGAGTCCAGTGGCGCTATCAGTCTCTTATCCGGCAACGCAGCAATTTTGGTCTGGAGGATCAACGTCAGAAGATTATGCCGGATGCACTCTACGGCAAATATGCTGTTCCGAAAGGGAAAATACAACTCCTCCGTATCCCTTTCGTCATCCTGTCAGACCACTTGTAATTCATGGTCGTCCGTGCCTGAACCTGCAGCGGAACATACCAAACCAGCTGCCTCGAATAATTCGTGATCCGACAAAGTTACTGCAGGATGCTGGGATGCTGCGATAATTTGTGCTATCTGTGATAGCACGTTCATAACGGAGGCCTGTGGAGCTGCGGTCTTACAGGATTTAGCCACTAGTCGGCGATTTTGTTTGAATATGACAGGTCACGTAGCCAAGGTGCAGTCGCGTGTGCAGTCGTGAGGAAGAGGAAACCATAAGAGCAGTCTCTCCGGACTGTCTATATAACGGAGCTTTCCAAGAGGTGGACGTATACTCCGACTGAGAAACATTTTGTACCACAACATCTGGGCCCAGATGTTGTAGTACGAGAGAGGGACCTCTCTTGCTCGCAGCCCGGATGGACCTGGACGAGCTAGGAACCGGACTGATAGGCTTCCTCCGTACCGTCCTGGTATCCGTCGTCACTGGGTGTGCACATTGTATTTTATAGTGCTCGCATCACCCAAATGTCCTTCCTGGACCGCAACGGACGAACTTGGGTGCTGAGCCATTCGGTGAATGGTCGCAACACAGGGCGAGCTAGCAGACGCCAAAGCCATCGATCCTACTAGGGAACTCCAGGCAATTGACGCATCTACATGAGTACTTTGGCGCTAACTCTTCATTTGATTGTGACGACGGAAGCACACTTAACGAAGACATCACAGTAACAACACCATGTTCATGTTACTCTATGAGACCTGTGGAGCCGCGGTCCTATGTAAATTATCCGCTGGAAGATCCAGGGACGTTCATTCCTGCATTTATATAATATGCGGACGTCCCAACTGGAAAGGTCTCGTATCCTTGGCTAGCAGATGGAGTGACCTGGTTGATGTGTATTCCTTGGTCGGCGAAGCAGGAGCACCAGGGACGTTCAATCCTGCATTTATACAATATGCGAACGTCCCTGGAAATCTGTGGTCACATAGCCAAGGTGCGGTCGTGTGTGTTGACGAGGATGAGGAAGCCAATATAAGTCGCGTCGAACTGTCACGCGACAGAGCGTCCTGAGCAGGAGGGGTGGACGTAAGCTCCGACTAAGCAAACATACAACAACATCGCGGCGCAGATGTTGATGCAAGAGAGAGGGGGCCTCTCTCGCTCGCGGTCCGGGTGAACCTGGACAAGCTAGCTACCAGACTGACAGGCTTCCTCCGTACTATCCTCGGATCCGTCGTTGCTGGGTGTGCACATCTGATGTTTTATAGTGCTTGCATCCCCCAATCTGCTTCCCTGGACTGCGATTGATGAACCTGGGTGCTGAGCCATTCGGGGAATGGTTGCGACACCGGGCGGACTAGTGGGCGACAATGCCTTCGATCGAACCAGCGAACTCCCAGCAATTGTCGTAATACCTTGAGCACTTCCCGCTAGCCCTAATATTGCAATGACAGAGACACACTTGTTGAAGACATCATGTAAACATCACTCTGAATTCTGAAAAAGAAAATGATAATATAGAGTGACCCTGCGGAGAGAGGACCGTAATGGACCCCTCACCGCTAACAAAATACCATGACTCACGTCTCCAATGTTGACATACCAATCAACACACACAGAGCAAGAATTAGTGCGAATACAATGACTATGAGAAACACAATGAAAATTAGAGGAAGATATCCTCGCATTACAATTTGAACAATATTTTTTCAACATGAAAAAATATACACAGTCATATTTCTTGCACTAACCCTTGAAACAAATATACATAATATATTATAATTCATTATAACATTTCAAACAAAAATAATTTCAAAAAAAAAAAAAATTTTGAAAAATTTTTCAGAAGAGCCCAAGTTCCCAATGGGAACAATGAGCCCAAATGGATCTCCAAAAAGCCTAAGTGTGGACAAAAATTTTAAAATCATTTCAAAAATTAATGTAACACTTACGGACAATATTAATGTATCTAGCTATGAACTGAACTAAGCAGAAGAAAAGTAATCACTATAAGTAAACGTTGTCAACATAAACAAAAAGTGTAAACAAACCGGAAACATGACTCCAGGCACTGGTAAACACGGCCCGAAATCAGTTACCAATTTAAACACTATCTGATGCAAAACAGAGACTTCCAGAGAAGAAACTGCAGAACATCAGATGGTAGATGCAAACCAAAATGCCTAAAAACCCAAGGGTGAGGGTGTAAACATGGGGAAAAAACAGAAAATAATTCTGTTTCCCTGCCAAAACTCCCAAGAAATTTTAGTAATAAAAATTACAAAAAATAAGCCAAAAGCATGGGAGAATAGCTAGGGGGGAATAAAGGAAAGGGAGAGAGGAAACACTGATTAAACAATGGAACATTCATAGCAAGAATGACCATAACAGGGTCATGCCTCGAAAATAGGTAACATGAAATAATTTCGTAAAATAATAATAAGTTATAGCCCTGAACATTTCTTTCCTCTGTTTTTTCCTCTCCTCCTTCTATTTCCTCCTTATATCCACCAATTCTCTCATAATTATGTGTCTGGCATCATTAAAACTGAGATTTACAAGCACAAATAAAAGTGAAGTGTAACTGTTTTGAGGGCCAAACAAAGAATGATTTTTGGCGCCAATTTCGAGACCTCCTTGACACTACGCAGTGGAGTAAAAGTATGGAGGACCATATAGGACATGTAATTTTTGGTTTTAGATGCAAATTTGGGGGATTGGGGGGTAAAATTTGCGTTTGGCCCTAATTATTTTAGAGTTAGCACCAGCTAAGTCTGGGTCATTGGTAAGTATAAAAATATTATAAAGTTACAGCCCTGAACGTTTCCAACTACCGTTGTTCACTTCTATCATCCAATTATGTCCTATCCACCAATTCTACCATTGATTTGTGTCTGGCATCTTCAAAACTGAGATTTAAAAGCACAGATTGTTTCATTGTTACTGACTGGAGGGCCAAAGAAAGAAAGAATGATGGTTGGCGCCAATTTCAGTGTCTTCCTGGATACTGCGCATGCGCAGATCGCAAAAGTATGGAGGACCAGATGCGAACTTTTGGGATTGGGGGGCAAAATTTGTGTTTGACCCTGGATTAATTTTGAGTTAGCACCAGCTAGTCTGGGCCATTGGTTGTTGTATAAAAATATGAGATGTCACAATCTCTAGAGTGGAACAGTGAATGGTCTCAAGAGGAGTCCTTCAGAACCAAATCAGTCAGAGTAATGATCCTAGAAAACGATAAATTTAAAGTAATTTGTATTTTTTTATACTTACCAATGGCCCAGACTTAGCTGGTACAAACTCATTAATTTCCAGGGCCAAACACAAATTTTGAAACCCCCAATTCCCAAAATTTGCATACAAAACCAAAAATGAAAAATCCTAACTGGTCCTCCATATTTTTGCTTTCTGCACATGCTCAGTAACCAGGGAGGTAATGCAATTGGTGCCAACATCATTCTTCCTAGTTATGCCTGCTAAATGTTATGTATATATATCAGAGAGGAGGTATGAGTCCCCACTCATGGGAGGGCCATCCCCGTCTGGGCAATTGGTAAGTATAAACAAGCCAAGACCAATACCGGGTCTAGACCTGCGTCGCTGCATGCAACTGAATCGGCAAACAGGAAGTGGCTGTATGGCAGATCTGAAAATTGCATACACGATACAACTGATCATTATCAGGCTCCAGATGAAATATAAAATCAATCCCTTGCATAGAAGCCGAGAAAAGTTTGACAAAAAATTTCAATGTTCAGTGGGTACAGTAAAATTTCAAAGTATCGGCAAACAGGAAGTGGCTGCACGGCAGATCTGAAAATTGCTTACACGATACAACTCATCATTATGAAGCAGCAGAGCCAAATATAAAATCAATCCCTTGCATAGAAGCTGAGAAAACCTTGACGGAAAATTTCAATGTTCAGTGGGTACAGTAAAATTTCAAAGTAATGGCAAACAGGAAGTGGCTGCACGGCAGATCTGAAAATTGCTTACACGATACAACTCATCATTATGAAGCAGCAGACCAAATATAAAATCATTCCCTTTAATAGAAGCCAAGAAAACTTTGATGGAAAAAGTGTTTCGGACGGACTGACAGACGGGCTGACTGACAGACTGACGGACAGAGTCGAGCAGTTACTAGACCTGCTCTGCCACTGGCGACGCAGGTAAAAATATACAAATTACTTTAAATTTATCATATTTTTATACTAAAATCAATAGCCCAGACTAAGCTGAATCATAAAAAAAGGCTGGAGGGCCTAGGAGTTAGATGACTGTAATATCTCTATTACTCCACAATAAACAATAGTTCCTACAGGAGAATAGGAGAAGACATAGGAATTGCATATGTCTTTTTCCCCAATAAAAAAGAGAATGACGTAACACCAATCATATTGGAGTAATACACAATAATTTCTACTTTAAATACCAGCATAACCTGTTATGCTAATTCGGTGAAGGAAACTAATTTTTAGGAAGTCCAGAGAATGAGACGCCTTATATTCATTTATAAGTGTCTGAGGATTGTATATTAATGCTCGTATGATACGTGACATATACAAATGCTTCACACTGAGCTACACTTTAAAAGCAATACATGAATGAGACATAATTGTTGCTTCACACCGAGCTACACATTAAAACCACCCAGCACCGATGCTGGACACCGACACTGGAGGAGGTATTCCCATGCTTTTCACTATAAAGCCAGATGATAAAAAAGAGAAAAACCACCCCCCTCCCCTCCCCACACTCTTCCCCTTGTTCGGAAGCTAAATTCTTCAGAACGAAGAGGGCGGTGGAATGGTGTCAGTGCTCGAGCAGACTGCCTAAGACATCACTGAGATTACTAATGGACAACATTCTGTGCGACAGAAAGAGGACCCAAGGATCTAAGGTCACTGGAGATAGACTCTAAATTTCTAAGGTAGAATTTAGTAAATGAAGACAGTTGCATCCAGGAGGCTGCCTTCATTAAATCAGTAATATCAATACTATTTGAATAAACCCAAGAAGAAGACAGTGCCCTAACCTCATATGCTGAAATCTTATTGACAGAACGTTGATCCGCAGATAGATTCTAGTACGCAATTTTTACTGCCAATTGAATCCATCTAGCGACTGAATGAACAGCAATATCTTTTTTGTTAGGAATAAATGAAAGGAAAAAATGTTTTCTTCCTTTTCTAGTGAAGCAAGATCGACGTTTATAAATGCGCATCGCTCTGACTGGACACGACAGCGGTCTACGGTTGTCCGAGGATGGTAAGGCCTTTATGACAATAGGCTCTGGCCTATCCGGAATCTGATTCTTAGCCAAGAACCCCACTTCCGTAGTAAGAGTAATAGTATTACCCACATTACGGTAATGGGAATCTTCAACAGATAATGCATGGAGTTCACTAACTCTTCTGGCAGAAGCAAAGGTTAAGAGAAATGCGTTTTAAATGTTAGGAATTTGAATTCAACATCCTCTAATGGCTCAAAAGGAGCTTCTTGAAGCTTCAAAAGAACCCAAGCTAAATTCCATTTAGGAATTAATCTGAGACTTCTAGGTCTATTGATAGAGAAATTTCTAACCAGCTTGGTTAAAGAAGGATCTAATCCAATATTCAAGTTTTCATGATGAGAATGTGTGTCTGATAACACAGACCTATATGCCTTAATCGTAACAGGCTGCAGTTTGAGCATGTCAAACAGGTAGACCAGAAAATTGGTAATTTGAGGAACAGATGGATTATAGATATCCACCGACTGGTCAGTACACCAACGAAAGAAAACTCTCAACTTCGCTGCGTAATTCAGTGAAGAGGAGGTCCTCCTACAGTTAGAAATTGCGTCCACTGCTCGTCCTGTAAACAGTATTCCGTGCAAGAAGGACCGCACAACGGAAATAAGTGGAGGTTGAGACCTTCCGGGTTGCGATGCAGTGTGTGGGACTTCCCCTTGAGAGGAGGAAGCTTCCGGGGAATGTCCCATAACAGACACCTGATCAGACTGATCCAGGGTTTCTGAGATGACAGAGGTGCTACCAGTAAGATTTTGCAGTGAGGGTGTTTGATTTTTAACAGAATCTGCTGAATGAGAGGAGTTGGAGGATATGCATATCCTATTATTCTGTTCCAGGAGATCGACATAGCGTCTACTGTGTACACTCGATGATCCGGACAAGGCGACACGAACGTCAGAAGCTGATTGTTTAGGTTCGTGGCAAAAAGATCTATCATGGGACGATCCCACTGGTAGCAAATCAGCCTGAATATTCTTTTGTTGGGAGTCCACTCCAATGGCAACAGGCAACCTTTCCTTGAGAGCGAGTCTGCTACTGTTCAGACGACCCAGAATATGACAGACTGAGAGATGAACGTGATGACTCAGAGCAAACAGGCAAATTTTCTCTGTCAATTCGTATAGAGGAATTGAATGAGTGCCGCCCTGGTTCCTGAGATAGGCCACTATTGTCGAATTGTCCGACAGAATCTGCACATGGACGTTGGCTACGTGAGCAATCCAGTGATTCAGTGCAAGCCAAATAGACATCATCTCTTTGATGTTTATGTGCTTTTCCAGGAACGAAGAGTACCAAAGACCCTGGCACTTAAGGTCTGTAGGAATCAGGGACGCACCCCAACCTGTCAGACTCGCATCCATCATAATAGTAAAGACCGCATCCGGTACTTGAAGCAGAACTCCTTGAGTTAACCACTCAAGATGCACCCAAATCTGAACCTTTTGTTTTATCAGATCTGTTAAAAAACAATGTGGCCTTCGTGCAAATGCGTCTTGATACTCCAGTTCTGAGTAAAGAAAATCTGGAGAGGACGCGTGCATAAGTGATCCAGCGGAATCAAGTCCCCCGCCGCCCCGCACAAACCCATCAGTCGCATGAACTCCCTCGTTGATACTGTGAGAGAGTTTAGACAAAAACGAGCATAGCAACTGACTAACTTTGCTCGAGTTATTGGAAAGCGAACCAGATTGCATTGAGTCTCGAAGCGTATCCCCAAGTAAATGAAGGACTTGGACGGAGCTAAATCCGACTTCTTTTCGTTTACGATGAAACCGTGACATTGGAATAATTGAAGCAGACTCTGCACATCGTTCTGAAGTGTATCTTTGTCACCGTATCTCTGAAGAATGTTGTCCAGATAAGCAGACGTTACCACGTCTGAATGAGCTCGGAAGTATGACATTACCGAGTTCATTATCCAAGTGAATGCCCAAGGTGCCAGATTCCGACCGAAACACATCGCTCTGAACTGATAAATCTTCCCTTGAATAGCAAAGCGCAGGTACTTTTTGAAAGCCGGAAGAACCATGACGCGAAAGTATGCATCCTTTAGGTCTATACTCACAGCAAAATTGTTCACTTGAATGCCCGCTTTTACCAGCTGAATGGTTTCCATATAGAACTTTGGAGCAATAATCAGTTTGTTTATCCAGCTCAACTCTATGACAGGTCGAAACGAGCCGTCTGGTTTCGGCACAAGAAACAGGTGACTGTAAAATCACGGTGAGTTGGGATTTTCTACGACCTCTATTGCTTTCTTTACTAGGAGAGATTGAATTTCCGCAAGAAGAGATTCCTTTTTTAAAGGATTTGCCGGAAGAACTGTCCAACGTGGACTTCTTGTAAGTGGGGGCTTTGAACGGAATGATAGGCGAAGACCTGTTCTGACTACATTTCTGACCCACTGATCTTCCGTCATATCCATCCAGTTTCTTGCGAAGTTTGATAATCTTCTGCCAACTGGAGAGCAATACAGGTTTAGACCATCACCTGTATGACCCGTGAGGCCTTCGGGAGGAGAAACGACGTCCTCCCTGAGAACCACCTCGTGCCGCCGGCTTAGGGACTTCTGACTTATAGTCTCTGTAAGACCTGCACCCCTTTCAAGAGTCGCTATACTGATGGTACCTTGGATAGCTGTACGAGGGTTTACTGGAACCCCGTGAGGGGCTTTTCTTCGGAGACTGCAAACTTACCTCAGCAAAAGAATGCTGGTAGCTTTCTTGGTAGCTTCTTCGTACACTAAGGACAACTTGTCGTCAAACAACGTATGTCCAGAAACTGGAGCGACTCTCAGAGAGCTTTTCACCCGACCGTCTACTAATGAAGACCATGCTAGGGCTCCATCACGTCTTAACAATTCCATATTTGCCACTGGAAGGGAGGAATGACGTGTAGCATACATAACTGCCCTTGAAAGAACTCTGAGAGACGAATTAATATCGTCAAATTCTTTCCCATAAGACGATGGTCCAAAGCCCTGGTAATATGATCTGCGGATAACACAGCGTCCAGAACTGCCCGATTAGAATCAATTGTAGATTCGATCACATCTGAGTGGACACTGAATGATGCGGATAGCGAGATATCCAAATCTAAAGCCCGATCATCCAGATGCAGAGGAGCTCTCTGAACATCTTCTCCAACTGTTTTTAATTTGCTAGGTCCAGGAAACGGTATGCGAATAGAAGATGACGGTAAGAAAGGATTTTTCTTTCCTGAACTTGCTAGGTTAAATAGTGCGTCGTCAATGTGGCCGAAGGCTTCCGACACATGGACCGACTGACCTGGAAAGAAAAAAATGTCTTCTTTTCTCCGCTGGGTATCCCTATCTATCCCTAGGGATGATAGCGATCTCTGCCTAGCAGACGCAGCTTGCTGACCTGGAGAAAAAAGTTCAGGAAAAAATTTGAAGAATAAAATTCAGCGTTTCCATATGTTGTTCCAGAAAGGTAGGAAAATCTTCCTCCACATCCCTTTCATCATCCGCTTTGTCCAGCTAGCTGCTTGTAATGGAATAAGAGGCCTTATTCCTGATTTGATATTCATGAGCACCTTTGCAGATAGCTCTGTTTGCTCATCTGAGCGTGATGACGCCAGTACATTTTTGGATGGGTGTCGCTATACCATTACCATATTCTTGTTCCTCTGAAAAACTAGAATTAGCCTGCGGTGATAGTTCCTGCATCGCGACACCTGCCTCCAATGTTTGGCATCCCAAGTAGCACACGTATCTGAAGGAGTGCAGCGACTACAAGCAAGACAGCAAGCGTGTATATCCGAGGCAGATTTCCTCACCTTACACTTGGGGCAATAAGATTTCATAATAACATTCAAGCCAAAGACTAAGTCCACTGCACTCCTAAACAATCAAATAATTTAATTATATTAAGGATACAAAATATATACAGCAATTAAAATCGTTTGGAAAGAAAATATTAAAATTGAAAAAAAAAAAATGTTCCCAAAATTTTTTTTGAAAAAAGTTCCCATGAGCCCGTGGGCGTCCCGATAGAGCCTAAGTGTGGACAAACACTAAAAAATTGAAGCTACATTACTGGCATAATTTTTACATGTATCCTACTATATAATATGATAAATGTGCTATACTATAATATAAAATACAATATATTAAAAACAACAGGCTGTACAGTGAGTCCAAAGTCAGAAACCGATCAAATACTATCTGATGCAAAGCTAGATCTTCATGAGAAGAAAAAACAATGAATCTGGTAGAAGATGCAAGACTACATATATCCATGGGAAGAGAGGGAAGGAACATTTAACAAACAGTTGGTTTTTCATTAGTAAGAATGAGGACGTCCAGGCCCATGACCCGAAAAAGGAGAACATGAAAAATTTTTCCTAATTATTTTTAAGTTACAGCCCTGAATGTCCAAAACCTCCGTAGTTCACTTCCAGCATCCTTTCAGTTCCTTGAATCCACCATAATCATGAATGATTTGTGTCTGGCATCTTCAGAAAAGAGATTTTAAAGCACAGATGTCAGTTCAGATGTTGCTGACTTTGGGCCAAACAGAAGAATGATGTTTGCGCCAATTTTGTTACCTTCCTGGTTACTGCACATGCGCAGTGAACAAAAGTATAGAGGACCAGATAGAACTTTAATTTTTTGGTTTTGTATGCAAATTTTGGGGAGGGGAGGGGGAGGGTTCAAAATTTGTGTTTGGCCCTGGAAATTAATGAGTTTACACCAGCTAAGTCTGGGCCATTTGTTTTAGTATAAAACTACTTAAATTTTAGAGATTGTGATCAAAACTTCATGGGTTTGGTGAAAGTTGATTTGTCAAACAAGATATTAAGAAATAACTAGATGCTTTTGTGATGGAAACTATCAGTAGGCCTCTGCAAATGATCATAGACCAAGAGTTTTTTGAGTTAGTGCCTAGCACCCTGTGATCTTGATCCCTAAATTGACAGGGCTTATTCCTGTTCCCTAAGTAGTGACCTGATCCTAGGCCAAAACATTGTCAAGTTAGAGTCTGGAAACCATTTTGGGGTTAGAATACCCTGTGACCTTGAGTTTTGACCATTTGAACCCCAAATCGATAGGGTTCATTCCTTTCTCCTCAGCAAGAAACTTTGTGAAGTTTCACAATCCTAGGCCAAAGTATTTTTCAAGGCAAAAGCTTGACTCAATTTCATCAAGGCAACCTGAAATCACACTGAACTTGGCTGAAAAAGTACAACTAATGAGTACAGGGCACGAAATACAGTGTATACAAAATCCTGTACTAAACTGGTTTTTGTATAGCATAAATTGAATGACAGAGTCACTGACACTGTAGCTCAACTTGACAAACTTGAACTTGGTAAGTTATAAATGAAATGGCAAAATTGAAGATCATTGGTACCAATGTTATTTGATGAAATTTCAACATAACAGCATTGTGTGTGCACAACATCAGAGTAAGGCCACACAAAGTAGATCTTCTGTTTCTCAGGCCATTATTTGTAAAATTTCATGCGGGCGAGCGTTTTTTTATTTTATTTTTTATTACTGTAATTATTTCCTTGTCATCAAAAGTTCATGTTCTTGGTTTATGTTTTAGGCCTCATAATCTATGGAATAGCATGGGTGGTGGTGTAATTCGTCCCTTGAGTGCAAGAGGGCTTTGCAATGCTAAAGCATTGCAAAGCCTTCTTGCACTCAAGGGACAAATTTATAAAAATTTTCAACTTGGGTAAAATATCATACATAAACCATTTAATTTTTTATTTTTTTTAAGTTTACATTGGTTATAAAAAGAGAGCATGCGGCAGCCAAAAGGACCATGCAGGAGGGCCTGAGAAACAGATTTTTATTTTTTTTAAGCCTAATCCATGCATTTTTAAATGTAAACTGTAAGACTGGCTAAAGGAAGAATGTTGATACACAAATGCAGTATGTTCAGAGGTTATTGTAAATGGCAAATTTTTTTCACAGAAATGAATGCTAATCAATAGCTCTTATCTAAAGGTCTTGCCTAATGAGCACACCAAGTTCAAAAACAATCCTATGATAAATGTGGCCTGCAGGCCATGTCAAAGAATGTTGATGCACAAATGCAATAAATTCTAAGATTGTTGCTAACAGCAATAGTTTTTGATGGAAATGAAAAGAAAATCAATAGCTCCCATCTTTGTCACCCTGCATAAGCATACAAAGTTTCAAAACAACCCGATAATGAATGTGCCCTCTGAGGCATGTCAAAGAAAGATGTTAATGCACAAATGCACTAAGTAGAAGGTCATTGCTTGTGGCAATGGTTTTGGGGTTTTTTTTATGGAAATTCATAAATATACCCTGCAGAGAGTGCAAAAGGGATAAGTTGATGCACAAATGCAGTAAGTTCAAAGGCTGGTGATACCGACAATAATTTTTTATGGAAATGAAAAAAGCAATAGCTCACATCTAGAGGTCACCCCGAACACACATGCCAAGTTTCAAAGTGATCTGATCATAAATGAGCCCTGAAGGGTGTGTTAAAGGGAAATGGTCAGGTCTGACTAAACTAAGTTCAAAGGTAAGTGGCAACATTTTTTGACAGAAATGGAAGAAAATTGACAACTCCCATATAGATGTCACCCCACACAAGCACACCAAGTTTGCAAGGGATCCAATCATAAATGTGCCCTTCAGGGTGTGTCAAAGGGAAAAATTGATGCTTAACAGCACTAAGTTTCTACTAAGTTCATCGAAGGTCATTGCCAGTGGCAACATTTTTTGATGGAAATCGAAGAAAATCGATAGCTCCCATCTACAGGTAATCCCAAACAAGCATACAAAGTTTCTAACTGATCTGATCATAACTGAGCCCTGTAGGGCATGTCAAAGGAATATATTGATGCCTGACTAAACTAAGTTCAAAGATCGTTGCCAACGGCAACATTTTTTGACGGACGAAAATGAAAGAAAATTGAGAGCTCCCATCTAGAGGTCTCCTCAAACAAGCATGCCAGGTTTCAAAGCAATCCGATCATAAATGCGCCCTGTAGGGTGTGCCAAAGGGAAATATTGAGGTCTGACTGTTCTAAGAACGTTGGCCGTGGCAACATTTTTTGATGAAAATGGAAGAAAATCGATAGCTCCTATCTAGAGGTCACCCCAAACAAGCATGCCAAGTTTCAAAGCAATCCGATAATAAATGTGCCCTGTAGGGTGTGCCAAAGGGAAATATTGAAGTCTGACTAAATTAAGTTCTAAGAACGTTGGCCGCGGCAACATTTTTTGACGGAAATGGGAAATGGAAGAAAATCGATAGCTCCCATCTAGAGGTCACCCCAAACAAGCATGCCAAGTTTCAAAGCAATCCAATCATAAATGTACCCTGTAGGGTGTGCCAAAGGGAAATATTGAGGTCTGACCAAACTAAGTTCTAAGAACGTTGGCCGCGGCAACATTTTTTGACGGAAATTGAAGAAAATCGATAGCTCCCATCTAGAGGTCGTCCCAAACAAGCATACCAAGTTTCAAAGTGATCTGATCATAAATGCGACCTGTGAGGTGTGCCAAAGGAAATTGTGGACAGACGAGAAGTGATGGCAATAGCTCAGCTTGACTTTGTCAAGTTGAGCTAAAAATAAATAGCATTTTTGTTTCTATTAAATCGATTCTGTTCGCTATGATGTTTTGCTGAATTAAACCAGAAACTACTCATTATTTATCAATTTGATTAAAATTAACATTAAAAATAATCTAATTGTGTTGTTGTCTTGTTGATAATAACTTACCAATGCTATCAACTAATGTAGCTAAAGATCTTATTTTCTTTTGATCCGGGTGATAACTCAAGCAAATGTTTGTAGCAACCACTTTTGTTACAACAACCACTTTTGTTACAACACTTGCCCACTTTTGTTACAGCTCACCACTTTTGTTACAAAATCAACCACTTTTGTTACAAAATGACCTCACCACTTTTGTTACAAAATGAGCTCACCACTTTTGTTACAAACATCGCCCATTTTTGTAACAAATAACCCCTCGCTCAACACTTTTGTTACAACAATCGCTCATTATTGTTACAAGTTTTGTCAGCGTGAAAAAATGAAGTAGTAATCTGCAAGTAATGCGAAACGTTACATTCAGTCATGATTATCAGGAGCACAGTTGCTCAGTGGTTAGAGCATTGGTCTTGAGATCGGAAAGTCGTGAGTTTGATGCCTGACCCGGGTAACTTGCTTTGTGTTCTTGGGCAAGGCATTTAATCCCAACTGCCTGCTTGGGAGCACGGTTGCCCCATGTGCTGAGACATATCGCACATTGACAGCAAGCACACATGCCTACAACCAATGCTGACCCTGCTCCTGTGAGATTAGGACGTTGGAGAGTTGACAGTTACTCAGTGCTGCTCAGTGTTACTCTCTGGGTTCTCCGGCTTCCTCCAATCGTAAAACTGTCTTCAACAAAATATGATCTTATCCATTAAAATGTAATAAAACACCAATAATCCAATAATAACTAGAGGTACTGTGAGCAAGCTCACAAAGTGATACCCCCCGCACCTCAGTTGTAGCCTTTTTGGTACATTAAAATGTATAAGTTAGATTATCTCAACTTAGAAACGTCAGAACGGTATTATATTGCTCCATGCACATCTTCATATGGAGTTCTTCTATTGTGTAAAGTTTCATTAAAATTCTTCAAACGGTTCAGGAGTTGCGCTTATAAGGATGGATAGATGGACAGACGGACGGATGGACAGGGTGATTCCTATATCCCCCCCCCCCCCCAAACTTTGTTTGCGGGGGGGTATAATTATCAAACCAAACCAATGTCGAATATGTTCAGCAGTACTGTCACACCCTTCCTTATTACTGGGTGATATAGTAACCTGCCACCTTGCAACATCATTGGCGTGATGATATGTAGTGTATCATGCGCATGCGTATATCTGAAATGGCCTGTGCCTATCGGTGCCAATTATAGACGATTCCAACTCCTTGAGCCTTGGACCTTAGTAGTATGTGATGTTGATTTCTTGCCCTTTCAGCAGGTTTTCATCCGACGTCATCAGTCACGTGCCCGGAAGGGGTGGTGTGAGGTTGCCATGGTAGCCTGCGCGAAAGGCCATCTTGTAACGTCATTCCAATGGTGACACGTGATTCCACTGCACATGCGCAGTGCATTTCTAAGCTGAAGCACTCTTCCGCCAGCCATTTTGACTATGGGTGCCGCCATCTTGGTTGTTAGGGGTAGCTTGTCATTGCTATGGAGCCCAATGGCCTTCTTGTTGGGTAGGCGTGAACTGAGGGTTTGTTAGGTTCAGCGGGAATACATCAAATCACCAAAAACAACCCGACAACAACCCAAACCTGCCCCAACGGACCTTTTATTGGACCAAATCCCCACGGAAACTTACTGAAACACACCTTTGTGAGCTTCGCCCCACACAAGAACAAGATGCCTATGGGAAGAGGCCTCAGTGAGGCCCTATGCACAGCTCTCATGGCATCCCCTGCCCTCTTAACCCCTACCTCATGACCTTCCCTGACTCATAGCGTGCACCTTGTGGCCACATCTTGCCCTCCTAACCCTCTACTGAGCATCTCTCGTATGAGGATAAAAAGGCCTATGAGGTGAAGCCTCACCCCACACCCCTCTTATCCTCATCTTGGTTCAAGTGATCATTAGTGATCACCTGTGGTAATCATTAGTGAGCGCCTGTGGTGATCACTAGTGATTATCTCCCCGTATGAGGATAAGAGGGGTGTGAGGTGAGGCCCAGGTCACTGAGTGGAGGAGGATGGGGCTTCTGGAAGGAAAGGGGGCGAATGTGTCGCTCTCAGTCAGGGTGTCTGGTGCAGGATCATTTGGAATGGTCCCGAGGACAGGTCCCCATGAATGACAGGGGAAGCTAGGGATAGGATCACTGGGGTGGGTCACAGGGTCACACATGGATGGGATGGTGGGTCACATGGGGAGGGCTTCTGGTCGAAGTTTCTCCGCTGGGTTTGGGTCACCGGGGAACTGAGTCCCTCGTGGTTGGGATGTGGGAGTAGGGTCCCAGGGCAAGGCTTCCCTGGAAGGGCTGGTGAAGTGTTAGGTCAAATGTGGAAGGCGAGGGCTTCTGGAAGAAGGGCGAGTGTGTCGCTCTCGCTCAACCTGTTGGATTACTTCACTAGTGATCACCTGTGGTGATCACTAGTCATCAATCTCCCTGTATCCACATCTCGCGAGGATAAGAGGGGTGTGAGGTGAGGCCTCTGTTATGAGGTATTGGCAGTAGTAGCAGCAGGTGGGGCCCAGGGATGTAACGTTTCAGTGGTCTCGTAGGGGTGTAAGGTGAGGCCTCAACTCATAGACCTCATACAGGAGATGTTCCATAGAGGGTTATGAGGGCAAGTGGTGAGGGCTAGGAGTCAGGGAAGGCCATGAGGTGGGGCGAAGAGGGCAGGGTAGGCCATGAGAGCCATGATTTAGGGTCTCATTGAGGCCTCTCCCTATAGGCTTCTTGTACTCATGTGGACAAAGCTCACAAAGGTCCGTTTGGGTAAGTTTTGGTGGGGATTCGGCCCCATAGAAGGGCCATTGGGGTAGGCTTGGGTCATTGTTGGGTTGGTTGTGGTGGTCCGTTGAATCGAACACACCCTCAGAACACGGCCATGTCCAACAAGAAGGTTTTCTGCACCACAGTAACCACGTCCTACCATACGGTATAAAGAAATGGGCTGGGAGCCCCTCAAAAAGCCTTCAAATCAGGGTATTCTGCTCTAATGGAGATATCCCAGAATTTCGAACACACCCTCAGAACACAGCCCTACCAACAATGAGGCCATTGGGATCCATAGCAATCACATGCTACTCTAACAACCAAGATGGCGGTGCCTATAGACAAAATGGCTGTCGGAGGAGTGCATCACCTTAGAAACACGCTCTGTGCCTGCGCAGTGGGAATGGAAATGATGTCACAAGATGGCCACTTATGCGGGCTACCATGGCAACCCTTTTTAAACAGAAAAACATTATGTATGGGGGGGGGGGGGGGGGGGGGGGGGGGGGTAAGTAAATCGTTATATAGTACCGGAGTATAATCAGTGTCCTACCACACACCCCACTCCTGCACTGACCACAACCTACCACTATATGTTTTCTCATTAGTTATCGGCCTACTAGATCTTTATCCGTAAATGTGTATCTAACATAGAGGCTAGAAAAGTCCAATAATTACCCACAATAAAGACTTATACCGTAGAAACAAACGTTACAATTTGTAAAATAACAATATAAGACTGAGTCTCAGTGGAACAGGCTTAGTGATCTCATTCCAATGACAATCATAGTTAAATTGTTATGTTAATGATTTCTATATAGATTTTTCAAACTTTTACTTCATTTCTAAAAAAAAACTGTTATTTATTTTATTATTTATTGGGATTTAACCACACTTTAGAAAGCCAGGGTTATCTCCTGTCAGACAGTTTTACTGGTGGAGGAAGCCGGAGTCCACAGAGAGAACCACTGATCAGTGGCGAGTAACTGTGAGATTCTCCCACTTACTACCCCAGTAGAAGAAGGTGTGTGTGACATCACTGTGCCACCGTGATCCCGCTCGACCAAGTGAGGTGAAGTATCGTGCTCAAGGTCAGAACACGCCAAGCCTGATTATAACGGGCCGGTCACGATCACTGACGGCTCAAAAATCCCCGTGACAGGCTGAAAACCAGAGGGGGCGGTCAGACTGACGGATACAAAATTACGAGGTTAAAACTGCATAGTACACCGAGAATTTTTTTATACCACATCGAATAAATATCACTATCGTGTATTTATGTTGGGCCCTCATACAGTGCGAAGAAGAATTTGGGCGAGGGGCTCATTTATTAGCCAAAAAAACATCTTTATGAGACAGCACCAGCATTCTGATCTTGTTTTGAAAAAATCGGAATTACTTCCTGTTGGGAGCATCCCAAAACTCGGAAACGTTAATGAACGCGAGATACAGAACGGTTACACTCAATGGCGGACTGTTTTGGTATTTTTAACAGCCATAAAAGACTATAAATTTTGTCAAGACAATTAAAGCCACACAATTTTATTGAGAGCTTTGATATTTTATAATCACTTACCGTGATCACTTTTTACTGCGCTGAACAACTGAGGCGACAGTTATGTAAATCCCCATTATAAATTGTAAACGCACTATTGTTTTCTATCGAGTTAAGAGAAACTGGGTCGCAGGTCAGAATCTTGTTTTCGCTGTTGGTTATCTAAGGAAGCCTGCGCGACAAGCACAATTTCGCTGATAACGCCGTTCTCGCAAAAGACTGCAGGTCTTGCAACTACCAATGCCGTGGAGTGTTTTGGGGAACATTTGAAACCGAAACGAACAGACCGATTAATCCCATTGTGGAGAATATTTATGGAATTTATTATTGTATGTGGTTTACAAGTCTGTTATTTTAACGGTATACGGACAAGAATAATTTAGGACGATTCGACCACGTTTTTTCTGTCGTGCGCAAAATTCGAAAATCTTGATGATAAGATCTGACACTACAGTAGAATTATGAATCATAAGAAATGAAAAAAAAATTACATCCCAAGCCG
Source organism: Pictodentalium vernedei (assembly GCA_031216915.1). Taxonomy (NCBI): domain Eukaryota; kingdom Metazoa; phylum Mollusca; class Scaphopoda; order Dentaliida; family Dentaliidae; genus Pictodentalium; species Pictodentalium vernedei. The sequence goes on from CM062293.1 coordinate 232,840,280, forward strand.
GCCTCCAGGCATACCTGTCTTCATAATTTTATGACCCTCCCCCGCCCCGCAAAAAAACAACAACAAACAAACAAACAAACCCAACACGGCATAAATTTGCCTAAGAAAGATCCCAATAATTCTCCGACGGGACTTCCAATTTTTCAACAACAAAAATGGATTATGAATCCATAAGAAATGAAAAAAAATTACATCCCAAGCCGGCCTCCAGGCATACCTGCCTTCATAATTTTATGACCCTCCCCCCCCCCCCCCCGCAAAAAAAACAACAACAAACAAACAAACAAACCCAACACGGCATAAATTTGCCTAAGAAAGATCCCAATAATTCTCCGACGGGACTTCCAATTTTCAACAACAAAAAAATATATTGGAAGCCCCCCCCCCCCACACACACACACCACTGCCTGGTCGTCTATTGTTCTAAAACGCTAGTGTATACAGGGCAAAAACCCGAAATTCAATGTTTACTTGACATTCCCCATCCCATGGTGTACCAGGATATTTTTATTAGGGGGAATTTCGTAGTCCCGCCTTTGCGATGGGTCAAATTAAATTCAATCGACACATTGATCTTATTCCAAGCATTTGTCCCAAGAAACAATAATTGTGCAATTCGGGTGGGCATATATAAACACAAACACACACGTAACAAATACCCGCTGTTCAGATATATCTGCCAATTGCCATTCTGTTCTTTTAACTCATATTATTTAGATTGTCTTGGGGATGACAGGAAGACAGTCGTAAGACTATATCATTTCCCACAGCATACATCTGTCTATGATCTTGTAACTTAGCTTTTCAACTTTATATGTTTGTATTTGTTTTGTACATTGGGAAATAAACTGATTTGATTTGGGTGTTTAGTTGTGTGTTAATTGGGTGTAATTGGGCGTATTTGAGTGCAACATTACACAGAAGAGATACCAGGTAAATATTCGAAGTGAGTGGCGCTTGATTACGGGCGGTTCTGGCTGTTTCGTTGGCACGTCGGCCGGGTGGTTACGGGCGATTCGTTCGCACGTCAGGTGGGCGGTTGCGGCAATTGTTAGGTAAAGGGTTAATAGAGTAGTTCATCTCATAAAAGACAACACGCCTTTTTAGTTTTTCCAGTTTTATTGAGAAAATTATCAATTTTATTTTCTCAACATCAATGGCTGTGCTATCGAAAGAGGGACCACCCTTACCTGTCCACAGCTGCTCGTGTTTTATCTTTTTAATTTATTCCAATATGAAGGATATACTATCGTAACTCAACGTTTTTTCCTGTATTTTCGCACTTGTATAAAGTGTATTATACAAATTTTAATATCATCACCAAAATACATATTGTACTTCCTCATGATAAATTAGAAGTCTGGACTTTTTATTCGTGTTTCTCATTTTTATCTTTCATCTGCAACCTGAATTTTCCCGTTAATCGACCCGATTTCGCCCCCACCCCAGCATCTATCCGTTCAATACAATAATACTATTACTACACTCGATAAACTTCGGCATGATATTGCGTTGTAAATATGGAACGGCCCGTAAAACAGACACAAGTGCTACACTCGATAAACTTCGGCATGATATTGCGTTGTAAATATGGAACGGCCCGTAAAACAGACACAAGTGGTGTTACCGCGTCCGTTCCTTTTACAACTTGAGTTCGTAATATTAATTTCCTGGTTGTAACAAGCAAAGTTTTTACCTCGAAAATTTTGAAATGTGGAAATATTTTAACCACTGCTAACAGGTCGAAGCCGACCAAAAATAGCACCAGTGCTTTAAAGCCCAAACAATCAGCAAGTTGTACTGGGCCTAGTGGTAGGAAATTACGAGAAATCACAGTAAAGAAATGGATCTCCAAAGACCTTGTTGAAACTCATGCAAACAAATGGCTTTGCTACGATGTTGATCAGAATGGACTTGTTTCAAAATTAACTTGTTCGTTTTGTATTGATCAAGAATGTGAGATAAATAGTTGTAGAGATTTTAACAGATCGTGGGTTGAAGGGTCAACTAACTTTCGGTTGAGCAATGCAAAAGATCATGTATCAAGCTACTGTCACAAAAAGGCCCATAGACTGACTCTGATCAAATTGGGAAAAGCCCCACCAAACACCAAATTAGAACCAGGTCAAGCTTCAATAGAAAATAGTTGGGCAAGGCTCACAGAGGTTCAACGACTTCAAATGATTAGGAAATTTGAGATAGCTTATACTATAGCAAAAAAAGAACTACCTTTTACAATTTTCAATGATCTGATTCATCTTGAAAAACTTCACCGGTGTTGATGTAGGGGAACCCTACTCGAATAGACACAAATGTGCCGAGTTTATTGCAGCATTCGGCGAATATTTTCGCAGAAAACCTTGGTAATGATCTTTTAAAGTGTAAGTTCCTGAGTGTTCTTGTTGATGGAACAACTGATGTCAGCGTTCGTGAAAAGGATGTTGTCTTTGCCCAATATTTCAACAAGAATAAAGCCGCGCAGATGGTTGGAATTGACTTAAATTTATTGATGTAAGAGATGTGCCGAATCCGAATGCTGTTGAAATTAAGGAAACCATAATTTCTTCCTTCAAAGATTTGGGGATACCGTTGGAAAACTTTTTTGGAAAACTTGTCGGTTTTGGTGCTGATGGGGCATCCGTCAATAGCGGTCCCAAAAGTGGGGTACAGGCCCTTCTTAAGGAACACGTGCCTTCATTATATTTTCAGCATTGTACTGCACATAGATTAGAACTTGCTCTTAACCCTTTACCTAACGTGAAAAGCAGACGACACTTGCAAAAATAATTCCTGAATAACTAATTTTTTTCATTTTTTGTCTCAAAAACATAGGTTATGACCCCTCGTTGGAACGAGCTCGACGAGCTCGTTCCAACGAGGGGGTCATAACCTATGTTTTTGAGACAAAAAATGAAAAAAATAATGAAAATTAATTGGCGATTTTTGAGAATAGCGCTGGCCGGTTTTGGCCGTTACGTTGGGTAAAGGGTTAAAGATGCCCTGAGTGACACATTTTTTGATGAGATCGATGTGATGATGAGAAAATTGTTTGAGATTTACAATAAGTCTCCAAAGAAACTTTATGAACTAAAAACTGTTATTGACAATTTGAAGAAAGCAAATGACATTGATATGTTTTCCGAAGGGAGTTTTTAGCCGAAAAGGACAAATGGCACGCGATGGATTTCGTTCAAAGTGAGTGCACTCAGAACAATTATTGATAAGTATGGTATCTATATGGAGCATCATTCCAAACTCATTGATGAAAAGCCCAAATCACTTCCAAATGCAGAGTTGGCCGGTTTTCTCAAGAAATGGAAAACACTGAAGTTCCTCATATTCACATGTTTTTTCTCTGACATTTTGACGCCACCATCTATTCTGTCAAAATATTTCAGGATAACAATATTGATATTGTAGCTGCCTCTGTTTGCTGATGAAAGAAGCCAAGTTTCATATGAAGGCTATCACAGAAAAAGAACTGAAGGATCTTCCATCACTGTCTACCTTATGAGTAAAACCTGAACTGAACACACAGATGAACAGACTGGAGAGTTAACTTATGAGTATCAAGGGTTGAAAATTCAGTCAAAATGACTTTCACGATAAATTGGCATTCATTTCGTCAAAAACGTCGGTGTATGTTAATCTCATAACAAAATGTATGGATATCAGGTTGAATGAAACTAAAATCTTGGAACAGAGTGTGAAAATTTTCAATACGGAAGCATGGTCAGCAGAAGTTGAAAATCAAATTCAAATGGACTGATAACAAACAATCTTGGTTTTGCTGACCTTAACATAACAGAACTCTATGATCATTTAAAGTTTCAAATGCAGTCTGCAGGAGTTTGAATGTACTGTCACTGACTTAATCTCTGAATTTCAAAATCTCGTAGAATACACACTACAGTACTTGAATCCTTCAATAAATCATACTACAATACATGGGTATTATTTATTTGAATCTTCTCTGAAGACAAAATGGCAGAATATATTGACCCTAGCTGAACTTTTATTTACATTACCAGTAACTAACAGCAAGCTTGAACGATTTTTCTCCAAGCTCAAAAGGACTAAAGTAGATACTAGGTTTTCAATTCATGAGAAATGCTTGCACATTTGTTGAGAATTGTTGAGGAGGGTCCTGAAGTTGGTTCTTTCAATGCTGACCCCGTAGTTAAAAGATGGCTTGAGAAGAAGGTGAGAAGACCCAATCAGAAAAGGAGGAAGAAGTACAGAAAGAGGGCAAATAAAAGAGTAAAGTACTGGCAGAAAACTTTAAATACAGAATCTGCATCAGATGAACTTGAGTGTCTTAAACCTCAAAGTAGCAGTGCAAATCCTAACGATGCAGTTTCAATTTCTGAACATGTTAATGTTACATCATCCGAATCTGATGAAGAGCTTTCAGAATCATCACAATTTGAATCAGATTCATCGTTTGGTGATCTGAGTGATTTTAATTTTGCATTCAGATTTTGATGATCCTGGTCCAACACCATCAGAGACTGAGATGCTGCACGAGATATTTCACACCAGCAGTGAAAGTGAATAACTGCTTACAATTTCATAATAAATGGAAAAAAAGTTAATTCTGAATGAATATTAAAACTCTGATGCAATTGGAATGCTTTTCAGTTTTCATCTTCCATCCTCAAACTTTAACGTTGCTGAGGCAAGTCTGGAAATTTGCTGTCAGTCATCTGCAGAATGAGGCTCACACTGGGGTGAATTCAGTGATGTGTAAACTCACATAGTGAGAAATTTGGCATAAGGGCAGTACCTTTTGTTTTGAACTGAAACCATGATCCAGCATGCGTTACACCGTGGGTAAATTTAATGCTGCTACCCAACAGTGCAGGGTAGCAGCATTAAATTTACCCACCACGAAACCCCTTTTACAGATACAGTACTGTGATCACAAAAGTAGTCTTTTAGTCGATCGGCTCTCAATCCGGCTTCGGTTCCGTCGCGATTGAGAATCGCGGTTTTGTCGATAAAACGCGGCAGAATGGAGAAAGAATCGAGACAAAATTTAGGTATCTTATCGAGAGAAAATCGCAACGGAAACACCAATACATTGTGAGATGATTTGTTACATGTATTCCTTGATGGTGAAAACTTCAAAGTTCGGTCTGTGAACGGATCGTACATTCTAAGATTCGTTCGATGTATTCGTATGCCGCAATTAAAAAAAATACAAAATCCAGTCGAGTACAAACCTAAAGATATTTTCCGACTCGCTCCCTTTTCAAATCGACAAAAGCAAAAATTTTGAAAGAAAAGTGTGCGGAGATGTAAATAGATGTGAACAAGTCTACACTATCATAAGAACTGACATTGTCTGTGCGGGTAAATCCTCATCGCATCAAACTGAGAACGAAAAGTATTAAGCCTGCAGTCTTAACTCCACCCGTCTTTTATTTTTATGGAAATACAGCCAATATGGACCTTGCGAAATCCCTGGTAGCTAAGAGAAACAGAGTATTTCGAGGTCCATCAATGAATGTCATGAAGGATTCAGCAGGATAAGTCCTCCCCCAACAAAACGTCCTCCAATATAGTTTGGTGTAGACAAACAGGCCAACTTTGCCCCGAGTTTCGATTAAATGAAAATGAAATCATATAGGCTTACTTTTTTTTTAAATTCAGAAAGTGATGGCCCGATCCCTAGGCAGATTCAATTATTTTTTTTAAAATGATTTCCTAAAATAAAACATGTCTCTAGCCTCCTGACTGGAATGCGCTCGGTCAAACGAGAGCTCACGACCTGAGCTATAATTAAGTTGATGCCAAAAAAAAAAGGATTTTTTCAGTTAGACTTGGCTGAGCTTTTTACAGAATTATCTGTTTAACCTACCATTGGATGCAGCCAAAGGTTAACAAATAATTAAATGATTAAAACTACTTCCATTTTCAAAAATTGCTCCCCCCCCCCCCCCGCCACCGTCTGGGTGTCGATAGAAACATTACTCTGAATTGGTAAAATTATTATAAACAAATAAAAAGGAAAAATGCGGCCATATCCATCGGCCATATCCAAATTACTTCAAACAGAAGTTCTTCACCCAACATCAGAAATCAGTCAAAAGCCAATTTTACGGTTGGACTTTCTCTCACCACAAAGTCGGCTGTTTTGGGGTGAATCGATATTCTGATCGGACATGCATTTCAAAGTTAAATGGTTAAAGAAAAGCGCATTCAAATGAAAGAAAAACAGTGATCGTACATTTTTACTATTTATTCATGAATATCATATGAAAGAACACGCCAGAAAGTGTATTTTTTAAATACGAGGGCATTATTTTTTCACAATTTTCAAACAACACATGTTTGAGGAGTCCGACATTTTATCGTTTGAATGTTTTTCGCTCCTTACAGTTCGCCCCGACGGGTTAAATTAAAGTAACATAACTTAGTATTTTGGTCTAGAGGCTTTGAAACGAATTTGTTGAAGTATGTCTCCAGTGTGCTGTAAATTTTTTTTCACAGAACTTGAACACACTGTGTGAGTGGAAACTCCACTACATGAGTGTTTTTGTCGTAATCAACCAATTTATTTATTGGTGTTTAAGGTCACATATTTCTGCACAATGGCTAATCATGACCATGACAGTTTTACGGGTGGAGGAAGCCGGAGTACCCAGAGAGAACCACCGAGCAACGGCGAGCAACTGTCAGCTCCACACAAGCAGGGTTAGGCTTAGCATTGGTTGAAGACAGATGCACCATCGACGTGCAGTACGCCTCAGTACACAATGCCACCATGCCCCCACGTGGGTATTGGGGGTGAAGTGTCTTGCCCAAGGACACAATGCGGTTGCCGCAGGTGGGATTTGAACCGAGGACCTCTCGGCCTGCAGCCTGCACCTCTACCTACTGAGCCACCGCGCCCCCCAATCATCCAGTACTTATCCCTCTTCTAATCCCAGCCATTCAGTGTGTACTGTAGGCAAATTATGGCAATTATGAATAATGAACATGCACAGTCGAGCACTGCATCAACAATGCTAATGTTGGTGGTTAACGTCACGGTCCTGGTCCAAATCCGTAGTCTTTTTCAGGCACGTAGCCTAGAGTCTACAATATCATGTGTAGAAGACCGACGGAGGGGGGGGGGGGGGGGTTGTGTTTAACCAGTAAAATTCAGTGTTGTTGTTCCCCCACCAAAAAAACATTGACTCTATGCAAGACCCCCCCCGCCCCATCCCCTGACTGTGCACCTGGTATATTTACATGTACATCCCCTGCAGTTAAATAAATAAAAGTTCCGTCAGAGACTTCGCACTTTCAAAAACAGTGAAGTAGGACTGATCTACAATTCCATCAAAGCTCCACCAGCGGGAAGGCCACGCCCACCTCAGGGCTATGACCATCGGATATGCATGTGGCATATATCGAGCTGGCTATCCCCCCCCCACACACCGTAAAAACAGGTTTAATCAGAACCACGGAATACAAAATCTCGTTTATGATGGGTGGGGGTGGTGTCAATTTTTTTTTTCAAGAAGCATAGGCACATGAGGCCGGGACGACTACAGCCCTCCGTTGCCAGAGAATCGACGTGGCGAGAGGGGGGGGGGGGGGGGGGGAGGGGGGGGGGGGGGTAATGCATCACTCGGGAGGGAGGTGTATGTACGGGGGGGGGGGGGGGGCTTAAAAGGATTGAATTGACCTGGATGAGTATTTTGCTGTTCGATATCCATAACCAAACTGACTACGAATTGACTTGATAACGAATTGGTACTTTCGCCATTAAAAACCGCCATGTACCCAAAAGTCCGAAAATTGACGCTTCACATGCTTCTTAAAATACAAATGTGTTCATGTGATGTCAGTCATTTTGATAATTGAAGGGATAAAATATCGTTTTTTTTTATTTTTTAAGATCCCAACAACCAACAAAACTCTTGAATTTCAAGCGGAGAGAATCAGCCAATTTCGAAACTGCCATCTTTGGACTTTAATCTATGCAAGGTCACAGGTCGCGAGGTGTAAACAGCGCGATTTCATTGCTAACAAAGCGTTTTCTTGGAATGTTTATACCTCGCGACCTGTGACCTTGCATAGATTAAAAGCCAAGATGGCAGTTTCGAAATTGGCTTATAGTTGGACACGACGATATTGTATTCACCCCAACCGGAAAGTACAAATTAAGTTGAGATTGGAGGGTGCTGCCTACACAGTGTCAGACCAGGAGGACAACAAAAAGAGAGGGAGTGGTGAAAGACATAGTGGGTGGAGCGGGGGTGTCTGCCTCAAGTCCATGTTTATCACGATTTTCAAATTCAGATGAATACGATTTTGAATTTATGTTATGATTAATGTTGGGGTGTGGGCAATCGCGACATCTGGGAAGTGTTGAATTTGACCCTTTTTTAGAATATATAACAACTCGATACATTGGTTAGGTCTACGTGTACATTAACATTGCAAACCGGTTACATTTGTGCACATGCAGTTCGGACTGTTCCCTCCGACAAAATCGCGGCGCTGTTGACGTTCGCGAAAAATCTCCACGAAAATCCAATCGGCGGAATGGAGATTGTGTTTCGCTTTAGCCGCGCTTCTGTCGATAAGGTTTTTTTCTTGTCTGTCACCTCGATCGCGACCGCGTCGAGAACGCGCCGCGATTTGGTGTCCGCTTTTGTAATCACAGTACTGTAACTGGCAGCTTATTTCCAGGCTAGCGCTGAGGTTGTTCTCAAGAATCATTATATTAAGCCAACAAATTGTGCCAAACCAAGATGCCCATATGTGGTAACCGTCCATATAACCTTACATTGTATGCCACTTTCTTGATAAAACCATATAAATATGAGAGTCACTGGATGCATCCTAATAGGCTGGCTCCAATGATATCCATATCTGTATGCTTCTACTGAAGTTTCAAGATTTAATTTGACTTTAATTATTAAATTTGGTTTATTTGTGAGAAGAGTTCTGCTTTGTAAAGGGGTTAAATACACACATTTGTGCTTATGATATACTGACAGGCCCAACTTTCAGATGACAGACTCAGTCCACTTTGTGCCTGTCATACTGACAGACACCGATTTTAAAATTATAATCAGGCTTGGAACACGCGTGACTCAAGCGAGATTCGAACTCGTGACCTCTCAATCACAAGGCCGACAAACTATCCAGTGAGCCACCGCACCCTTCTAAAATACTGTGGTGACGGGTTAAAGAGTGTTGACAAAAGGCCCTACTAAACTAAGTCAATTCTTTCGATAAAAAAGAAGAGAAATGGTGAGACATCCAGAAGATTACTGTATAAAGTAAAAAGACACCTCATCCAAGAAGACTGTATCCAAAAGCTTGTGAAAGAAACAGCAGTCCCATTGCCCTAAAGGCTAGAGTTTTCCGAAAGTTAAAAAATTTATAGTAATTTATTTATTTTTTATACTTACCAATGACCCAGACATAGCTGGTGCTAATTCTCAAAAATCTAGGGCCAAACACAAATTTTGCCCCCCAATCCCCAAAATTTGCATCCAAAACCGAAAATAACATGTCCTAAATGGTCCTCCATACTTTTCCTCCACTGTGCATGTGCAGTGTCAAGGAGGTCTCGAAATTGGCGCCAATTATCATTCTTACAAGCAGTGCCTGGTCAGCGCTATGTACTCAGCGGGGAGGTACGAGTTCCCAACTCCTGGGAGGGCCATCCCTGTCTGGGTCATTGGTAAGTATAAAAAATATATAAATTACTATAAATTTTTTAACATTTTTATACTGTACCAATGACCCAGACATAGCTGAATAGAAAAAAGGCTAGAGGGCCTAGGACATAGAGGAAAATCCAAAAAGCTCAACTATATATAATAGAGTTATCCCCTCGAGGAGTAAAAGAGGATTAGGCTTTACATGTATCTTTCTTATTTATGACAAATTAGAAAGACACAACACCTTTCATAATTGAGCATAATAACATCCATGTTCTCTATTAACATCCAGTATAACCCTTTATACTAATTTATTTTTAAAGTAAGCCAATAAATAAAGTAAGTCCAGAGAATTGAGACTCTTTATACTCATTAAAAGTGCCCGAGAATTGTATATTAATGCCCGTTTGACACGTGACATATACAAATGCTTCACACTGAGCTACACTTTAAAAATATGACATGAATGAATTTAAACATTAGCTTTACACTTTAAAACCATCCCGGTACCGACTCAGAATTACTTACTCCGGAGGAGGTATCCCCTTGCTTTTCACTATAAAGCAGGTGACCTAAGGGAACCCCCCCCCCCCCCCCCTTCCCCTTGCCCTGGGTCAAATAACCCAGAGCGAAGAGAGCAGCAGGACAGAGTCACTGCCGGAACAGAAAGCCTGCATAACTATAGTTGCAACTGTTTAGTGGACGACATTCTGAGCAACAGATAACGGACCTAAACAATGCAGGTCTCCAGAAATGGACTCAATATTTCTGAGATAAAAATTTGTGAATGTGGATGGCTGAGACCAATATGCAGCCTTCATTAAATCTGTAATAGCAACACTATTTGCGTAAGCCCAAGATGTAGAAAGAGCTCTTACTTCCTGAGCCGAAATCTTAAGCACAGACTGCTGGGTTGAAGATAGATTATCATAAGCAGTACGGATAGTTAATTGAATCTATCTAGCAATAGAATGGACTATAATGTCCTTTCTATTAGGTATCAGAGACAGAAAGAAGAGTTTTCGTCCCTTTCTGATAAACTGAGATCTTCGTTTATAAATACATAAAGCTCTAACCAGACAGAGTAAAGGCCTATGCCCATCTGAAGACGGAAGGGCCTTAATAACAATAGGTTCCGGATATTTATTAGGAGCCTGATTCTTAGCCAATAATCCAACATTAGTAGTAAAGGTAATAGTGTTCCCGACACTACGATAGTGAAAATCGTCCACAGATAGTGCATGAAGCTCACTAACTCTTCTAGCAGAAGAGAAAGCTAAGAGAAATGCTGTCTTATAAGATAAGAATTTAAAGTCCACTGTCTCAAGAGGCTCAAATGGCTTTTCTTTTAGTTTAAGAAGAACCCCAAGCTAAATTCCATTTAGGAATTAATCTAAGGGTTCTAGGTCTATTTATCGAGAAGTTTCTAACTAATTTAGATAAAGAGACATTAGATCCAATTTGTAAACTATCATGGTGTGCATAGGTATCAGATAACATAGACCTATAACCTTTAATAGTAACAGGCTGCAGTTTGATCTCATCAAACAAGTATACTAGAAAGTTTGCAATGTCTGGAATGGATTGATCAAAAATATCAACAGAATGATCCCTACACCGATGACAAAAGACCTTCCACTTAGCCGCATAGTTTAGCGAAGAGGAGGTCCTCCTACAGTTGGAAATTGCGTCCACTGCTCGTCCTGTAAAATGCTTGCCGTGCAAGAAGGACCGCACGACGGTAATACGTGAAAGTTGAGACCTTGCGGGTTGTGATGTAGTTGACGCGATTTCCCCTGCGAAAGAAGATCCTCTCGCGGAGGAAGCTTCCGCAGTATGTCCCACAGCAGACACCTGAGTAGATTTATCCACGGTCTCTGTGGAGACAGAGATGCTACCAACAGAATTTTGCATTGAGATTGTTTTATCTTTAGCAATATCTGCTGAATCAACGGCGCTGGAGGATACGCATATCCTATCATTCCGTCCCACGCGATCGATAGAGCGTCTACTGCATATGCTCGAGGATCCGGACATGGTGACACATACGTCTGCAACTGATTGTTGAGCTGTATCGCAAATAAGTCTATCATTGGCCGCTCCAATTGGTAGCAAATCTGATTGAATACCTGTTTGTTGAAGGTCCATTCTGACGGCAACAAGTGACCCTTCCGTGAAAGGGAGTCTGCTAAAACATTCAGACGACCCGGAAAATGATGGACCGAAAGTAGAACCTGGTGTTCTTGTACAAACAGAAGGATTCTTTATGTTAAATTGAATAACGGAATGGAATGAGTGCCTCCCTGGTTCCGAATATACGCTACTACTGTCGTATTGTCGGACAGGATTTGGACATGTGCTTTCTGAATAATGTTCATCCAATGACATAGTGAAAGCCAAACTGACATCATTTCTTTGATGTTTATGTGCTTGCCTAGAAACTGCGGATCCCAAAGACCCTGGCACTTCGAATCCGTTGGGATCAATGTTGCACCCCAACCTGTTTGACTGGCATCCGTTATAATAGTAAAACTCGGATCCAGCAACTGCAGTGGAACTCCCTGAGTCAGCCACTGAATGTTTGCCCAAGTCTGAATCTCTTATTTCACTTGATTTGACAAGAGAACGTCTATATCGATCGAATGAATCTTTACTCTCCAATTCTGAGTCAAGAAAATTTGGAGAGGACGAGTGCGTAACCGCCCCATCAGAATGAGATCCGCAGCGGCTCCGCACAGAACTATCAGTCTCATGAATTCTCTCGCTGTGACTTTGTCTGAGTGGAGACAATAGCGAGCGTAACAACTGATTAAGTTCGCTCTGGTTAACGGCAGACGAACAAGATTGTTGTGCGTCTCGAAGCTCATTCCCAAGTGGGTGAATGACTTGGATGGCACCAGATCCGACTTCTCCTCATTTATTATAAAACTGAGACGTCGGAGTAATAAAAGCAGATTCTGCACATCGTTCTGAAGCGTTAACTCGTTGCCGTACCTCTGAAGAATGTCGTCCAGGTAGGCTGACGTTACCGCAGATGAATGAGCTCGGAAATGCATCATTACCGAGTTTATTATTCGAGTGAAAGCCCAGGGCGCTAGGTTCAAACCGAAGCACATCGCTCGGAACTGATATACAACTCCTAGGACTGCGAAGCGTAGATACTTTCTGAATGTCGGATGTACCATGACGTGAAAGTACGCATCCTTGAGATCTATGCTTGTAGCATAGTCGTTCACCCGAATACTCGCTCTGACTGATCGAATTGTCTCCATATAGAACTTCAGAGCGACGATCAGCTTGTTTATCCAGCTCAGATCTATGACTGGACGGAACGAGCCGTCTGGTTTCGGAACCAGAAACAGATGGCTGTAGAAACCCAGTGATTCCTGGTCTTCTACGACCTCTACCACATTCTTCTCCAGAAGAGACTGTACTTCTGATAGAAGAGCGTCTCTTTTCTGCGGATTTGACGGAAGCGGAGTCCATTTTGGACTTCGAGTTAATGGAGGCTTTCGTTTGAAGGATATTCTTAGTCCTTCCCAAACTACCCCTCGAACCCAGGGGTCCGTAATTGATGCTCAATTGTTTATAAAACTCGACAATCTTCTGCCTACCGGAACACGATAGAGGTTCATACCATCACCTCCTGGACCTGCGAGGCTTGCGGAAGGAGAAACTACGTCCTCCACGACCCGCACCTCGCCCCGTCGACCTAGGGTCGTCTGACTGGTTATCTCGGCCAGTATAACATCCCCTACGTGAGTCGCTGCCTTGACGGTCTCTAGAATAAGACCTAGAGGACGCATAGGAACCTCTATAGGAACTTCCCTTGGGCGTACTTGTCCCAGAAGTGCCTGTCTTACTCTTTTCTGCTGTATCCGACTTTTTAGAAGCGGATTTGAATAGCAGAGAATCCGAAGCTTTCTTAGTTATCTTATCATAGATTGCTGAAAGCTTGCCGTTGAAGAGAAGCTCTCCGGAGATCGGAGCAATTCTGAGAGAGTTTTTCACCTTACTATACACGCGCGTGGATGTAGCTAGGGCCGCGTCACGTCTAACCAACTCCAGGTTTGCCACTGAAAGGGCAGAGTTATACGTGGAATAAGCTATGGCCCTCGAAAGAACTCTTAAGGAGGATTGTATATCCTGGAATTCTTTCCCTTGAAGACGTAATGATAACGCTTTAGTAAGGTGATCTGCGTATGATAAAGCGTCTAAGTTAACTCTATTAGACATTATTGTCATTTCCAACGTCGTGGTTGGAATTGACATAGACGACGGTATAGACAATTCTAGGTCTTCCGCCTGGTCGTCTAGACGCAGAGGAACTCTCGGTATGCCCTGTCCTGCCGTTTCAAATTTATTCCTTGAATTGATGAAAGGCAGATGTAGAGCATTTGCGGACAAAAAACCATACTTGCTCGTTTTGGTAGCAAGCTTAAATATAGCATCATTCAATAGTTCAAATGTTCTTGTGACATTATTGGACTGTGTCGGAAACTCAGGGACGATGTCCCTAAACCGATCAAAAAATTCTGTGTCCAGTGACACTATCAGTCTCTTCTCCGGCATCGCAGCATTCTGGTCTGACGGAACAACCTCTGGAAGATAATGCCGGATAAAATCTACGGCAGCTTTATGTTGTTCCGAAAGGGAAAACTCCAGCTCCTCTGAATCCCTTTCGCCATCCTGTCGGACCATTTGAAGTTCTCGGTCGTCCGTACCTGATGCCTCAGCGGAGCATACCGACCCAGCGTCGTCGGATAATTCCTGATCCGACAGAGATTCTGTCGTCTGCTGGGATGCTGCGATAAGTTGTGCTATTTGTGATAGCACGTCCGTCACTGAGGCCTGTGGAGCAGCGGCCTTACGTTGCTTTGCCGCTGGAAGCTCCCTGGAAGTTGACTCCTGCATATTTCTTTTATGCGAACGTCCGGAGTCTACAGGCCTCGTGTCCCTGATCGGCGAAGCTGGATGGATATCCGTGGTCACGTAGCCAAGGTGCGGTCGTGTGTGCTGCCGTGAGGATGAGGAAGCCATATTGACAGTCTCTCCGGACTGTTTATATAACGGAGCGTCCCGAGTGGCGGACATATGCTCCGAATGCGAATCGTTATGTACCACAACATCTGGTCCCAGATGTTGTTGTACAAGAGAGGGACCTCTCTCGCTCGCAGCCCGGATGGACCTGGACGAGCTAGGAACCGGACAAATAGGCTTCCTCCGTTCCATCCTCTGATCCGTCGTCACTGGGTGTGCACTTTGTGTTATTATAGTGCTCGCATCACCCAAATCTCCATCCTGGACCACAACGGACGAACCCGGCTGCTGAGCCATTCGATGAATGGTTGCTACACCGGGCGAGCTGGCGGACGCCAATACCGTCGATCCTACTAGGGACCTCTTAGGCAATTGACGTATTTCCATGAGCACTTTTGCCGCTAGCTCTTCATTTAACTGTGACGACGGAGGCACACTTTTGGAAGACATCACGGAAACATCACCCTGTTCTTGTTCCACTGAAAAAGAGATTGAAAAACTAGAGTGACCCTGCGGAGAAAGGACCAGCATGGCCTTATCCCCGCTAACAACATACTGTGACACACGTTTCCAATGTTTGTCATCCCAATTGACACACACTGAGCAGGAGTTAGTGCGAGTACACTGACTACAATTAATACAATGATTATGAAAGTCAGAGGAAGATTTCCTCTTATTACAATTTGAACAATATCCTTTCATTGTGAAAAGAACACAAACAGTCCTAGTACTCGCACCAACCCCTGAAAACAAAGATACATAATAACATGATCCATTAACATATAGAATAAATAAATGAAATCAAAAAAAAAATTTTTTTGAAAAAATATTTTTTCAGATAAGCCCAAGCTTCTGAAAGTAACATTGAGCCCCAATGGATCCCAAAAAAGCCTAAGTGTGGACAAAATTTTTTAAAATATTTCAAAAAAATTAATGCAACACTTACGTATAATAATAATGTATCTTGTTATGATTAAACTAATACAAAGACAAGAAATCACTCTCAACAGAAACCGTTGTCAATGTAAACAAGAAGTGAATAAAAACCGGAAACATGACTCCAGGCACTGATAAACATGGCCTGAAATCAGTTACCAATTAAAACACTAAAAACAGGGAAGAAACTGCATAACATCAGATGGTAGATGCAGAACACAACGCCTAAACACCCATGGGTGAGGACGTAAACATGGGGAAAAAACAGAATTCATTCTGTTACCAAGCTAAAACTCCCAAGAAATTTTAGTAATAATATTACAGAAAATATGCCAAAAACATGGGAGAATAGCAAGGGGGGACTAAAGAAAGGGGAGAGAGGAAACACTGATCAAGCAGTGTAACTTATAGCAAGAATGACAACAACAGGCCCATGCCTTGAAATTAGGGAACATAACATAATTTCATAAAAAAAATTTTAAGTTACAGCCCTGATTATTTCCTGCCACTAATTTTTCCTCTCCTCCTATTTCCTCTTTAGACCCACCATTTCTCTAATATTTATGTGTCTGGCATCATTTAAACTGAGATTTACAAGCACAAATATCAGTCAGATGTGAACTGATGAAGGGCCAAACAAAGAAATGATAATTGGCGCCAATTTCGAGACCTCCTTGACACTGCGCATGCGCAGTGGAGGAAAAGTATGGAGGACCATTTAGGACATGTTATTTTCGGTTTTGGATGCAAATTTGGGGGATTGGGGGGCAAAATTTGTGTTTGGCCCTAGATTTTTGAGAATTAGCACCAGCTATGTCTGGGTCATTGGTACAGTATAAAAATATAGTCAACTTTAGAACTCCTGCACACATGTGTATATGATATTGGTACTGGACATGCTCAATAAGATTGCTTCATTTTTCACACTGACAAAAATTGTAACAAAAGTGGGCAAATGTTGTAACAAAAGTGGTGAGCTGTAACAAAAGTGGTTGCCACAAATGTTTCCAAATGATATTAAATCAAGTTCAGAGTAATGTACTAATAACAGATACTAACAGTAACAACAACTTTAAACCTATTATCACTGATTCATTGGGTTATTCTCCCACCAAGTCAATGAATATAAAAAGGTCAATGATTGCTAAGATGAGTGAGCTATTTCCAGGCTTGGCCATTTGAAAAAATGCAGGAGGGCTATTCATCACCCTCCTCGACACGAGTGCCGGAAGGCACTGCCACCCCCCCACCCCCCACCCCTACCCCAGATAAGAAATAACATGACTTTTACAGTGCAGCCATTGTGGATGGATCGATGGGCATCTGGTTCATGCATACAATTCAGAGATGATATGCTATGACACCTAGCAGAATTTACCTCAATGAAGCACATGGATTCTGACCAGACCTGTTAACCCTCCTGATTTCACATCCCAGATTGGCATCCAATCTCCCACCCTCACGGCAACCCCCTATTTTCTCCAGCTTTGTAATTTCCAAAGCTGTTTCCGGCAATCCAACATTTTTTGTGTGTTTACAATACGGAAATCATGATGCGCGAGAGAATTAAGGGTTCCAATTGACAGGTAAAACAGGGCTGTTCACACTTCCATGGTTCCACAGTGATTGTCCAGATGAGAGAGATTGACAGTTCACAGTCACACTGCTCTTCTCACTCATCGTAACCCAGGTGTTAGGTGATATTAATGAATGGATATCCTGTATGTACAATGGAGCAACAAACTTCCATTTGCCTCTTATGTAACTAAAAGATGACTATGAGCTTTGTCTTAAATTTCAGAATCAGATAATTAAACTACACTTCACTGTTATTTGGACTAAAGGTGATAAACTTCATCTGCCCCCAAAGCTGATTACGCTACTGATAATTTATTTGTTAATTTACAAGAGATCTTAAATTACATGACTATTAATTTCTTTGTTAATATCGAGATCTTTAATTACGCCCTGTGATACTAACTATTAATATTATTGTTTGAGCATGTTGCATTTATAATGTTTTGATTGCAGCTAGTATTAATCGAAAAGACGCCCTAACAAGACTTTAGGCCTATTTGTGAATAAAAGATGTGTGAAGTGTTGACAGTTGGAAAACAACTAAAATATATATATAGCCCGACAATTTTTTAAAAATCCATCATTCTTCAAACGTCAATACGACTGACAAATGTCATTACGTCTGACAGAAAAATTGATTTTTCCAGTAAATAACTACAAAATAATTTTATAGTTTCAAGTGATCCGGTTGTAGAACTAATGTTTTCCGATGTATATGTAGTAATTGTTTTTCAGTAAATAAGTCTAAAATAATTTACAACTTAAAGTCACGCCTCCCCTAACATAATTATTTTGCAATTATTCACTGTAAAGAACCGATCAGTGTTTTCCAGTAAATAACTGCAAAATAATTTTATCCTTTCAAGTGATCCGGCCATAGCGCTAATGTTTTTCAATGTATATAAATGTAGTAATTGCTTTCCAGTAAATAATGATGAAGTCATCAAGTTCATCAGTGCTAATCAGTTTAAAATTCATCTACCAGGCTGCAAGAAATTCTTTTCTGAACAGTCTATTAGATAAATCGTTTTCCAACCAATGTGTGCATTCTTTGCAATTTCTATCACCTGCTTGTTTGAAATTCAATGGATGTCGAGATTGTTTGGGAAGCAATTCATCCTTAAGATTGCTCAAAAAACAATTGATTGCACCTTTGTCATCTTGTCAGTAAAGTTAATCTGTCAAACTGTCACACTTTCAAATTATTGTCAGCTCATAACAATGTTCACACCTCTTTGTAGTGAAATGTATCATCTGCGAAAATGTAGTTATGTAGATTTCTTGTTACAAGTCGATTCGTTATCAAAATATAAAAAAATAAAAAAATTTGTAAAGTTTTTTTATTTTGTTCCTGCCCATCCACACGGAAAAATGTTCATGAAAAACCCTGAAAAACCCTGAGGCTGAAAAGTGCCAAACCCCGAGGATGGAAAGCGTCAGGCCAAAAAGCAATTGATCCCCTTTTAATGTGCAGTTAATTTTTACCTCCCCTTAGTGGCGATTTTCACAGGTGGACATAACTAGGTTAATCAACAACGTTCATATTTTCTGAACAGTGGCATTTTGTTTTTGAAAATCAATATTAAAACAAGAAAAATGTTACTGAGGTAACACATGTCCCCCCCCCCCCCCACCTTGACCTTACGGACCTGGCTGTGGTGTGTGACACATCCACCCATTGTCCTTTATAATTGAGCAAAGTTAGATGATTGTAGCCCTAATGGTTTTGGAGTTATGTTTGAGACACGATTTGTGACCCTGAAAATATGAAAGTCAATTGTGACCTTCACTTTGCAGATGCGGCAGAAACTATTATACGCGACATACCTTCTGACTGTCCTTAACATTTGTAAAAAGTTTAACAATTGTACTATGATTCGTTTCGGAGTTACGGCTGTGACACGAATATTGACCGATTTTTAGTGTGACCTTGAAATATGACCTTGACCTTCAAGGTATGAACCTGGCTATGGTGTGTGACACATCCTCCCATGGTCCTTTATAATTGTGTGAATTTTGATGACTGTGGCCCTAACAGTTTTTGAGTTATTGGTTCACACACACCACACACACGGACACACACACGCACACTTCAATCACTATATGCCACCCAACTTTAGTCGGGGGGCATAATAACCGATCCTCGGATTCATTACTCTTAGGGGATAACTATGTTGTATTTGATTGTTTGGGGCCGTAAACGATGGTTTTACTGTCGCAAATTGAGTTTTGCGTTAGCGGAGCCGGTAAAACGGATATTTGCGACAGTAAAACCATCGTTTACGGCCCCAAACAATCAAATACAACATAGTTATCCCCATTCTAATATAATTCGGCTGAAAACGGAGATAGTATTTGATCTCCCAACTATAAAACAATGCCTTGTTTAAGACAACATTGTCAACAATTTAAAACTAAAAATACAGTCTTTGTGACGTCATTTGGGAGTTCCGAACCAAATCACGAAATATATTTTACGCTGCCACAATACAAATAATTCCAAACGTTTTAGTCATTTTATCACCAATAACAAAATATATTTATATTTGTACTGACAACATTTATCATGTTTAAATGTTTGTGACAATCTGAAAACAAAATATGCCGGCTAGTTTCCCTGTTTGAAGTTTAGAGTTCACCTTGTGATGATTCAGTCGGCGTCGGAAAGCACTCGAGTCTCGAGGATTTACCTTTAAAGTTAAACAAGAGGCCCCAGGGTAGCCTAAATATCAACCCAGAGAAATGATTTCCACAAGTTGCATCTGCTCCTCCTAATAAAAGCTGAAACCAAATATTCTGACCAGTGGATCTAAAAAAAGATTTTTAAAGAATATTCCTCATATTGAACTAAGTCATAATTCGGGCTCCCACAGGGAGCCCATATATGAACCCAGGGACTTGGCTTTAACAAACCTAAAACTCACACCCCTAAGGATTCTGCACACCAAATAGCAAAACATTCCGACTGCTGGATCTGAAGAAGATTTTTAAAGAAAATTCCTCATTTTGAACCAAGTTACAATTCAAGCTCCCACAATCAGCCCAAATATGGACCTAGGGACATGGCTTGAACAAACTTGAATCTTACCCCCCTAAGGATGCTGCATAAAAAATATCAAAAGCATTCATCTGCTGGATCTGAAGATTTTTAAAGAAAACTCCTCATTTTGAACTAAGTTGTCATTCAGGCTCCCATAGTGAGCCCAAATATGAACCAAGGGACTTGGCTTGAACAAACTTGAAGAATCTCAGCCCCCTAAGGTTGCTCCATGCCAAATATCAAAACATTCCAACTGCTGAATCTGAAGAAGAAGATTTTTAAAGAAAAATTCCTCATATTGACTACGTTATAATTTGGGCTCCCATAGGGAGCCCAAATATAGACCCATGGACTTGGCTTTAACACACTTGAATCCCCCCCCCCCCCCCCCCCCCCCCCCCCCCAAGGATGCTAATCACCACATATCAAACCATTCCAACTGCTGGATCTGAAGAAGATTTTTTAAGAAAATTCCTCATTTCGAACAAAGTTACAATTCAAGCTCCCACAGTGAGCCCAAATATGGACCTAGGGACATGGCTTGAACAAACTTGCATCTCACCCTAAGGATGCTGCATACCAAATATCACAAGATTCTGCCTGCTGGATCTTGAGAAGAAGATTTTCAAAGAAATTTGCCTGAAATGCACTAAGTTCAAATTTGGGCTCCTATACTGAGCCCAAATATAAACCCAGGGGGCCAATTTGAACAAACTTGAATCAGATCCACCCCACAATGTTGCATACCAAATATCACAAGATTCTGCCTGCTGGATCTGGAGAAGATTTTTGAAGAAATTTGCCTGAAATGCACTAAGTTTGAATTTGGGCTTCTATAGTGAGCCCAAATATGAATCCAGGTGGCCGATTTGAACAAATTGGAATCAGATCCACCCTACAATGTTGCATACCAAATATCAAAAGATTCTGCCTGCAGGATCTGGAGAAGAATATTTTTTAAGAAATTTGCCTGAAGTGCACTAAGTTCGAATTCGAGCTTCTATAGTGAGCCCAAATATGAATCTAGGGAGCCGATTTGAACAAAATAGAATCAGATCCACCCCACAATGTTGCATACCAAATATGAAAAGATTCTGCCTGCTGGATCTGGAGAAGAAGATTTTTTAAGAAATTTGCCTGTGAAGCACTAAGTTCAAATTTGGGCTCCTATACTGAGCCCAAATATAAACCCAGGGGGCCGATTTGAACAAACTTGAATCAGATCCACCCCACAATGTTGCATACCCAATATCAAAAGATTCTGCCTGCTGGATCTTGAGAAGAAGATTTTTAAAGAAATTTGCCTGAAATGCACTAAGTTCAAATTTGGGCTCCTATACTGAGCCCAAATATAAACCCAAGAGGCCGATTTGAACAAACTTGAATCAGATCCACCCCACAATGTTGCATACCAAATATCAAAAGATTCTGCCTGCTGGATGTGGAGAAGAAGATTTTCAATGAAATTTGCCTGAAATGCAGTAAGTTCAAATTTGGGCTCCTATACTGAGCCCAAATATAAACCTAGGGGGCCGATTTGAACAAACTTGAATCAGATCCACCCCACAATGTTGCATGCCAAATATCAAAAGATTCTGCCTGCTGGATCTGGAGAAGAAGATTTTTTAAGAAATTTGTCTGAAATGCATTAAGTTCGAAATCGGGCTCCTATACTGAGCCCAAATATGAACCCAGGGGGCCGATTTGAACAAACTTGAATCAGATCCACCCTACAATGTTGCATACCAAATATCAAAAGATTCTGCCTGCTGGATCTGGAGAAGAAGATTTTTTAATCTTTTTCCCATTGCCTACAGTGTTAAAAAGTGCTGACTCAGCACTTTTTCAAAGTCCCGAAACTGTACCTTATGATAAAACCGATGGCAATTTTTTTTTACCAATTCTTTCTGTTGATCCTAAGGAAGCTTCACACCAAATAAAAATTCTCGGTGCCGTGCAGTTTTGGAGATATGGGCGTTTTAATTTTTTTCTATTTTTAGCTCCTGCGGTTCCCATGGGGCTACGGGAAAAAAAAAATCAGCATAAATTAGGTACTTATGACCCAATAAGTCCTCACATAAAATTTGGTTCAAATCAGCCTCTCGGTTTGGAAAATAGAAATTTTGGGCGGGGCAAAACTTAATGCTAATATTGTAATAACAGCCCCTTCTATGACTACATAACGAGAGGAAGGTCTGTGAAGTTGTATGACGTGTGGGCCGACTGGGGCCATGTTTGGCGTTACTGTTAGTTCACAAAAAAAGCTGAATATTTAATTTTCATCAAATGAACTTGTTGACCGATTCCTTGTGCCCCACTTTCTAGTTCAGTGAGGGCAGCAGGGGGCGGGAGATGGGGGGGGGGGGGGGGTTGCCTCTAAGTTCAGATTGCTGAATTACCCCACTTTCTTACATGTACATTGATAACATCAGGTTTTGAAAATGTGGATGTGACACCACTTATTTCATGCCCTGAATAAGTACCAGAATATGGTTGTAAAACTCAAATAGGAATATCATGGATTATCTTATTTTTTAAAATACAAACCTAAGCCAGCCAGTGGATCCTTCAAATTTAAGTCCATCGGACTCTGATCTGGACTTACACTGAATTCAATCATGTCACTCAGTACAGGAGAACCATTTCCAGCAACAGCATTAGCAATCTATAATACAGGAAAGTTAAAAAATTTATAGTAATTTATATATTTTTTATACTTACCAATGACCCAGACTTAGCTGGTGCTAACTCTAAAATATTTAGGGCCAAACGCAAACTCTACCCCCCAATCCCCAAAATTTGCATCTAAAACCAAAAATTACATGTCCTATATGGTCCTCCATACTTTTACTCCAGTACGCATGCGCAGTGTCGAGGAGGTCTCGAAATTGCTGCCAAAAATCATTCTTACAACCAGTGCCTGGTAGCGTTATGTACTCAGCGGGGAGGTATGAGTTCCCAACTCATGGGAGGGCCATCTCCGTCTGGGTCATTGGTAAGTATAAAAAATATATAAATTACTATAAATTTTTTAACATTTTTATACTGTACCAATGACCCAGACTTAGCTGAATAGTAAAAAGGTTGGAGGGCCTAGGACATAAAGAAAATCCACTAGGCTCAATTACCTATAACAGACCTATCCTCTCAAGGAGAAAAGGAGAGATAGGCTTTACATTTATCTTTCTTATTTGTATCAAAAAAGAAAGACACAACACCATTCTGTAATTGAGCACAATAACATCAATGATCTCTATAAACATCTAGTATAACCCTTTATACTAATATTTTTTAAAGGACAGCCAATAAATATGGGAGTCTAGAGAAATTAAACTCTATATATTCATTTAAAAGTGTTCGAGGACTGAATATTAATGCCCAATTAATCACATGATATATACAAATGCTTCACACCAATCAACACTTAAAAAAAATTACACAGATAAGTAAACATAGGCTTTACCCTTTAAAATCATCTCGGAACCGACTCGGAATTACTGACGCCAAGGGAGGTATTCCCTTGCTTTACACTATAAAGCAGGTGATCTAGGGAACCCCCCCCCCCCCCTTCCCCTTGGTCAAATACCCCAGAGCGAAGAGGGCAGCAGGACAGAGTCACTGCCGGAACCGAAAGCCTACATACCTATAGTTGCAACTGTTTAGTGAACGACATTCTAAGTGAAAAATAACGGACCTAAACAACACAGATCTGCCGAAATGGACTCAATATTCTCAGATACAAAATCGTGAAAATGGATGGCTAAGACCAATATGCAGCCCTCATAAGATCTGTAATAGCAACATTATTAGCTTAAACCCATGATGTAGAAGAACTCTTACTTCATGAGCTTAAAACTAAAGCACAGACTGCTGAATGAAGATATAATCATAAGCAGAACTGATAGTAGATTGAATGCATCTGACCATAGAATGGACTGAAATGTGAAGGAAGCTTCCACGGCATGTCCACAACAGATGCCGGAGTAAATTAATCCACAGTCTTTGCGGAGCTAGAGAAGCTACCAACAGAATTTGCATTAAAATAATTACAATTGAGCAATATCTGCTGAATCAACGGTGCTGGAAGATACATATATCTTATTATTCCGTCTCACAAGATCGATAGAGCGTTTACTGCAAACGCTCGGAAAATTCAAACATTGTGACACTGATTGTTGTGATGCGTCGCGAAAAAGTCAATCAATGGCCACTCTCCTTGGTAGCAATCTGATTGAATATTTGTTTGTTGAAATTCCATTTTGGCAGCAACAAAGGGCCCCTTCGTGAAGGGAGTCCGCTAATATGTTCAGACGACCCGGAATATGACGGACCGATAGGAGAACTTGATGTTCTAGTACCAACCGAAAGATTCATTCCGTTAACATGAATAACAGGATGGAATGAGTGCCTCCATAATTCCGAAAATACGCTAATACCGTCGAGTTGTTGGACAGAATTAGCATATGAGCATTCTGAAAAACGTTCATCCAATAACGTAGCGCAAGCCCAAAATGACATCATTCTTGATGTTTGCATGCTTGATAATGAACTACGGAATCAACCAGGACCCTGGCACTTTCAAATCCGTTGGGCTCAATGAAACGACCCAACCTGTTTGGACTGGCATCCGTCAAAACTATAAAACTCGGATCCGGCAATTGCAGTGGAACTACCTGAGTTAAGCACTGAAAACTTGCCCATGTCTGAATCTCTTATTCACTTGATTAGACAAGAAGATGTCCGTATCGAGCGAAAGATCTTCACCCTCCAATTCGGAATTAGAAGAAATCTGGAGAGGACTAATGCGTAACTGCTCCATCGCAATAAAATCGCGGCAGTTCCGCACAAACGTATCAGTCTCATGAGATCTCTCGCTGAGACTTGTCTGAGCGAAGACAATAGCGAGCATAACAACTGATTAATTTCGCTCTGGTTAACTGGCAGATGAACGAGAATGTAATGCGTCTCGAAGCTCATCCCCCGGTGGGTAAATGACTTGGACGAAACTTCATTTACTTATGAAACTGAGACGTCGATCAATAGAAGCAGAATCTGCACATCGTTCTGAAGCGTTAACTCATTGCCATACCTCTTCAGAATGTCGTCCAGGTAGGGCCGACATTACTGCAGATGAATGAGCTCGGAAATGAGTCATTACCGAGTTCGTTATTCGAGTGAAAGCCCAGGGGCTAGATTCAGACCGAAACACATTGCTCGGTGCTGATACACAATTCTATGATAAAGAAGCAAAGATAACTTTCTGAACGCCTGATGTACCATGACGTGAAAGTATGCAACTAGAAATCTATGCATGTAGCATAGTCATACACCCGAATACTCGCTATGGCCGATCGGAATGGACTCCATATAGAAACTTGGAGCCACGATCAGCTTGTTATCCAGCTCAGATTATGAGTGAACGGAACGAGCCATCTGGTTTTGGAACCAGAAAGATAGTTGTAGAAACCTGAAATTCCTAGATTTCTACGATCTCTATCGCGATCCTTCCAGAAGAGACTGGACTTCTAGTGGAAGCGAGCCTCTTCCTGCGGACATGACGGAAACAGAGTCCATCTTGGACTTCGAGTTAACGTAAGGTTTGAAGGACAATATAGTCCTACCGAAATCACCCTTCGAAACCAAGGGATGTCCGTAAACTACTCCCAAATGGTTGAGAAACTCGACAGTCTTCCATTCACTGGTACACGATAGAGGATAAGACCAATACCTCCAGTCCTGAGAGGCTAGCGGACGGAGAAACCACGTCTTCCACAGCACGCACCTCACCACGTCGACCTTGGGTGTCTGACCGGATGTCTCGGTCAGAATTACAGCCCTACCTGAGTCACTACCCTGACGGTCTCTAGAGTAAGACCTAGAGGATGCATAGGAACCTCAAAAGAACATCCCTCGGACGTATTCGCCCCAGAAGTGCCTGTCCTACTCTTCTCTGCTGAATCCAACTATATGGAAGTGGATTTGAATAGCAGAGAGTCTGAAGCTTTCTTAGTTATCTGATAATAGATAGCGGAAAGCTTGCCATCGAAGATGTAACCAGGGCCGCGTCACGTCTAACCAACTCCATATTGCCACTAAAGGGCAGAGTTCTATGTGAGGCCCTTGAAAGAATTTATAAGGAGGATATACATCCTGGAATTCTTTTCCTTTAAGACGTAATGATAATGCTCTGGGTAAGGTGATCTGCGTACGATAATGTGTCTAAGCTAGCCGTATTAGATGATATTGACGATTCCAACATCATGGTTGGAATTGACCTAGACAACAAGTATAGACAACTCTAGGATTTAGGCCTGGTCGTTCTAGACGCAGAGGAACTCTCAGAATGCCCTGTCCTGCCATTTCCGAATTATTCCATGAATTGATGAAAGGCAGATGTAGAGCACTTGCCGATATGAAACTGGACTTGCCCTATAGGTAACAAGTTTATAATAGCGTCATATAATAGTTCAAATGTCTCTGAGACATTTCTGGACTGTGACGGAAACTGAGGGACGATGTCCCTGAACCGATTAAGAAATCTGTGTCCTGTGGGCGCTATCAGTCTCTTATTCGGCAATGCCGCATTTTGGTCCGGAGGAACAACGTCAGAAAAATAAAGTCGGATGACTCCACGGCCATTATGTTGTTCTGAAGGGGAAAATTCAACTATTCCGTATCCCCTACGCCATCCAGTCAGACGACTTGTAATTCTTGGTCGTCCATGTCTGCACCTGCAGTGGAACGTACCGACCCCAGCTCTACAGATAATTCCTGATCCGACAGAGTTTCTGTCGGTTGCTGGGATGCTGCGATAATTTGTGCTAACTGCAATAGCACGTCCGTAATGGAGGCCTGTGGAGCTGCGGTCTTACAATATTTAGTTGCTGGAAGCTCCTAAGATGCTGACTCCTGCATACTTTTTAATGCGAACGTCCGGAGTATGAAGGCCTCGTATCCTTGGCTACCGGATGGCATGACCTGGTCGCCGTGAATTCCTGGTCGGCGAGATAGGCTGGATATCACTAGTCACGTAGCCAAGGTGAGGTCGTGTGTACTGCAGTGAGGATGAGGAAGCCAATAAAGCAGGCTCTCTGGACTGTCTATATCATGGAGCATCCCGAGTGGTGGAACGTATGCCCCGACTGAGGAACATTCTGTACCACAACATCTGTACAAGAGAGGGACCTCTCTCGCTCGGCAGCCCGTGCGGAGCTGGACGAGCTAGGAACCGGACTAATAGCTTCCTGCGTACCATCCTCGTATCTGTCGTCACTGGGTGTGTACATTGCATTTATAGTGCTCACATCACCCAAATCTCCTCCTGGACCGCAACGGACTACCCCGGGTGCCGAGCCATTCGTTGACTGGTCGCTACACTGGGCAAGCTAGCGGATGCCAAAAGCCATCGATCCTACTTGGGACCTCTTAGGCAACTGACGTATCTGCATGAGCACTCTTGCTGCTAGCTCTTCATTTGACTGTGACGACGGATGCACACTTTCGAAGACACCACGGAAACATTACTCTGTTCTTGATCGTCAAAGAGACCTGTGGAGCCGCGGTCTTACGTAAATAGCCGTTGGAAACTCCAGGGACATTCATTCCTGCATTTATATAATATGTGAACGTCCCAACTGGAAAGGCCTCGTGTCCTTGGCGAGTGGATGAAGTGACCTGGTTGATGTGGAATCCCTGGTCGGCAAACCAGGAGCTCACGGGACATTCCTTCCTGCCTAATATCATATATGAACGTCCTCCGGAAATCTGTGGTCACAAAGCCAAGGTGCGGTCGTGTGTGCTTACGTGAGGATGAGGAAGCCAAAAGAACAGCACTGTCGGACTGTCTATACGATGGAGCGTCCCGAGCAGGAGTGGACGTATGCTCCGACTATCAAACGGACATACAACAACATCACGGAGCAGATGTTGATGTAAGA
The DNA here is from genome assembly GCA_031216915.1 of Pictodentalium vernedei. Classification (NCBI taxonomy): domain Eukaryota; kingdom Metazoa; phylum Mollusca; class Scaphopoda; order Dentaliida; family Dentaliidae; genus Pictodentalium; species Pictodentalium vernedei. Next base: position 232,868,482 of record CM062293.1, read on the forward strand.
GAGAGGGGAACTCTCTCCCTCGCAGTCCGGATGAAACTGGACGAGCTAGGAACCGGACTAACAGGCTTCCTCCGTACTATCCTCTGTTCCGTCATCACTAGGTGTGCACATGGTATGTTTATAGTGCTCGCAACACCCGAAATTCCTTCCTGGCCGCAATGGACGAACCCGGGTGCTGACCCATTCGGTGAATGGACACCGACACCAACGCGAGCTAGCGGACGTAGACGTCAACGCCGTCATCCCTACTTGGGGCCTCTTAGGCAATTGCCGTACATCCATGAGCACTTTAGCTGCTAGCTCTTCATTTGATTGTGACGACGGAAGCACACTCTTGGACGACATCACGGAAACATCACCCTGTTCTTGTTCCTCTGAAAAAGAGAGTGAAAAACTAGAGTGACCCTGCAGAGAGAGGACCGGCATGGTCCTCTCCCCGTTAACAACCTACCATGACACATGCCTTCAACGTTTGTCATCCCAATTGATACACATTGAACAAGGGTTGGTGCGAGTACATTGACTACAATTAATACAGAAATCATAAGAATTAGAGGAAGATTTCCTCCCATACAATTGAACAATAAATTTTTCAAAGTGAAAAAAGTAAACAGTCATAGTACTCGCACCAAACCTTGAAAACAAAGATACATAATAAAATAATCCATTATAACATTGCGAAAAAATTATTCAAAAAGAAAAAAAAAATTTTGAAAAAATTTTTTCAGAACAGCCCAAGTTCCCAATGGGAACCCTGAGCCCAAATGGATCCCAAAAAAGCCTAAGTGTGGACAAAAATTTTAAATCATTTAGAAAAATTAATGTAACACATACAGACAATATAAATATATCTTGCTATGAACTAAACTAAGCAGAAGACAAGTAATCACTATCAGAAGTAACTGTTGTCAACCTAAACAAAAAGTGTAAACAAACCAGAAACATGACTCCAGGCACTGGAAAACATGGCCCGAAATCAGTATCCAATTAAAACACTATCTGATGCAAAACAGAGACTTCCCAAGAAGAAACTGCAGAGCATCAGATGGTAGATGCAGACCAAAAACGCCTAAACACCCTAGGATGAGGACGTAAACATGTGGAAAAAACAGAAAATAATTCTGTTTCCAAGCCCAAACTCCCAAGAAATTTTAGTAATAAACATTACAAAAAATAAGCCAAAAGCATTGGAGAATAGCTAGGGGGGAATAAAGGAAATGGAGAGAGGAAACACTGATCAAACAATGGAACATTCATAGCAAGAATGACAACAACAGAGCCATGCCCTCGAAAATAGGCAACATGAAAATAATTTCGTAAAAAAATTACAAGTTACAGCCCTGAAACATTTGAATCCACTGTTTTTTCTCTCCTCCTATTATTTCCTCTTCATATTCATCATTTCTCTCATAATTATGCGCCTGCCATCATTTAAACTGAGATTTACAAGCACAAATATCAGTGAGGTGTTACTGATTTGAGGGCCAAACAAAGAATGATTTTTGGCGGCAATTTCGAGACCTCCTTGACACTGCGCATGCACAGTGGAGTAAAAGTATGGAGGACCATATAGGACATGTAATTTTTGGTTTTAGATGCAAATTTTGGGGATTGGGGGGTAAAATTTGCGTTTGGCTCTAAATATTTTGGAGTTAGCACCAGCTAAATCTGGGTCATTGGTACAGTATAAAAATATGCATTTCTAATCATAAAATCCAAATTCTGACTGGAAGATTTGATCTCACAGCTTATTCCAGTATCCAATGACAAATAAGATTTTGGAAACTATGAATGATCAATCCTTGATCAGCCAATATTTGCTAAAAAAATGCTGCTTCAGTGAATGAAATCCTGGGTACGAAACTCAAACAGAAGTACTGATGAGCTATACTATCAGCCTGTTAGAAATCTCCTGAAACATCTTACACATAAAAATAGTGAAAGAACTAGACTGTTTATTTTTCAAATTTATAAAAAATACAACAAATTCAGAAGAAAATGGTTTACTGTGTTTCTGTTCAGTTTTTTCCTAATTTTTTATTCATATTGCTAATCTGCACATGGGGTGTGCAGGCCCGCAGCTAGGATATCAAAATTTTCGGAAATGGTGGGATGCGAGTTAAAATTTTCTGACAGAATTCTCAGAGTCGTTGATAGTTGGTACAACTTGAAAACTAACTCAATACACTTCTTTAAAACAATAATAAATGAAACAGGTCTGAATTGTGAGTTTATTATTATTTTCAAGAATTACTTTCATTTAATGAAAATAATTCTTTAAAACAATAATAAAAGAAATTTTTTTGTGTACACGACTACTTGACTATCATAAGACTTATATTAGGAGCTTTCATACAAAAGATACATGAAATATTCAGGTTTTTCTGCATAAAGAAAATTGTTGTTTTATCACATGGCCAATTTTTTTTTTACAAAATAGTGGTGTTCAGAGAAAATGTTTAGTGATCAACCGATTATATTATAGGCCCATGAACCGATTACTCAGTCATAATCGGCCGATTCCAATACCGATTCAGATTATTAATTGAGTACCCATGGTTAGGGCTGTAATGACTATTCGATTGAGTCGACTTACTGTCGGAAGGTGCTATAGTCGACTATTTTTAGCTGTGTACATCATCCCACTGAATGAAGATATTAGTCCGTGAGGGGGACGTAAGATTTCACGGTACCTGTTATCCTTCATATCCATTGTTCATATCACGAAAATAGGCAGTAACTTTGACTTTACCCTCGCATATTATCTCATGAAATGGACGATGTCGTACCTAAACTCAGTACTGGATCAAGCTACTGTGAACAAATTGTTGATAATCCATGTTAATATTGCCATTTTAAATCCAATAATTTTATTATCATTGTGGAATTTATTGACACTAAAAATTCCAAACTTGGAAATGTTTGCATCGTGTGACACAAAATTGATTAGGTCAGTAAGGAATTCCTAGTGAACCCTAGAATTTTTTGGAACATACAAAGACCACAGGTACTCGACACAAGCTGAGAAATCGAAAGAAAAATGATATCTGATAGCATTTTTGAATCGATGTTGATGTGCCCCCATAATGGTATATGTAAATGTTATGGGGGTATGAGTACCTGTGACAAAGACCAGGGGAAATAAAAACATTTAAGTTGATTTAACTGATCATTAAGATGACATGGTGGCCATCACTTTGTGGGCGGAGCTTACTTTGATGAATGCATGTGTTGTCTGCTTTCTTTTTTCAATAATCCATTGAAAATTCTGATATTGATAATTTGATATTTTGATTTTCTCCCGTCGATGTTTCTTTCATTATCTCTGATAGAGTATTAGTGTTGTTTAATAATAGAGTTATTATGACTGGGTGTCACTTTATCCGGACATTTGCCGTGATAGAGTTAGTAGTTGGTGTCCATGTTGTTTCTTTTTTTTATCACATGGCTGTTTTGTTTCACAAAACATGCGTGATGTAAATTGCAGTCAGCTCTGGACGTGATTCCAATAAAAAAGCATTTTGTTAATTTGATGATAAATCCATCGAAACAGTGGGTAGTAAATCTATCTGAGCTGTCAGTTGGTAGTATAATAGTACTCTGCTGATTTCTGGCCCATCAGCAGGCACTTTGCGAAATTGCCGTCCGTGATTTGTGACTTGTGTTTGAAAAAAATGACAATCGGTGGGAACCAATTTTTTTCTGGTAGTGCCGATTCGATTCTGATACCCTATAATCAGCCGATTATGTCAGCCGATTCAGTTAACTGTTTGATCACTAAAAATGTTGGCATTTGGAGTATGTAAAACACTGAAAAGGATAATGTTCAATGTTTATGAAAGGATTATGAAACAAGACAAGAATTGTGATAATTGAGAATATGTTAAGTTCTGTACCCTACATGCCATGTTTTCAACAAGAATAATTTGAGGTGCAGACTGTACTAAAGAACTGAGGCCTGGGTTGATGTGGCCCTCACAGTTAATGTATGTCAACCAAAGTTACCAAGTTATAGTAATATTATTCCAAAACAAGTCATCCTACCAAGTTACAATGACATCCCTTCATAAATATGACCCGTAGACTTTGCAAAAGGAATCTAGGTCACATGCCCATCCGGTGATCACGGTTGACCAATCGCGACCAAAACAGTTCAGTCTCATCAAGATATCATATCGAGTCGTCCTACCAAGTTACAATGAAATCGCTTGATAAAAACGATCTGTAGACAGTGTTAAAGGAATCTAGTCACATGTGCAAGAGGCGGTAACGGCAGATCGATCATAACAAAAATAGGATAGTCTCATCTAGACATCATACCGAGTTATCCTACCAAGTTACAATGAAATTGCTTCATAAATATGAACTATAGTCTGTGCTAAACAAATCTAGGTCCCATGCTCATGTGGCCGTCACGGTTGACAGATACGACAAAAATAGGAATGTTCTCATCTAGACATTATATAGAGTCATCCTACCCATTTACAATGAAATCCCTTCATAAATGCAATCTGTAGACTGTGCAAAAGGAATCTAGGCAATGTGCAACTCTGGCCGTCACAGCAGACTGAACCTGACCAAAATAGGACATTCTGATCTAGACATTACACAGGGTCATCCTACCAAGTTATAATGAAATCCCTTCATAAATATAACCTGTGCTAAATCTTTTCGAGCCCGCAGTCATGATGGTTGACTGATCGTGGCCAAAAATAGGATGGTCTCATCTAGACATAACCTCGAACCTGCACATGAAATTTAGTGATCGGACAAGAACTACAGGGGTGCAGCCTGTGCTGAAGAGAACAGACTCACAGACTTC